>LR812526.1:28381313-28818813 GCA_903798195.1 Danio kyathit
CAAACACTATGGAAGTTAATGGTCACCAGTTTTCAGACACCTTTTGTGTTCAACAGAAAAAAGAAACTCAAACTGGTTTGTGACAAGTGAAGAGTGAGTAAATAATGACAGAATGTTCAGTTGGGTGAACTATCCCTTTAAATTCATTGAATTCATAATGTAAATAACAAATATATACATTGTGTCTCCTTACAGCCCACCCAGATTGCATCCATCATTGAACTAATATCCAAAATTATCATTACTGTCCTTGTACTAATAAAAGCAGTTCATGTAAGAATTTTTTTGAGTATATAACAGTTTAGGAACTTTCTTCAAACTGAATATGTGGTTAAGACATGAAGCAAAATTGACATCTAATTTGGTTCTCATTGTTGTGTCTGCAAATGTTTGTGGCAGTTTGACTGTGAGAATGCTGGTTTGCAGTTTGTGTTTGCTGCTTTGATAGTGACTGCAATGGTTACAAGCCTGATGCACACCGTCACCGTTTTCCTTCACCACGGACTAAGCCATGAATTGTGAGTGTTAACTTTACATATCAGCACCAATATAATGTGACCAAACCAATATGATAACAAACAGGTTTCCAAACAGGTTTTGGTCTGGTATTGGTCAGAAAAAAGAGAGACTCAGTCTCAACTCATCATTAGCAGAAAGGTTTTTGTACTGGGTTTTTACTGGTCTGGCTCTTTGACTAATAGGGCCAAAACTACTAAACAGGACAAATTAACATGAGACTAAAATCCCATATAATTGCAGATGAGAGTGGATTGTCCCGCAAGTACTGACAGTGCTCAAATGGAAGAACAACTTTTTTTAAAAAAGAAAATTCCTTAATGATCCTTTTTTATCTAAAAACAAACAATATTCTATAAACTAGACAGAATAATTACATACCCATTTGAGAAATAGACAGTATTGGTATTCGTGTAAAGTGTCATGAAACCTACCCTATGAAGTCTACCTCAGAATTTTTTCATAAAATGCCCCAAGATGGGCGTGGAGCACTGCGAGCAGAGGGAGGAGTGGGCGTGGCTGGCAGAGCAGGGGAAAAAGAGGGGAGCAAACAACTGTCAGTTGGCTCACAAAATCAGACTGAAAAAAAAATCAGACACTGAATGTGAGGAGACCCATGATATTATAGTTTACAAAGTTAAAATGCAAAAGAAATAAACAGTAAGTGATTTAATGCCCTGCTACATATACAATAGGTTATTCGTAATTTCATATAATATATACACATAAGTGGCGACCTCTGAAATAAAGACTAAGCCGAAGGAAAATAAATGGATGAATGAATATACGCATAACCACAATTTGTTATATTATTATAAAAATAATCATGTTTATATAAACACTCTAAATGTGGAGGACTTCTCCACTCCTGAATCCCTGGGTCTGAATGCAGACACAGTGGATAGCAGTACAACAGGTTTCTTTCCCTGTCTATTTCAACCATT
Source organism: Danio kyathit (assembly GCA_903798195.1). Taxonomy (NCBI): domain Eukaryota; kingdom Metazoa; phylum Chordata; class Actinopteri; order Cypriniformes; family Danionidae; genus Danio; species Danio kyathit. The sequence goes on from LR812526.1 coordinate 28,382,774, forward strand.
AACCCTGCTGGTAATCTGTATGGTTTTAAACACAGGCAAACACAGCAGCACGGAGATGGGGAATGTGTCTTAATTGTAACAAACTCAACTGATAAAAGACAAAGTCTGCCATTCTCCAATTATCATACAGCTCTCCTGACAAAAATGCTTGCTGCAAACCAACAGCTTTGCTGTAATAATGAGAAACTGACGAGTCATCACTCCACTAGCAGATGAGCGCTACGTCACCGCCCCAAAAATATTTTAAACCCAGAAGATGAAATTAGCTGACAAAAGCACAAAATTATTCAGGTTTATCCACAATTGAAGCTGACAGGTGCTAACGTTGTCTTATCTGATGCTCAGCACACACAAATCTGTTAAAATCTGAAAAAAGTACTCCAGGGTTTCTTGACCCTTTAACATTGTAGCTAAAAGTATGTGTGTCATATCAAATTATAAAAAAATGTCACTGGAAGTGGACAAAGCAGACAAGCTCACAAGGCTTCAGACTCTGTTTAAACCTTAACTGAATTGAAAAATGCATCTTAAGACATAATACCAGGACTTTATTTATTGATTTACAGTCTGTGGTTTAAAAGAATTTAATCTTCTAAATAAGAAACTTATATATGTATTACTGTATTTTGAATATAATGTCAAAAATCATTATCTTGCAGAAGAACGTGTTGGATTGGTTCTCTCATAATAGTTGACCTACTGAATACACTCATTACATGTAAGTGTTACCCCATATCCTCTGTTAAATTACCTTTTTATTTTTTATTAGTAACCCAATTTTCTCAAATTAGCATAGGTGTAAATACTTACTCATCCAAAGCTCTTAAAAGCTCAGATAAAGCTGATAAAATCTTTTGTTTGCTACTAATCTTCTTTTTTCTATTTGTACTGTAGCCATCTCAATATTTTATGGGTTATGGTGGTTTCAAGGACGATGGTTGCTAATAGTAATGGCAGTTTATGTTATATTGGAGTTCATCCTTTACCTCGGAGCAGCTGTTTTTAAACGGATGGAAAAATACAAGAAGTACTATATTAGAAGAAATACTAGAAAGAGCGTGGAACGTAAGTATATTTGGTACTAACATGCTAGACACTACTTGGTACTAGACTTTAGACAGTTTCAAGATTTTTTTTCTGTCACTGTACTTTCTTGATCTGCACTGAAAAAAAGATCCATTAAACTGAATCCTACATCACATATATTTACTCATGAACACAGTCTCATTATATCATATTTGTATTTTACAGAAAATTGTACTCTTCTGGAAAATAAGGTATGTGAAATTTACATATTTTTTCACATAAAGTAATTTGTAAAACATTAAGCCTCTTTCCACTGAATCATAGGGGTCAACCCGATCTAGCTTGCATTACCTTATATATACACATACCCGTACATGTAGAGGATAACGTAATATTCACCTTTATTTTTATATGTTTTTAGCAAGTAGTATATTTATCCAATTTTAGTGTCATCTTTAACATCGTTAGGAATAGATAGATAATACATTTAAAATGAGTTGTTGCAAAAAAATTAAAAATTACAAACTACAAACTAAAATTGTTTGTAATTGATTATTTTCATCAAACATATACATTGGGGTGTATTAATATTTGCCCCATGATCTTGACCCTTGTGCACTGTTCAAATGTACCCTTTCATTATGTTCAGGATGAAAACATTCACTAAATTAAACGGCTGTAAAAAAAGCACATCAGATAAATATTTTTTTTACTTTCTTGTGCATAAATCTGTTAATCAACTTCAGTACTGATCAAAACTACTAAATATTTAAACAAATTCCAGGATTTTAACTCTTTAATTGCCAAGTTCATAAATGATGTCACTGATTTGGTAATTTAGTAGCTTTGACTGAGGACTGAGGTTTGTTTATGCAAACAAAATTTAAGTTGTGAAATGTACAGTCCGCCATCCCTTGTCCGAGTACAATAAATGGATATAATAAACGTGTACTGTGCTTTATCAAACCGTACCACTCGCTGAAAAAACTCCTTAAGTGAATGGCTACCAACATTTTTAGAGACAATAAAATGAATAAAAGTATACAAGCAAAACAGATTTAATAGAGTGGCTGCTGGTGATACTGTAGATGTCATATGAAGCAATTTTCTTTTTGTCTGTGCAAAAACTGAAAATGAAACAGCTCACACTTCTGAATGTTGTAAATACCCTCAGTGTCCAATGCCCGGGGCTGTGGATTAAAGTTAATAACATTTTATATTGTGCACTGACCAGTCATTTTGCTTCATAAGCCTTCATTGTTAAGATCCACATATATTAATTTTGATTGAACTGTATGTTTATATATAGTCATTGATCGCCATTAAATGCCTCACCTTAAATTAATTTTTCTTTTTTTATTTGCAGAAATCCCCATGGTTCTTCATGTTTGTCATTTGTTTAGTGATTTATGTAATGTTTACAGTTGCACTTATTGTAGGAGTGTCTTTGCTTTGCTTTCAAGCTGGGTCTTCCTGTATATTGCTCAATTAGTGTGTATATACAGTTGAAGTCAGAATTATTAACCCCCCTTTGATTTTTCTTTTTTTTTTTTTTTTTAATATTTCCCAAATTATGTTTAACAAAGCAAGGACATTTTCACAGTATGTCTGATAATATTTTTTCTTCTGGAGAAAGTCTTATTTGTTTTATTTCGGCTAGAATAAAAGCAGTTAATTTTTTAAACACCATTTTAGGGACAAAATTATTAGCCCCTTTAAGCTAAATTTTTTTTCAATAGTCTACAGAACCTAATTACCCTAACCTGCCTAGTTAACCTAATTAACCTAGTTAAGCCTTTAAATATCACTTTAAGCTGTATAGAAGTGTCTTGAAAAATATCTAGTCAAATATTATTTACTGTCATCATGGCAAAGATAAAATAAATCAGTTATTAGAAATGAGTTATTAAAACTATTATGTTTAGAAATGTGTTGAAAAAATCTCCATAATCTCTCCGTAGAGAGATCTCTGTAAAACAGAAATTGGGAAAAAAATAAACAGGGGGCTAATAATTCAGGGGGGCTAATAATTCTGACTTCAACTGTATATTTGCATGTAACTTCATAAGGAACTGCCTGCTTTGAAGAGTTTTTTCTCTCTCTCTTGCACATGAACCAATTTCTTTGTATACATGTATCTGTTAAACTTTGTGTAGATATGTATAATGTATTTCTGAAAAAGTCATTCTGAAAGGAAAAACAACCTTACAAAATATAATGATGTTTTTAAATGTTGCTCCCCAAAGGTCACATAATGTCTTATCATTATGTAACCCTGTCTGTTTCAGTTTACGCTTTATTTGTTCATGTCATACCCCGACACGTTAGTTCTCCTGCATTCTTTATTAGTTGTCCCCTCATTAATTTTAGTTAATTGTTTCTTTGTGTGTTTAAACCCTGTTCTGTTAGCCCTTTGCAATCAGGTTTGGTTTTCATCCTTTAGCTTGTTTTGTTTACGTTTTTTTTACTGGTTTGTAATTCCTGTTTATCTGCACTTCACTATAAACACACTGAACCGCATTTGGATCCTCATTTCATCATTTCCCATCACTGACATAACAATTTACTTTGCCCCTTTACTGTCCTCTGTATAAAGGACATCTGAAGTCTTTTTGAATTTTGATTGTAATTTATAATCGTGCACTTTTTGGAAATGAGAATTGAGCCACTCTGAACACTGTTACTTCTAAAAACTTCTAAAGTTTTAGTTGTTGTTATTGTTTGTTATGTTATTGTTTATGCACTTGAGGATGAAATGTTTTCATATTTGATCACAAAGTAAATTTGTCACCTATGTGAGAGTATATTTGTTGTTGTTTTGAGATTGTAGGCAAAGCGGCCTACAAACTCTGCAAGTGTTGAAGCTGGCTTCTGCTGATAAAACTACAAACTATCTTCAGTAAACTTTATTCTTTAATTAAATCTCTGACTCCGGCTCTTCTTCATCGGACAGACTGGTTATTTATTAATTAAATCGGTCAGTTCCCTAACAAGTACTACACCACAAAACAAACAAATAACAGAACATTTTGCATTACACATCCTTATGTGTCAGTCCATAAGCATAACAATGATATTTAATTTGAGGAAAAAAAACAGTTCTCTGTTTACTTCCTGTTTTGTCTATCAACAGTTCACTTTTCTGCTCACTTTGTGACTGCCTGAATTCTTTTGGGCATTGACTTTCTATCCAAAAATTAAATAATTTGCATCAAGTTCCAGGTTTTTCAAACAGCAGTTGATAGATCAGCTTTGCAAACAGGATCCACCAGCCTGATCTCACAAGGAAACTTATACGTTTTGGCAGTTTAGAGGGCTAATTCATACGAAATTGTATGAGTTCAGTCGTCATTGGGGGATAAGCAAGTTGTACTAAACTGTACGAATGAGATCTTATGAATTCATATGAATTAGTTACTAAATCAAAAAGTTACGAATTGCCGTGAGATTGTGCTGGATCAGTCATATATTTTCAGTTGGGTTAAATCTGAACTGAAATGCTGATGATCATTGTATTCGTATGCCTAATCATTAATCATGATCCCCACTCCATCAAGGTTTAAGTCAATTCGATGACATTTTGACAGATTTTTCACTTTCTGGGTAAATTATTTGTACAATTGTAAAATTGAAAATTGCCATCAATGTCTGAATTTAACTAAGGGTCAAAATCTAAATTGTCTTTTTTATCTAAAGAGTAAAGGTAAGATTTCAACTCTAGAGACATATCTGGACAGACTGGAGAGTCTGATATTAACCAAAAAATCAATTCTAGATTTAAGTGAACTTGAAGTATTAGACCAAATAAATTGTAAAGTGTGAGGATGTTTTTCTTTCCAAAATTGGAGATCAAACCACATGACCTGATGACAGTCTATAAGTGTGTTCGCCTTCATGCAGCGCTGCGCAGATCGATCAAAATCTGTTTTAAAGCGGTGCATGCCGGTTAGAAGTTTTGCGCGGATTGATGCTGCGCCGACGTCATGTGACTGTCACATGTGGCATCAAAGTTAATCAGCGCTCGGAGATCAGATGACTGATTCAGCCAGTGCAGCATCTGAGGAGCACCTGCTGGAGCTCAGATGACGACACCAATATAACACGATTGGCCAAGTTCACCGCATGACAACAACCACATTTGTTTTGCGTTTATTATTGGACAAATTCCATCTCACAAATTTCAAAACAAACAATTAACTGTTCATACCCTCTCTATCTTGTACACATCATGGTTATTAAAAGACTACAAATATTTTACTGCAGTATCATCTTTTGTTAAATAAGTTGTTCATACAGACTAGATTGTTTACACAGGTTTATTTGGCCTTTTTTATACAGACTGTATTCAGCTCTATAAACAATTTAAACGAAAATCAAATCAAATAACTCTTACAGACTTGTAATAAAATAATTATCATCATTGATCCTGACGATTTCTTAGCAAATTAAGTTATATAAAAATATGTAATATAAAAATATATGATTCTAAAATATTTTATTTCCTGTCAAGCCATTTATGCAGAAATGTTATTAAGTGTCATTATGTTAAGTGTCATTGCTGTACCTGCTCTTTCTGGGAAATGTCAACTTAAAGTGTAGCTCATTTATTTTGGTCATTTTTTTGTTCAATCTTTTTGGATTAAAGTGCTTTTTTAAAAATAAATAATTATCCAAAATAATCCTATTCATGGATATTTATTTCCTTTTTATGTGCCCTCTGGTTTTCCCCTTATTTCTCATGTATTTGTTATGTAGGCCACTTCAATTTAATTCATAATTCCCTTGTTTAAAATGAACTATAGTTTGTAGAGACTGTATTCTGATTTATTTGTAATGTAAAACATTTGTTGTTACAAGGTACACATTTGTTGTACACATAAAACAGAATACAGTCTCTAGAAACTATAGTTTATTTTTAAACAATAAGGGAATTGTGAATTAAAAGTAGCCTATATAGCAAACGCATGAGAAATAAGGGGAAAACGAGAGAGCACATAAAAGGAAATAAATATCGACAAATAGGTCTATTAAACAAAACAATAAGCACAAATTCTTGGAGTTTAAACATCAGTCTTTGGGCTACTAGGTGTTAAATGGTATGACAATACTGTTCCAGTGCTTGTTTGAATATGCTAAAAGGGTTTACATTTATTTACGTTTATAGCTATAAAACTTTCCAATATATATTAGTGTAAAACCCAAAACAAGGTGTTTTGATTAAGTCCTAAACAATGAATAAGATTATTTTGGATAATAAAAGCATTTTTTAAAAAGCACTTTAATCCAAAAAGATTGAACAAAGGACAAAAAAAAAAGAGCTACACTTTAAGTAGAAAATACCCAGAAAGAGCAGGTACATCAATGACACTTTTAACATTTCAGCATAAACGGCTTAACAGGAAATAAAATATTTTATAATCATATATTTTTATATTTAATAAAATATTTTTTTTACTTAATTTGTTAAGAAATCTTTATAGTGGTGTCAGGATCAATGATGATAATTATTTTATTACAAGCCTGTAAGACTTATTTGATTTGATTTTCATTTAAATCGTTTATAGAGCTAAATACAGTAGTCTGTAAAAAAGGGCGAATAAACCTTTGCAAACAATCTAGACATTATGAACAAATTATTTAACAAAAGATCATACTGCAGTAAAATATTTGTAGTCTTTTAATAAGCATGATGTGTACAAGATAGAGAGGGTATGAACAGTTAATTGTTTGTTTTGAAATTTGTCCAATAATAAACGCAAAACACACGTGGTTGTTGTCATGCCGTGAACTTGGCCAATCGTGTTATATTGGTGTCGTCATCTTAGCTCCATTAGCTTAGCGCTCTTCAGATGCTGCACTGGCTAAATCAGTCGTCTGATCTCGGAGCGCTGTCGCGATACTTTGATGCCACATGTGACAGTCACATGGCGTCGGCGCAGCATCAATCCGGCCAAAATTTCTAACCGGCATGCACCACTTTAAGACAGATTTCGATCGATCTGCGCAGCGCTGCATGAAGTCGAATGCACCTTCTGTCTTTTTGTGCTATCAATAAATATTAGGTTACATAAAAAATATAATAAGAAATACAATAAAAAAAGGAAACGGCCTTCAGGATTAGATATTGCCTCTATAATCTTACACTTGAACTTGAGCTTCAAACACCTGCTGAAAAATTTGAACCAGATGAAGAAAATAACTCATCAGCTCACAGTGATTTAAATGTGACTCTTGAATAAAACAAAAATCAGTATTAAGGAATTTTGCTATAAGAAAAAAACTTTTACGTTTAATATCATTAAACAACCCTCTTGCTAACCCAATAAACAAATTTGGAAACATTAACACTGTTGACACCAGAACTGTAACACCAGTTGAATTAGCCCTAGATAACCCCTAAACAAAAACATTTTATACAACAATATTGGGATCTTTAAAAAAAAGGATTATTAGTTAATTATTATGTAATAGTAAAAAACAAATAAAAAGTGGAACGAAAGATAGACTCACTGTATATACCGATGAAGGGATAAGGTACTTCAGGTCTAATCATGAGGTCTAATGAGCGCAAAGGATTGTGGGGGGTGTAGTTCGGGTGTGAGAGATAATAATGGGCGGAGTGCCCTCTAGTGGGTCTCTGATAGAAAGTTTTTTATTATTATTATTATTATTGGGCATTAGTAATTTACAAATACAGCAAAAACAGGCAACAAACAAAAATTCCTAAGAGAATTGAAGTTCACATAAAAAACACAAAACAAAAACAAATGGAAGACATTCACAAGACACCAAAAAAAAGATTCATAATAGCTTACAATAGACAGAGCTTTTACATTTTTTACAGCTTTGAGAGACTTCATTAACATAATAAGGAATTTTAAAAGTCTACATTTGTGGATAAAGAATTTATCATTTAAAATATTAAAATTAACAAAATTGTAAATTTTTTATCACCATTTTCAAAACAATTTCTTTTGCATTTAATGTTGTCAACATATTATTTTTGGCAGAATAATCAGAAAAAAATATATAATTGCACACTCTGACAATTAACAAATAAGTGACGTAAGGATTCCTCACTGTTTTTACAAAATAAACATAGATATTTCTCAATATCTGAAAATTTGGAAAGTAACACTTTGGTTGGATAAATTTTATGTAAAATCTTTAAATGAATTGTTCTTACTTTATTTAAAATGCAAAATTTGTATGGTAGCAGCCATGCTTTTCTCGAACTAATCTCCCATAATAAAGAATTACAATAAAATTTCCCTCTTGGAATATCTCTATTTTTATCATTAAATACTTCCCTTATGTCTTTGTTAGTACATTTTTTGTCAAATATATTTTTACCATTTATCAGGAAATTACATTCTTTATTTTCTATCTTACAATAGGTCAAATAACTCCACATTAAATTAACGAGTCCCAAGGGGATAGCTTTGATCACTGTGGAAAAATCTTTAAATTTAACAGGAAAATTGAATTTAGATAAAAATGATTCATATGAATAGATTATTAAAGATGAATCAAACAAATCACTTACATATACCAACCCATGTTCCAACCATTTCACCAAATATAAACTCTTTCCTTTAACAGTAATCAATTCGTTATTCCAAATTTTCATTCTGTAAGGAGAAAAATTATGCACAAAGCAAAGTTTCCAAGTCAAGAGTGCTTGCTCATGTCATTTTACTGGTAATTTTGATGGTGAAAAATTGCAAGTCAAAAATTTGAGCCCACCCACCTTCTTAAAGATACTGTGTGCGTGATACAAGGTAAATGATATTAATCTGTTTGGGTAAATGAAGTAACTGCTGCTAGATAGAATTTTGAAAATGACGTAGCACTATCCATCTTCATTTGTTATTTACAATAAATCTGCAAATATTTCAAACAAACTGCTTTCAAACTAATTTTGAGGAGAATAATGAATTGAATCATTTTAGGAATAAGGCAAAATAAAATGTGGTACATGTGTCACTGTTGTGCAAAAAGAAAAGTACAGTTTAAATGATTAACATACAGTACAGAACAGAGAACACTATTTAAGGGTTTTATATAATAAATTAAGCTGTTCTTAAAAACACCAAATGTTTATATAGTTTCAAGTAGGTTTGAATGTTTGTACTTGAATGAGCTACTAATGAATGAGAATGAGATATTTTGAATGTTTTTCCATATTTTTCCAGTGATATTCATTTTGACGCAGAGAGCCCTGATTATTTCCCAGCTTTTAATGAGCAGCTTTTATACCATTAAGCACAGACAACCAGTTTGTATTCACAGAGCAAATGTTAATCATTTCATTTTTTAAAAGATTGCAAATAACATTATTATGGCTAAATTATTGTTTTGAATTCTGGTTCTCTCGTGATGTTGTGCTGATGATAAACACAAACCTAAATATCGGAAATTTTGCAAGTTTCAATAAATTCTCATAAATCTCAATGATAAATAGTCTAAACACTTTAGACTTAGACCTAAAGTGTTAGTAGACTTTGACTTACTAAACTCACATTATTATTTTATGGTACACTCAATTCTTGTTACTGAACTAAAACAATAAAGTCTCAACATGCATGACATTTAACCTGGCAGAACAATATAAAGTTTTACATTTGAAAGGAACTATATGTATGTATGTTTGTTTATTTGATGATTATTGTTATTTTTATTGGGCTTATACAGACATCACAATATAGAGCTGCTCTAATTAGGCCACTTTTCCCACGTAGATCGAAATACCTGAATTGGCCAAAAGAGGGCATCAAAAGCGTAATTTGGCAATAATAAAAGTCTATTTGGTTGAGCAATACAGTAAGCAATACAGTATATAGCGCTGACGACTGACAATGAGAAAGTGTTTTACATTTGCTCTCTTAGCTTTATTCAACAAAGCGGTATATAAAGGTATTGTCACATCTTATTATAACTAGAAGTGGTGCAAGAATCTATATATACTTGTATATACTTTCCTACAAGTATATTTTTACATTTGATTATTCTTATCGCGATTTTTTGGTTCGTTTCAGATGTCTGCTGCGTGCGGCCTCCTTTTGCTGATATTTGGATTTACCACGCTGAAGTTCATCTGCTGTTACAGTGATGGAAGTTTATTGATCAATGAGATCGACCAGTGTCAAAGTATGGCTATAATTCATACCTCAAATCAACCGCAAGGACAAGATTCAAACCCTTTCACCGTCGATCCAGATAATGTGATCGTGGACAGTTCGAAAGTGGGAAAGAGCTTTACAGGTGGAATCTCTTTAAGTTTGTATGTTGGGCTGGCAGTTTGTTGCTTAACAGGATATCAATTCTTGATATAAATAATGTAATTGTTCATATGAAGATTTATTGTTGCATTTAACGTTAGGAGTTGCATTTTCACTAATTCCACTGTTAGTTCCTGATATCAACAATTCAATTTCAATCGTTAAATGCTAATTGTTGATATCAGGAACTGAATTTCAAACTAGTGTGAATCACTGTTCTTGATATCTGTAATTGTATTTTATCTAGTTAAATGTCACAACAGGCTGCCATTCAAATTTAATTGTTGATTTCAGGAATTTATTTATTGCTAAAATTCCCGTTTTCCACATCAGAAACACAATTCTTACTAGTAAAAGGCTTTATTTTTGATATCAGTTTTCATGTGTTACTAGTGCAAAAGTCTATTCTTGATATCAACCATTGAATTGTTAAAAGCAAAAATGTTCATTTTTGATATCAATATTTTGAATGTCAGTAGTGACAGTGTAAATGTCGATATCATGAATATCATCAAGAAAGATATATTTTAGATATCATAATTTATTCTTATCAGAAATGCATTTTCAGATATAATGAACTACAAATGTAACGTGTTGATATGCATTTAACTGATATCAAGAAGAATTTACACTTTAACTAGTGTCAATTTAATTATTGATACCAACAATTTAATGTCACTAGTTGAAATGTTAATTCTTGATATCTGGAATTATATTTCAACATGTTACATTTGTTATTTCTGATATCTAAAAACGTATTTCTGATATCAGCAATTAGGAGAGCAATTTCTAATATCTAAACTTACTGATTTCACTAGTAACAATCACATTTATGATATCAGAAATTAACATTGTCTCTACATTGTCACATTTATTACTGTCAGTAGTGACAATATATGTTTTATTTTAATTTCAACCATTTTTACTAGTAGCAGTTCAGTTGTTGATTTAATTTCTGATATCAACAGTATATATTTTCATTTCATTGTTGATATTACATTTTAACTAGTAGTTCTTGATATCAGCAATTAAATGTGGCAGTCTATGGTGCCATTCTAGTGAAAATACAATTATGGATATCAAAAATAAAAAGGTTGATATTAGGAATTTCATTTTTTTCTATGAAGAATTACATTTTTTGACATCAGTACTTACATATTTAATATCAACTATTTCATTTTTGATTTAAACTATTTAATTGTTGATATCAAGAATGCTGATTGTTGATATCTACAAATTAATTATTAAAATGAATACATACCCTTGTCCCTGAGAATGCATAAAAGTCAAAACGCCTTGCCATAGGCATCCTTTATCAATTCTGGCTTTCATTGCTAGTGCAATGCTCCACTATAAACTACAGGAAAGTGTTTGTTTAATGCTTTAGTTGTGTAAACAAGTTGTCTTTTCAAACTAGTCAGCAAAATGTATCAATTTTTCCACAGTGACGCTCTCGGCTGCTTCTGGTTCATTTATGGGCTTTATGCTGGAGGCTCGTCAGTGTGATAATTGTGCACCTGCTGGTATGTTTAGTGGGCTTGACCCGACGAAGAGTCTGCTCCTATGTGGCGTGAGTGCTACTGCACACACACACACACACACACACACACACACACACACACACAGGTGCGCACAGGGGCGAACTGACCATTAGGAGCACTGGGAAGATTCCCAGTGACCTGGCATCTGATTTGGACTGCTGCAGCTAGATTTTTTTTTTAAATATAACAATAATAATTCATTTTCCTTCGTCTTAGTCCCTGATTATCAGGGGTCGCCACTCGCCACAGTGGAATGAACCACCAACTACACTGACATATGTTTTTTACGTAGCGGATACGCTAGCTGCAACCCAGTACTGGGAAACACCCATACACACCCTCATTCTCACACACACACACACACACACACACACACACACACACACACACACACACACACACACACACACACACACACACACGTACAATTTTATACAGGCTTCTTATAGCAATTGTAAATGTTATAAATTCTATAAAATCCTATAAATGATACATTTATTAAAGTTATAAATTCTACAAACTAATGTCAGGTGTTTATCATGTATTTATTAGGGCCAGGCCGTGGCTCAAACTGCTAACTTAAATAAATATTCAGTCCAAGTGAACTGGACGCCTCAAGCAACTGGACAGTTTTTCTTCAGGTAAGAAGGCTTTTGCTGAGTAAGATGAAATAAAAATTTTAAATATTTTATGGTTTTACTGTAGTAGAGATCTTTATTAATCCCTGTGAGGGGAAACTCATTTGCCAACATTGACATCACAATACAATCAATTATTAAACAACAACAAATACCACAAAAACAGTACAACAACACACTGTTTATAACCAACTACACATCACAACAAAGTTACTTAGCAAATAAAAACAAAAGGTTACACATATAACAATTACACCACTTCATTAAAAAACACAAACTATTGCCTTTTATGTTGATCATTTGTAAACATGATATCTGATTTACTTTTCAGATCTGCTTTCGTTAAAGATTTCGGTACATTTTGGCTAAAAAAAGCAATCATACTCCCGACGACAACCACTACAACAACTAGGCCTACAACCACTACACCAACTGGGCCTACAACCACAACCACTGTAACAAGTAGGTCTACAACCATTACAACAACAAGGCCTGCAACATTTACAACAACTGCATTAGGTAAGAAAAACTTCTATATTCCCTACAGCAGCATAAAAAGCAAACAAATATAATGAAGGGGTAGTTCACCCAAAAAGTGAAAACTCTATAATTTACTAACCCTCCACTATCAGTTATATCCTGAGCTGCTGCAGGATACACACACACACACACCCACACTGAAACTTCAATATCTGTATTAGTAAATGCATTATTAAGTGCATGAGTCTGCTTTTAAGTGTCGGGTTTCAAGCTTCTGTTACTAACTATAAAAAGGTGTTTTAAACTTAACACAGGATTGCATTCAGATGCACAAGTAACGAGTACTACAAAAAAAATGTGATAAACAAATGAAAACTTGATCAATGTCTTGTATCTGAGCATGTCTTGACGTGTGGTTACTATATGATAAGTGGAATTACTAACAGTGGGAAATATAATTATTTCAAAATAAAGTGCTCTAGAGGTAACAATATGGACACGACTCAAAGTATTTTGATTTATATAAATACCATCTAAAATAAAATCCAGTCTAGGACTGATATCTATTAACTGATATCTTTGCCTGATTAAGGACTATTTTAAGGGTGTAAAAAATGGTCTGCGCCAGTGCATGGTCTAAAAGGGTTGTGCTTGTTTTCTTAATAAATTATGGGTGTGTTTTGGGCACAACATGCATTAAACCATTCAGATTCTCATCTCTCATTCCCTTTAAGAGTCAGTTCCATTGTACCATGGTGCATTCACTATTTACATTTGTTCTGAATGCTTCTAAATGAAAATCTGAATGCTTTACTAGCAAGAAAAAACAATAACAATTGAAGCTGCAAGCAGAGATGAAAGGGACCTCGCACCCGGGGTCACCATCACCCGGTGGCCTTAGGATGACACAGAACAGAGGACAATAATAATTTAAGCTGCTATATATAAAAAACCTGAGAAAACCACTGATTTTTGCCAAACTTCTTCCTGTCAGGAGGTGGCACAATAACTGTGACTCAATATTGGCATATAGATGTCTTCAGGAGAGGAATTTTATCAACCATGTGAAGTTTCAGGGAGATCGGACATTGTGTGGTTGAGTTATTATAAGTACTTCCTCTTCCATGGCAAAAAACTGAGGTTTGTCAGGCCGCCACGGACATGCCCTTCGGCTAAAAGTCTAGATCTTCACAATATATCATTGGTAGATTGCTATCATTGCTCTACAGATCCCGAACCATGCAAGCCAGTGGCTACAGCGGCGAGGAAAAAACTCCAGGTGGAAATACAGAATAAGGAGAATAATTAGCGTAGTTGCTGTTCATAGTGTATATAAACAAGAAGCAAAATCCTGTGTGGGGCACATCATGCGTCATATCGCTATGTACTGCACTGAGTGTATGCTTTGCTAAAAAGATAGGTCTTTAATCTAGTTTTGAAGAGTGAGAGTGTGTCTTAGCCTCGGACATTATCAGGAAGGCTATTCCAGAGTTTAAGGGCCATAAATGAGAAGGCTCGACCTCCTTTACTCGATTTTGATATTCTAGGTACTACCAGAAGCCCTGAGTTTTGAGATCGTAAAGAGTGGGTTGGATTGTAGCGAGACAGGAGGTTGGTTAGATAAACAGGAGCTAGATTATTTAAAGCTTTATAGGTAAGGAGTAATATTTTAAATTCAATATGAAATTTAACAGGCAGCCAGTGTAAGGAGGATAAAATTGGGGTGATATGATCATATTTTCTAGACCTGGTAAGAACTCTGGCAGCTGCATTTTGCACTAGCTGAAGTTTGTTAATAGAGGATGCTGGGCAACCAGCAAACAGAGCATTACAGTAGTCCAGCCTAGAAGTCATGAAAGCATGGACTAGCTTTTCTGCATCTGAGATGGATAGCATACTTCGTAACTTAGCAATATTTCTTAGATGAAAGAAGGCAGTTTTTGTGACATGGGATATATGATTTTAAAAGTTAAATTGCTGTCTAATTTGGGCCCAATAAGTAATAATTCTGTTTTGTCTGAGTTTAAGAGAAGAAAATTGTTTGTCATCCAGTCTTTAACATCTTTAATACACTCGGTTAGCTTAGACAGTTCAGACATCTCATCAGGTTTAGTTGAAATGTATAATTGAGTATCGTCTGCATAGCAGTGAAAGTTGATCCCGTGTTTTCTAATATTGTCTCCCAGGGGTAGCATGTATATTGTAAACAGCAAAGGGCCTAAAACTGATCCTTGAGGGACCCCGTACTTTACTGGCCTGACTTGTGAAAGCTGTCCATTAATATTCACAAACTGGTAACGGTCAGCTAAGTATGACCTAAACCATTCAAGAGCCTGTCTTTGGACACCTGTAGAATTTAAGCGGTCTATGAGAATATTGTTGTCAATGGTGTCAAATGCGGCGCTAAGATCAAGTAAAACTAATAGCAAGATGCACCCTTGGTCAGCAGCTAAGAGTAAATCGTTGGTTATTTTCACTAATGCGGTTTCTGTACTGTGATGAGGCCTGAAACCTGACTGAAACACTTCAAAAATATTGTTTGTCTGCAGAAAGGAGCATAATTGGGTAGAAACAACTTTTTCTAGTATTTTAGACATAAACGGAAGATTTGAAATAGGCCTATAATTAGCTAAGTTGCTGGGGTCCAGTTGTGGTTTCTTAATAATAGGTTTAATAACAGCTAGCTTGTAAGGATTTGGATCATGGCCTAAAGATAAAGAAGAGTTGATAACATTAAGGAGAGGTTCTCCTATAACAGGTAGCAATTCTTTCAGTAGTTTTGTTGGAATTGGGGCTAACATACATGTAGCTGGTTTGGAACTATTTATAACTTTATCTAGTTCATCCTGTTCTGCGATTTTGAAGCATTGTAGGTTATTTTGATTCAGTGGAAAATTTACTGGATCTGGAGTATAAGGCGGTGCGGAGAGTTTAACTTCATCTATTTTCTGTCTAAAGCCTTTTATTTTATCACTGAAAAAATTCATGAAGTCATCACTACTAATTTGCGGTGGGACATTTTGTTCCAAAGATGATCGATTATTTGTTAATTTAGCAATGGTGCTAAATAAAAATCTAGGATTGTTATAATTATTTTCAATCAGTTTGCGGAGGTGCTCGGCCCTGGCAGATTTAAGAGCCCTCCTATAGCTGGACATACTGTCTTTGTACGCAATTCTAAAAACCTCTAAATTAGTTTTTTTCCATTTACGTTCCAGAGCACGGGTTGCTGTTTTGAAAGCGCGAGTATGATTATTGTACCATGGTGCAGTTTTATTCTCTCTAGCCTTTTTTAATTTGATGGGTGCCACTGTATTTAGTGTGCTAGTAAAGATGGCATCCATACTGCTGGTTACTACATCAAGGTCATTCGCGTTTGCGGGTGTATTTCGAAATAAAGAAAGATCAGGTAAGTTATTTATGAATTCATCCTTGGTGGACGGAACAATAGTCCTACCAGGGCGGTATATTGGTGCAGATCTGCTAATTTCAGGTAAACGCAGCTTATATAGCAAGAGGTAGTGGTCCGTAACATCATCACTTTGTGGTATAATGTCTACATCAAAGACCTCAATTCCGTAAGACAACATTAGATCTAATGTATGCTTTAAGCGATGGGTTGGGCCAACAGCGTTTTGTTTTATCCCATGTCAATGTAGTAGATCCATAAAGGCGAGCCCTAGTGTATCATTGGAGTCATCTACGTGGATGTTAAAGTCTCCTACAATTAGTATTTTATCAGTTTAAACTAGTAAGTCAGAAATAAAATCAGAAAACTCTTAGAAAATTGACATAGGGTCCTGGGGGTCTATATATGGTGATTATAGTGAGAGATAACATAGGTTTTTGCACAATATCTGGTAGCATTACATTAAGAGGTAATAACTCAAAGGAGTTAAACATAAGTCCATTTCTCTGATTAACATTAAGAATATCACTAAAGATTGATGCAACTCCACCACCACGACCGGTTTGACGAGCCTCATGCTTGTATGCGAATCCTGGAGGAATTCGCTTCATTTAAGCTAATAAAGTCATTTTGTTTTGTTTGTATTATCACTTTTTATTGGATTTTCAGCTTTTATTCTTAATAGATTTTTTCTAGAGCGCACAGTACGTTTAATTGTTGATCTAATAAAACGAGGAACAGACACAGTCTCTATGGGCTTAGCTAGACATGTGTTACTGTAGTTTAAGTGGGAC
The DNA here is from genome assembly GCA_903798195.1 of Danio kyathit. Classification (NCBI taxonomy): domain Eukaryota; kingdom Metazoa; phylum Chordata; class Actinopteri; order Cypriniformes; family Danionidae; genus Danio; species Danio kyathit. The sequence continues at coordinate 28,399,943 of LR812526.1, forward strand.
GAACAAGAATCTATATGGATAAAATGTGAATTTTGTGAATTTTTACTAACTAGTCAGACAGAGCGAAGCATCTTAGAGATGTTGTCCGACAGCAGTTCAGCCTGTCAGCACGGAAAAGCCTAGGACGCTCCCAGAAAAGATTCCAGTTATTGGCAAAGATCAGTTTCTGTTCATTACACCATGTTAATAGCCATTCATTCCGAGCAAAAAGTCTACTGAACCTTTCATTTCCTCGGCGGTAGGTAGGAAGCGGTCCAAAAATGATGATCTGCGTGGCGGGCGAGGTGCGTCGAACCGTCTCGATGAGGCTCCTGAAGTCCCTCTTCAGGATCTCTGACTGGCGAAGCCCAGTGTCGTTCGTCCCCACATGGAGGACAACGACACCGAGGCTCTCGCCAGCGCTCAGGATACTCGGAATCTGTGTAGAAATATTCTAGCGGTGCTAGCAGGCTAAAGCTACAAACAACCGGCGGATGCTCGAGAGACGGAATGTTTTAAAGTAGATTTATTTGTATAAAGTGTTAAATGTTGTATAAAATGTATTTAGGGTTTGTTCCCCCTAAGTAGTATTTAGCAAATGTGGAGGTATTTGATAATAAAAATGCAAATTGCGAATCTATGCAACAGAGAGCTACAAACACACGCAGCACAGCTAGCGTAGCAGCGGCAGTGACGTCACTCGAGCATTGAGTGCTCATGTCAGGACTCTTATCAAACATGTAGATTTTGAGGCAGATTGGACAATGCATGGCCGAGTTATAACAACTTCCTGTTTCACGCCATTCAACAAAAACTCTAGATCTTCGTAGTTTAACATCGCCAAGGCTTTTAGATGACAATGCTCAACTTTGGTGTTGATCTGATAAAATCCCTCGGAGACGCTGCCACCTGGAGGGGTCCACCTAGACTCCCGTCCAAGGCATGTTGGTTATCTGAATCCCTCGTGGCCAGTACCTATATAGCCGCAGGCCAGGCTGCCTCCGCCTTGCACCCCTGCCTCAGGGCGCTGTTAAGTTTGGTAAAAGGACAGCGAAGCGACCTGCTCTTTTCTCGGTGGAGGGCCGAGGACTACAGTCAGCGACATCAACTGTAAAAACACCACTGCTGGCCTCTGGACCAGCAGTAACTAAATTGTACATAAAAGAGCAGTTTCCTCTCTCTCCGGGTGCGCAAACCCACGTCTTGCAAGTCTGGCATACTCCACCTTTCAGCTTGCAAGAGGACGGTTTCCTTCCTCTCAGTCTTCCAGCCTCATCGCGGGATCCAGGGAGGAAGGTAAGAGACAATCTCTTATTTTCAGCTCTTCCCCGAGATCCTCCGCTTTCCAGGGTGAGCACTCCCCTCCTGAGCTACCCCTCTGCTGGTACATCAGCAATCGTTCCGATGACACCATTAGGGGGATGGTTTGCAGCTATAGAACTGAAGGACACATACTTTCATGTCCCCATCCCTCTACGTCCTTTTCTCTGGTTTGCATTCGAAGGTCGAGCACGGCAGTACAAAGTTCCTAATTTGGGCTCTCCTCGTCTCTGCAGGTTTTAACCAAGCTCATGGAACATGCCCTAGCATCTCTTCGGCTCATGTGCATACGCATACTCAATTATCTAGTCGACTGGCTTATACTGGCTTCGTCCTAGGATCAATTGATTATGAACAGGGAGCTGGTGCTCCGGCACCTCAAGTTTTGAGTCAACCGAGAGAGGAGCAAGCTCCCCCTGTGCAGAGCATCTCCTATCTCGCGATAAAGCTGGACTCAATCTTTATGACGGTGTGCCTTACAGAAGAGCCTACTCTTCTAAAGAGCCTACCCAGTGAGACTACTGTGCAGGTTAGGGAGGATGAGGAGCAGGTCTTGTTAGTTGCGCCTGTCTGGCCCAACCAGTCCTAGGTTTCCAAACTCACACTCCTCGTGACGGCCCCTTCCTGCCGTATTGCCCTGAGAGAGGACCTCTCAATACGCCAGGGAGGGGCCATCGCGAGGAGTGTGAATTCGGAAACCCGGGTACTGTTGAGCCAGAGAGGTGAGCCCTTCTTTCTCAGGGTCAGGGCACCCTCTGGCACCCATGCCCAGATTTCTGGAACCTACATCTGAACGTGCTCTCCAGATATCTGGACTCTTTTTGATCTGTTGAAATATAGATATACACATGTATATACCAACAGATACAAAAGCATTAAAAACAACAGTCAAAAAAACTTCTCATGTATAAATACTTGTATCAGAGGCAAAGCCATTCACACATTAGTGTTACACATTAGTGTAAATGATGTTGCTTTGTCATGCATTCAGCATTTCTCAAACTTGATACAAGCAGAACAAAGCTGCTTACAACATCAAATGTAGAGTCACAAGCTACAGAGGCCTGTTGCATGAAGCCAGTTTCTAAAACTCACGAGTTTGTTCAACTAGCATCATACAACAGGACACGTGTGTCATAACGCATCTGTTCTTTTGTGGTGTTTATGCTATCATGTGTCTTATTTTGTAAACTAATATAGCTATGGTTCCTATTTGGTAAGTTTTGATAACCCCTGTTGCACTAATACATGTGTTGTATTATTTATGCTTGAGATTAAGTTTGTGTTCCCTTTTCTCATTTTTACTTCCTGTCTACCAGTTGACCAAAGGCATGTTGCATGTAGCTCACTGAACAAATTCTGAGTTTTAAAGTAGGTTTAGAGTTCAGATAACCAAAAAAATCCAACTCATTCAACTTCAGATTACGTTTTGCAGAAATCACAACACTCAAAATGAATGTTTGAGAGAATTAATTTAATTCACATCAGGCAAGAGAACTGTTGCAATTTACTTCTCTGTTTAGCAAATTTAAAATGCATTTACAAACAGGAATAAATATTGCTTAAGCAAAACTTAGAGAAGGCAGAAAAAAATATTAAACCCATTTAATAAAATAAATCAACTGGATCTAATAATTTTAGAAGTTCACAAATGAACAGCATAAGCTTTATACTTTTATAGGTTAATTATTATATCAATTTAAATGTAAATTCTCATTTTAATTATCAACCCATGTAGCAACCAAATAAGTTGCTTGAATTGTAAATAATTATAATTTGAATAACAAAGAAGTATCAGCAAAGGATGGGCAAATTTGTTGCTATATCTTTCACAGGAAAAATTGTTTTATTGCATCAATGTACAGTTGTTGAAGTCAGAATTATTAGCCCCCCTTTGAATTGTTTTTTCTTTTTTTTTTTATATTTCCCAAATGATGTTTAACAGAGCAAGGAAATTTTCACAGTATGTCCGATAATATTTTTTCTTCTGGAGAAAGTCTTATTTGTTTTATTTCAGCTAGAAATGAGTTATGAAAACTATTATGTTTAGAAATGTGTTGAAAAACACACATTAAACAGAAGTTGGGAAAAAAATTTACGGGGGGTTAATAATTAAGGGGGGGCTAATAATTCTGACTTCAACTGTATGTCATTTTGCTTATGACTTAAGTTTTCAATCTCTAAACCTGAATAACACTTGCTCCGGAGCAGGTTAGCCATGTAGCCCAAGTTGCCATGAGTGATAAACTTCTTTCTCAAAATAATCTCAAACCTGGGTAGAAACGGACACCTGTTTCATTTTCTAGACTGTTGCTTTTGTTTGCTGTTGTCCAGCAGTTTCTTGTATATTTAACCATTTGTTACAAAATGTAACCTAATCCCAAACCTTCATCTATTTATGAACCAAATTTTGTCTAAACCTGTCCTTAATCTTAAAGTATTCGTTCAACAATAATTATCATCTTCACATGGACATAAGGTCTGTTTTGAGGATTTGTTTTTTGGGGGGGTTGGAATAACATGAGGATGAGTAATTAATTAAAAACATAATTTTCTAATTTTGAGGGGAGGTGAAAGGTTCTCTGTGGAACCTGTGGTTCACAGATTAAAAAAACAATAGATTGATAGATTTAGTAATAATAAATATCTTTGCACCAGCAAGTTATGGACACACAAAGACACACCAAACATATGTGTAGCAGGCACTGAAATCAGCATACAGTAGTCTATAGCAGTGGTTCTATCCACCACATTCTGAATTTAATTTACACACTTTGTTATAAAGTGCTCTGTACTGAGTGACAGCATTCTAGATTTTAGCTTTCGCTTGTACGATACTGTCAAAGCACCTCTCAAATGTTTTTTTCTGATGGACAAGTTTTGATGCATAAATGCAATTGACAACACAAGGTCGAATTTATTTTTTAACATGCAAATTTTGGATTGAAATTTCTCAGTCATTGTACAATGACCTTAACACTTGTCATCTGTTTTCTTCTACTTATAGAGACATCATCACCACTGCCTCAGCGTGTGCTGTATATGGTATGTAGAATATATATATATATATTCACACACACACACACACACACACAGGCAGTGCAGAATTATTAGGCAAATGAGTATTTTGACCACATCATCCTCTTTATGCATGTTGTCTTACTCCAAGCTGTATAGGCTCGAAAGCCTACTACCAATTAAGCATATTAGGTGATGTGCATCTCTGTAATGAGAAGGGGTCTGGTCTAATGACATCAACACCCTATATCAGGTGTGCATAATTATTAGGCAACTTCCTTTCCTTTGGCAAAATGGGTCAAAAGAAGGACTTGACAGGCTCGAAAAGTCAAAAATAGTGAGATATCTCTTAAAATTGCCAAGCTTCTGAAGCGTGATCATCGAACAATCAAGAGTTTCATTCAAAATAGTCAACAGGGTCACAAGAAGCGTGTGGAAAAACCAAGGCGCAAAATAAACTGAGAACTAAACCATGAACTGAGAAAAGTCAAATGTGCAGCTGCCAAGGTGGCTATATTGGTCACTGATTTGTTTTTGTTTTGTTTTTGAATGTCAGAAATGTATATTTGTGAATGTTGAGATGTTATATTGGTTTCACTGGTGAAAATAAATAATTGAAATGGGTATATATTTGTTTTTTGTTAAGTTGCCTAATAATTATGCACAGTAGTCACCTGCACACACAGATATCCTCCTAAAATAGCTAAAACTAAAAACAAACTAAAAACTACTTCCAAAAATATTCAGCTTTGATATGAATGAGTTTTTTGGGTTCATTGAGAACATGGTTGTTGTTCAATAATAAAATTAATCCTCAAAAATACAACTTGCCTAATAATTCTGCACTCCCTGTATATATATATGCATGCTAATAAATAGTATTATATTACAATACATTTGCTAATGAATCAGAATGTTGCCTATTAATTTTAATCTGCATGTTGTAGTTGTCATAACATGTATATTTGATAATCTATACATGTTTTTTTTTTTTTACTTTTATGTGCATATTTGTACATGTCTGTGCTTGTCTGTCTGTTCACACCAGAGAAGTAGTGTGGCACTGTTGTTATTCAGCAGACTTTGTTTTCTTGGAGGCTCTTCTCTCCTCATGATCATCAAACCAGTTTCAAAGATGGTAAGTGTGTCAGATAACACATGCACAATGACTATTTCTAAACTATTGTGTTTTTATTATAAGTAATCAGCAACCTTCAAGTGGTCACAAACCCTTGAGTTTTTTTTTTTCCTATTGAATACAAAAGAAGATATTTTGAAACATTTTAGAAACCGGTAACGATTAACATCCATAGTAGGAAAAACAAACACTATGGAAGTTAATGGTCACCAGTTTTCAGCATTTTTCAAAAACGTCTTTTGTGTTCAGCAGAAAAAGAAACTCAAACTGGTTTGTGACAAGTGAAGAGTGAGTAAACGATGACAGAATGTTTAGTTTTGGGTGAACTATCCATTATAAGTCATTGAATTCATAATGTAAATAACAAATATATACATTGTGTCTCCTCACAGCTCACCAAGATTGCATCCATCATCGAAGTAGCATTTAAATTTGTTGCTACTGTCCTTGTACTAATAAAAGCGGTTCATGTAAGGATTGTTTCTACTACATCACAGTTTACTAACTTTCTTCAAAATGAATATGTGGTTGAAGAGTGAAAAGCAGAAGCAAAGGAGGAAATTGAAATCTAATTTAGTTCTCATTGTTGTGTCTGTAAATGTTTGTGGCAGTACGACTGTGAGAATGCTGGTTTGCAGACTAAGTTTACTGCTTTCACAGTGACGGCAATGGTCACAAGCCTGATGCACACCATCAATGTTTTCCTTCACCGTGGACCAAGCCATGAATTGTAAGTGTTAACTTTACATATCAGCACCAATATAATGTGACCAAACAGAAATGATAACTGTTTTTAAACAGGTTTTAGTCTTCTTATGATAAGAGGGACGGACAGCCCCAGACTTAAGTTAACTCATCATTAATTAAAACAAATTTGTAATGCATTTTTACTGTTCTGGTTTTTTGACTAAAAGGGCCAGAATTACAAAACAGGACAAGCTAACATGAGACCAAAATCCTATAAAATTGCAGATGAGAGTGGAATGTCCTGAAAGTGAACTAAAGACAGAGTTTAAATGGAAGAAGTTTTTTTCCAATGCACGACTTTAGCAAATCCTGACAGTAGCTTTTTAACATATAAGGTTTGTTTACACGTTGTTAGTAAATCTGACCCATAGTCTCATTCATATAGTAATCTCACGCATTTAGAAAGAACAAGAGACTTTCTTAATATAGGGACTGCAGTACATCAATACTCATGAGACATTTAAAAATATATATTAATATTAAAATTATATCATTACAAAAGGTGTTTCTGAAGATTGCTGTTCTAAACACAATAAATAATCTCTAAAATACCATTTTAGAATAGTCCTTTAAATAAAATTATTATTATTATTTTCTTTTTTTAAATGAACATTATTATATAAAAAAAACACACAAGAATTTCATGTGCATTACATACACATTTAAGAAATTGTTAAAAAATGAAAGTCCCTTGAAGTGGTCAAAAGGGGACAAGCTCACAAAGCTTCAGACTCTGTTAAGATCTGTTTGATATTGACAAAAACACATCTTAACACATAATACCATACCATAGTTTCTTTACAGTCTATGGTTTGAAAGAATTTAAACTCTTACAAATGAGAACTGCTGTATTTTGAATTTAATGGTCAAAAAACATTATCTTGCAGAAGAACGTGTTGGATTGGTTCTCTCATAACAGTTGACCTACTGAATACACTCATTACGTGTGAGTTTTTTCCCCCCACATAATCACCCTTTTATTTGTTTGTTATATCATTACAAATGTTAATTAAGTGACCTAATTTTCGAAAATTTATGTAGGTGTGAAACCTCTTAAAAGCTCAGGTTAAACTAATTATGTTTTTTATAATCTTCTTTTTCTAACTATAGCAATCTCAATATTTTATGGATTATGGTGGTTTCTAGAACGCTGGATGCCAATATTAATGGGAGTTTATGTTTTTTTGGAGTTCATCCTTTACGTGGGAGCAGTTTGCTTTCAACAGATGGAAAAATGCAAGGCAGAAAGAGACAGACGTAAGTATATTTATATAGTTCAGCTTGCTTAAGGCATGTATGAAATTCAGACACAAACATAAAGACTTTTTAGATTGTCATTCTGTTGTCTGTCTGTTTTGCAAAAAAGATTAGATTGTCTCATTATATTGTAAATTGTATTTTACAGAAAATATTACTGTTCTGGAAAACAGGGTATGTGAGCTTTACATCTGTTTTAACTTTTGACTTTTTATACATATAGTCATTCCAGTTTCAGTCAATCTGCTTAAAGGGATAGTCCCACATTCTGATTCCAATGCCTCATTATTAAATGACTATAATTAAATGAAATATTCTTAAGAATAAAATTAATATATCATACAACAGAAGATAAATATTGTGACAGGCCTAGCGATATGTTTGAAAGCATTTTTTGGTCTGTGCAAAAACTCACACTTCCGATTTTTGAGATAAATGATACATTTTAAATCATTTTTCTTTTTTATTCGCAGAAAATCTCATGGCGGTTTATGTTTGTCATTTGCTTAGTTTTTTATGTAATGTTTACAGTTGCACTTATTGTCGGAGTGTCTTCACATGTAATGAAAAATTGTTGAAAGAACTTTTGCAAGATTCTTTGGTTGGCAGATGTTTGCAGAAAGTTTCAAGATTTTCCTATAGTATGTTTCTATCAGGGTTCTCACGGGTGATGGGATTTGTAGAACGTCATGGAATAGGAGGCACATTCCACACATTAGTCAGGGAATTTTATATATTTTTTGTCTTAAGTCATGGAACATCAGGGATATTTGCTTGCATTAATTTTTACTTACCTTTTATCAAACTTTTCTATCATATATACTTTTATGATAGAAAAAACTTTTCTATTATATTGTTTTACTTGTTTTGACTATTTTTATGGATAGGCTATTTTTTATTATTTTCCCAATTGTCGACTGGCATTCAAATGCCATCATAAGGATGTACCTGTTAAAATACTGTCTGTGGCCGTTTATGTCTGCTCAGTGCTCAACCAGTCCCGACTAGAGTTTGCATGATTAAATTAGATTCAGATTAATATAAATTAATATAAAAAATTATTTTGTTGCAACTTTTCTCAATTCGCATCAGTATTTGCAGCATTTCTTATGCTGTTTAACTGTCAAAAATACACAAATTTAGTATTAAATACTTAGTTCTTCATTACTTTGTTTACCTCAAGAACCACTGGTCTCTTTATTTATAAAAAGGGAACACTAAGAGTGACAAAGAGGGAAAATGTTTACCTCTTGTCTTGACTATATAGAATGAAAGTAAACAGTGCTGGAAAATCCCTTCAACAAGAGTATATTAAAGTTTCAATTTTTAGTGAATGATCCAATGAACATAGCCTTGGTCAAATAGGTTTTAGCTAAATGCGGATTGCAATAATGTCACAATGTGTCTAAAGCAGGTCACAAGCCTAAGAATAAGTGCAGTGCAGTACTATGTATTTGACAATATAAGTATAATGTTATTTAGGATAAAAAATATCCAGATGGTGCGGAAGGAACTTGAACAGTGTCCTAGCTGCATAAAAATGGCAGGAAATCTGTAGCAATCAAATTGCGATCTTCTCTAAATTTTGAACAACTTGCTTGATTTTGTGTTATATTCAGTGATCGGAGAGTCACAAAATACTGGAGGGACTGCCCAACACAACAGCTACCTGTTTTTATTATAGGTCATGGAAAATAAAGCTTTTTAGTCTGTTGAAGTCAGGGAATTTGACATTTGGCTTAATGTTGGAACCCTGTGCTACATTAATATGTATGTAACTTTATAAGAACCTGCCTAGCCTTTGCACATGATCCAATTTAAGGCCCAATATTCTTTTGTTTACAATTATCTGTTAAATCATGCATAGATATTTATATTATTATTATTATATTTTGCGATCTGACTAAAGGAGTACTGTGATAAACCTTTTTTTACAGATTTTTAAAATACATCCTGAAATGAAAAACAACCTTACGAAAAGCGGTGACGTTTTAGAATGTTGCTGTCGAAATAAAGGTCATGTAATGTTATGAGTCCTATTAGCTTTAAAGTGTCAACATGCCTGCAGCACTCAAATGAAGTGCAGACATTTCAATACAAAAATTGTGTGTTAAATAAAGACATGCCAATAAAAATTACATTTGGTTTCTGATTGTCTTGCAGTGTTTTGTACTAAAATATGAAACTAAAACAATGATGAACTACTACACCACAAAATAAACAAAGAATTTTTTGCATGACACTTCCTCATGTGTCAATCAGTCCATCAACATAACACTGATATTTCATGCTGGAATAAACAATTCATACTTCCTGGTTTGTCTATCAACTGTTCACTTCTCTGCCCAATTTTCCCAGCCCTTTGCTGTGCAATTCATGCATAGCAAAACAGAGCGCAAAGCTAAGTTGATCTGGTTATTCAAAGTTGATTTGGTTTCAAACAATAAACGTATAATTTCCACTCAATTTACTATATTCATACTACACAGATCTGCAGCAAGCACACAAGTCTGCTTTTAACCCCAAATTGGCATTCTAAAATTAGCGTGCCAGAAGTATTGTTCTCATTAATTAAAAAAAGAAAGACTTCATTCAAGAGTTATGAGCCAACCCAACCAGATTTGCGGTGAGTCACAGGATTACAAAATGATTTGAATACACGAGTATATGAAAATCTGACAACAAAGACAATCATACAAGACTGTGCTTTACAGCTTTAATAAGACTGATTGCAACACAAAAATAACAAATATTAAGAGAAATTGTTCATGTGTTTTTCTATAATTTCACAACTAGTAACACTTTATTTTGATGGTCCATTTGAGTATTAGTAGACTGTCTGCTTAATATCTTTTGATACTGCTGCTTCAACAGACATTTAAATGACCATAAGAAACTTTGCAATTACATGTCCACCTTCACAAGAACCCTACCCATCAGTCTACTTATAATGTAATGAGAATTAGTTGGCATGTAGATGCAATGTAACTTAAATTCAACAAACAGACCATCAAAATAAAGTTTGACCTCACAACTTTAACAATATTAAATAAAAATGAATCTTAATTTCTTATGTTTTTGTTGTTTGTTTTTGTAATTGCATCTTGGGATGCATGATGAGATTATGCCAAATTTGTTACACCTTTTGGATCCTCTCAAACTCAGCAGCTATGCGTTTCAAAAAAAATTTACAATGCACAAACATTTTATTGCACTTTCAACCACAAATGAAGAATGACCTCATTTATAGGTTCTTCATGTGTGGAGTTAACAGGAACAGATTGTTTTTCTCCCCTTTTTAATACTATAGTTACTTAGAAAAATTTGACTAAGTAAATTTTCCATTTGCACAAAGTACACACACACTACACACACACACACACACACACACACACACACACACACACACACACACACACACATTTAAACTACTGCCGAAAGCACTTTACATTATTCCTGGACCACACTTATTACTTACCCGCAGGGTTTCATAACCTTTCCATGAAACTGAAAGGCCCGCATTTACAGGGCCCTACCCATTTTTTAGTCTATGGGCCCAACCCATTCTCTGTGCGAGTTGACATGGGTTTGATTTGTTTTTACCTACTAAATGTATGTTAAAACTTTTGTAAAAGCTTTCTTTTCACGTGCAGCACATTATGTCGTTCAGGTCCACAATGCATGTTGTAAGCAGGTTGTATAAGCTGTTAAGACAAAGTCTCTGTAATATAACTTACAGTTCACTAAAACTGAAATTCCAAGGCGTAACACAATAAACTCCCCCTGAAAACTTTTTTCCTCCGAAACATTTGGATTCCCACAGCTTAAAAATAGATGCAGCTTAAAGGAATACAAAACTATCGTTTATATGATGTTTAAGATATGGATATCCTACATAATGTTAAACCTTTATTTCTTAAAAAAAAACTTTGTTCAATAAATGCTCATGAAATAGATCACGCTTTTTATACATTGATCAGTCCAATGCATTAGTCAATAAACATTTTGAGGGGATAAATAGAAATTTGTACCTGTTTGTTTACGACTTTCCCAAAACTGGACCAGCGGTTGACTGTGCAGTTGCGGGCGCCATCTTACGGCAAGACGCGGAAATTCATTCGCCATGAACCGCACGGTGCATTATGGGTATGGCTGTAGGAATAATATTCTCTGTAGGGTTCAGATTAGTTTTGCATTAACAAATGTATATTACGGAGACCCGGAGGGGACGTGATGGTGGAAAAAAAACTGAGTGGGAGAAAAAAAATGGGTGGGAGAAAAAAAAAACAGTGATAGGAAAATATATATTTTTAAAAGTTTTTGCGTTCCCTCGCAAAGATTGCGTTCCCTCGCAAAAATGTTTTTGCGAGGGAACGCAAAGATGTTTTGCGAGGGCACGCAAAGATGTTTTGCCTTCCCTCGCAAAACTGTTTTTCCACAAACACTTCCTGTTCACTTCATACATGTAAACCCTCCCGTTTTTGCCTGCATTATCCCGTATTTTACAATTCTATCCTGCTATCATCACATTATTCATTATTTTCCCATCTTTCTCGTGTATTTTTAATCCTGAAAACACGCTGAAATGAATATAAAAATGTCTTCATTCACTTTCTTTCCATTAAAGCTGTGCGTCGATCATCGCCCTTCATATGCAACCTCTGAATCAGCCAATGACTGGTATAAGCGCTGACTGACAGACGCGCTCCGTATGATAAACTAATCCCAGATCAGCTTCTGTACACGCCATCTAAAGAGGAGCGAAATTGCTGGGCATTTTGGTATATTCGGGTGTATGTTTAGACAAGACAAATACTCTTAATAATTTGTAAACATGTCCGTACTGCGTGTTTTATTTTAAACACTAATGACAAACTAATACACAAACAGTTACGAAAGTAATGGAATACTTTCATTATAGATCTGTGCATTATACAGTGACACTGACACCACTGTAATCAAATAAAAAACGAGAGATTAATTTGCTGCTCCTCACTTGTTTGATAACAGAGGTGTAACGTTGGTGTGTACTGATCTGGGATCAGTTTATCATACGGAGCGCTTCTGTCAGTCAGCGCTTACACCAGTCGTTGGCTCATACATGCATTCGCTGATACTGAATGATAGGATAGCAGGATAGAATAGTAAAATACGGGATAATCCAGTCAAAAACGGGAGGGTTGACATGTATGAATTCATTGATGAATTCACTTAAGTGAACAGGAAGTGTTTGTGGAAAAACAGTTTTGCGAGGGAACGCAAAACATCTTTGCGTTCCCTCGCAAAACATTTTTGTGTTCCCTCGCAAAACATTTTTGTGTTCCCTCGCAAAACATCTTTGCGAGGGAACGCAAAAACTTTTAAAAATATATATTTTCCTATCACTGTTTTTTTTTCTCCCACCCATTTTTTTTTTCTCCCACTCAGTTTTTTTTCCACCATCACGTCCCTTCCGCGTCTCCGTAGTAAATAACACACAAAAAGCATGACAAAAAAGGAAACCTCATAACAACATACTGATTTTAATTAGATTTTGAGTCACACAAATACAAAAAACTGAAGCCAAACTAAAAATAAATCAGTGCAAACTTTGTCATTATGACACCTGACCTTTAAGAAATTGTACAACTAATTCAAAAGCTGGTTTATATTGTAAGTCATAGCTGTTGCATTATTATTATTATTAAATGATTAAGTATATCACTCACTCACATATACCCAAAGAAAAACTATTTATATAAAACATTTATAAACAAATAAATTTTTTAAAAAACCTCTTTGGAATAAAGTTCCTTCTGTACATTTATGTGGTCCACACATCCATTAACTACAGTAATAGAACTGCATCATTTTCAATAAAGGCTAGACTTCACAGCCCTTCTGTTCAATGTTCTCCTCTGCAGCCACCGGCAGGACAAGGTGAAAAATCCTGCTCCACAGTCCACTCAGTTTATTCAAATCCATTTGATTAAACTCGGCAGATTTTTCTGAGGTAATAAACTTCTGTTTCAGGTGGTCAAGCACCATCTCCTCCACTTGGCTCAAACTGTCTGACGGGTCTATTTCATCCACCGAAAGCTTCACAGTGAACACCAGGAAAACGTTTTTGTAAGCTGCTGTCTCATGGTCACAATACCGATTGAATATGAATGTAGATCCAGGCGGGAGCTCCTCGAAATGGTGCACAACAGCTGCAGGTTTATCACCTTCAAAGGCTTTTTTCAGCGCTTCGTCAATCTCCAGCTTGACCTGATCACTGTCCAGGGCGCTTTTGGAGTTCCCGTTGATTTCTAAGATCGAAGCGTTATGGAACGCAGAGAACACTGTGGCTAAGCGTCGACCAAGACAACCTAAAGTCTTTTCAGCGCGAAGGCCGGCTGTCAGAATTACACTGACCGGTTCAGTGGGTTTGACCGTCTGCAGATGACCCTTCAGATGTTTCCCGCTCCTCTTCCAGAACTCAGAACGCTGACTGGGAAAAACAGTCTGTAGATCCGCTAAGTCCACTGCAAAATTCTTCAGTGTTTCAGAATGAACCACATCAGTTTGATGCAAATGGGCACAAATAAACTTTTGATAGCCAGAAACCAGCAGTCCAGTCAATATCAAAAGTAAGAGAACTCTGCAAATAGACCACATCCAGCCTAGAAAAACAAGACATTCTGAATTAGCGACACACAGTGGATGCCAAATAAATCTGTTTGTTAAAAGGGGTCATGAAATGCAGTTTGTACATTTTTTATTTAGTTTTGTAAAGGTTATTCAGGGATGACACGGTGGCTCAGTGGTTAGCACTGTCGCCTCACAGCAAGAAGGTCACTGGTTTGAGTCCCGGCTGGATCAGTTGGCATTTCTGTGTGGAGTTTGCATGTTCTCCCTGTGTTCGCGTGGCTTTCCTCCAGGTGCTCCGATTACCCCCACAGTCCAAAGACATGCGGTATAGGTGAATTTGGTTCAACTAAAATTGTCCGTAGTGTATGTGTGTGAATGAGAGCGTATGGATGTTTCCGAATACTGGGTTGCAGCCGGAAGGGCATCTGCTGTGTAAAACATAGGCTGGATAAGTTGCCGGTTCATTCTGCTGTGGCAACCCCTGATGAATAAAGGGACTAAGCTGAAGGAAAATGAATAAATGAAAGTTAATTCACTAGTTTTGACAAGTAAACAGTTTTTACATGATTTCATAAAATGAGGGAATTAATTGTATGCCCACATTTACATAGACAAGAGAATGAATGCGGTATGTGAATAATAGGAGTGGAGGAGAAGGGATGGGATAAAAAGCAAAACTGTCGACCATTTTTATATGTACAAGGTGATGTATCTGCAAAATAATCTAATAAACTGAAATGAATATGTATAATCTACTAATGTATTAGTCATAGGCAGGGCCAGACAGAATCTCTGTGACAAATCTGAATTAGAAGGGACATTACCCTCTTACAAAAACTCAAGTAAAAGACCACTCTCAGCAAGGGAGTTTTTAAACTTATTATTTTAAAAGATGCCTAATAGATGTCTAATAGACGTCTAAACATAGTCGTCTTGACTAAAACAAGGCTAAATTTGGGTTGTCAGTGAAAATCTAATAGACGTCTAAGAATAGGCTAAAAGTAGACTAGTCATCAAATAGACAGAAATGAAGAACTACACATATAAAGTCTGTCTAATCTGTCTATTTGATGACTAGTCTAGTTTTAGGCTATTCCTAAATTTCTATAAGATTTTCACTGACAGCCTAAGTTTAGCCTTGTTTTAGCCAAGCTGTCTACCTTTAGGTGTTTAATAGACGTCTATTAAACACAAAATTGTTTGCTGGGCTACTGTGATTGGCTTACACCGTTCAGAACATGCATGTTGTGTTTTGATATTGAAGATATAAAGCGTTGAGCCACGTTTGAGCCAGAGGAAAGAATAAAAAGCTCAAGCACAAAATAAAGCATCTGTTTCTGCTAGGATCATTTTCATTCGATACTTTTAAAAGTACTAAATTACATGGCGCATTTAAAAACATGTTGCAGAATCTCATGTAGATATTCAATAAAAAGAAACAAATTCTTTTTAAACAATTTCTGTGTTGCATTATTAAACTCCAACATAATTTCTGCTTTGCTTATACATGAATTTACTTGAAAGACTCAAACAATGATATGTTTGTCTTAAAAGTGCTGATTGTTGGTTTGATGTTTATTACAAGCATGCTGTAAGATTAAAAATCAATTAAATTATATCAGAGGAGCTTGGCAATGATTTCTATTTTAATAAAAGAAAACATCAGCATGTTGAGAATAATTCATCAAGATTTTGGTTGTGAAATGTCATTAAGAAATCAACTTGTTCATTAAAAGTAAACTTGTCCTACAATTCTAATTCTGAAATCTTTAAGGTGGCTTTGGAAAGTTTTTACAATTACTTTACAGCTAATGACAGAACATTGAAGAGTTTGATCCAACACCAGTATCTTCTGATGAAAAGATAAAATTGTTCAAAACACAGCTTAATTATGTAAGACTCATGTTAGCAGTGGTTGAGAATAAAGTCTTTATGATTCACCTCATTTAAATCTAGCTGCAGTATATATATATATATATATATATATATATATATATATATATATATATATATATATATATATATATATATATATATATATATATATATATATATATATATATATATAAGTATAGTATAAGTATATAGTATAAGTATAGAAATATATTTTAAAATGGGAGTTTTGAGTTTAAAGTTTGAACAATGTTTTTTCCTGCATATTAAATATCAAGAAGATTTTGATTCTCCATTTCATGACCTCTGTAAATTATGAAGAACGGATAGAAGACTCAAAGAGTACCTCGAGTGGGAGAGACTGGACTTGGTTTTGAGAAGACTAGCTTCTTTTCTGAAACACAAAGTTAAATTAAATTATATAAATCATGAGAAAAGTGAGTGACAAATCAAAATATATTCACCTGTGTTTTTGTGATGTGCTGTTTGATTTGTGGTGGGAGGAATAAGCAATTGAGATCTGTTCCAATTCCCAAAATGAAGAGCATCTGTAATAAAGAGATTTTAAAAATGACTTTAGAAACTCCTATAGCTCAAACAGTAAAGGAAAACTGTCATTTTACTGATTTTAACTTCTACAGCAAGAATCTTTTACCATTGACCGCTACAGGATTCTGATTAGTCCTTCTACTCCTGGTTATCCTGATAACTGAGGGAGCTGCAATGAAAAGTCAACAAATAAATTTGTGTTTTGCATTATTGAAAGAAGTATTTTTCAGTAATGATAACAAACCTTGAGAAGTCGTTTCTGATCTTATATTTACTGTTTTGGGTCTCTTGTGCGTCTCTTGGTCAGTTTTTTCACGAATGGACCTTTGTCTCACTGCCGGAAACCTTTCTTCCGTCCCAGACAGGGCTGAGGAAGCCACAAAAGAACTTTAATATTACCTGCTTAACATTATTTCAGACACAATTCAGCTTCTAACAAACCTTGAGATGTTGTAATGGATCTGTTTGGAATGCTGTGTTTGAATATATCATGGTCCTCAGAATTTTCATGAATGGACCTTCGTCTCTCTAGTACAACCCCACTTTCCAGATTTTCTCTCCACGCTTGAGCAGGACACACTGCTTCTCTCCTGGATGTGGCTGAGCAACACACAGAAAAGCTTACCTAAATTACCTATTCATTTTTATTTAATACTATGGCATTAATCATATGCTTCTTACCATGAAAGTGTGTCTTGGTCTCGTTGTCCTGCTCAGCATCTTCATCCTCATCCATTTCTTGATCCTGATCTTCACTCTCATCCATCTCCACATCAGTGTGGTTAAATCCATCACCTCTCTCATTTTCATCTCCTGCACTTTCATCCTCTTTAAATGGTTGTTTCTTATTTGAGAATTCTGTGGTGGTTTAATGAAAATTAGCACAAGCAGTAGCACAACAAATACGCCTTATCAATGTGTAACACAAAATTTATTTAAATTAGTTTCATATACCATCATCATTCCCGTTCTCAAGGCTGTTGGACTCCTTGGATCCATTGACCACCGTGGATTCCCCATCATCTTTCAAAGGGTTCCGGCCTCTTTTTAGCCGGGGCCGAAGATCAGCAACATTTGAACCTATGAGAGAAGATGAGCTAAATAATTAATGCCCAAAAAGCCAACAGGAACTAATATTTGTGCTTTAGCATGAGCAGAAACAGACACAATATATTATAACAATCTACATTAAAGGGCCTCACAGCAAGAAGGTTGCTGGTTCGAGCCCCGGCTGGGTCAGTTGGTGTTTTTGTGTGGAGTTTGCATGTTCTCCCCGTGTTCGCATTAGTTTCCTCTGGGTGCTCCGGTTTCCCCAACAAGTCCAAAGACATGTGGTATCAGTGAATTGGGTAAGCTGTCCATAGTGTATGTGTGTGAATGAGAGTGTATGGGTGTTTCCCAGTGATGGGTTGCAACTGGAAGGGCATCCGCTGTGTAAAACATAGCCTGGATAAGTTAGTTTATTCAGATTAATAAAGGGACTAAGTCGAAAAGAAAGTGAATGAATGAATGAACCTACATTAAGTACGTAGACATTAATAACTTACTCTCCATTTTAAACTTTAATAATAATGCTTTTTAATGTTTTGATTTGTAAACGTTACAAAATGTATAGCTTAAACAAAACGATTGACACCGACAACAAATAAAAAAAGAAAATTTAGGTGTTAAATTAACGTTGGCTGTTTAGCTCATGCTCAGGCTATCCTATCGATATTCTAGATAGTGAATACTCCAGAAGAGTAACATTATATCTATCTTCTTATTGTTTTTCTATAAAAAAAATATAATTAAACGTTACTTAGAAAGCGAATAACGTTAGCTTATCTGTTAACGACAGTTAAAAGTAGCATGCGAGGTTTATGAGGTAAAGTCTAGATCGGATATGAGCCAGGTGTTACACCATATTCTGTGACCATCGAAATCTGTGACCCTAGAGGGCGTGGCTGCGTAATCTACGGAAACTGCGTAAATGCCTGTTAAACCAACGATGGCAAATGGTGTAACACCTGCCGAGATATATCCAGATGCAGGCCCGCAGAACCACACACGTTTCAGGCACACACAATCCAGCACACACGTTCTAGGCAAACCATATATGGTTACGACGGATGTTCGTCATCAATATATTTTATATACAATATTGTTGATAAATATTGTACACAATAAACAATATTGTTTACTGTTTCCCAAATATTGCGATCGAGGCGGGCAAATGGGGAACATTGTTTCCGATCGCCATTCAATATAATAGACTGAATTGTTTTCTATCAGTCATCATAGATGATCAGTCATTATTATCTGACAGAGTCGATATAGCAGATACTCGTTTGCTGGCCTTGCTGAACGATCTTAATTGGACAGTTTTAATTTATATAATGGATTCATTTATAATGAAGGAAATAATAACAAGTTAATATGCATAGGCAATAATACATCTTTATATGTAATAAAAATCTTTTTACATTTAATAAATGTGAACACTATATTTTACTCAAGCGATTTAATAGTATTTATTTGCTTAATTTTCTAATAACTTTTTTATTAATGATTTCCCACATTAAATACTATAGTAATTTATAGTAAGTAATATATTGTTTTTAAACCATAAAGTACTGGTAATTTGTGGTAATTATAGTTGCAACAAATTTAGCAATACAAACAAATGAACTGTTATTAAATTAAATTATATATATATATAATCGTTACGATAAAATAATGAAATAATGACTGAAATGGGAAACTATAAACTGTTGACAGTCTAATCATGAATGCCAATCGTAGCACGGGCGTTCTCGATCGCCATACTTGTGAAATACACTAGGTGACGATAACGCTCCTAAGGCAATAATATCCAGCTGCAGGCCCGCAGAACCACACACGTTTCAGGCACACACAATCCAGGACACACGTTCTAGGCAAGCCATATATGGTAACTAACTAACTCCTTAGGAGCATTATCGCCACCTAGTGTATTTCACAAGTACGGCGATCGAGAACGCCCGTGCTACGATTGCCTTTCATTAGACTGTCAACAGTTTATGGCTTCCTATTTCAGTCATTATTTCATTATTATATCGTAAAGATCATTTTAACATCGCTACAGTTTCTGAACTCAAATTATGTAAATAAAAGTAATTGGTTAAACACTTAAGACTTTATTCACGTATCCACATACACAAAAAAACATAACAGACCGTCTAATTGTATTAAGTGTAAGAAACTAATTCAGGATCTTAATGTTGTCATACTTGGTTAAAATCGTTTTGTTGTAAAATATATATTAAAAAAAAAAACAATAATGTGTCACTTAAAAAATGAATTACTATAGATAATAATTTAAAATTAATATAGTTATAAACTGATTTAAACTACTATCTTTTACTAAACTGTAGCAACTGTTAGTAATATATATATAATTCATTATTAATAGTTATTTTGTTTGTATTGCTAAATTTGTTGCAACTATAATTACCACAAATTACCAGTACTTTATGGTTTAAAAACAATATATTACTTACTATAAATTACTATAGTATTTAATGTGGGAAATCATTAATAAAAAAGTTATTAGAAGATTAAGCAAATAAATACTATTAAATCGCTTGAGTAAAATATAGTGTTCACATTTATTAAATGTAAAAAAAATTTATTACATATAAAGACGTTATTGCCTATGCATATTAACTTGTTATTATTTCCTTCATCCATTATATAAATTAAAACTGTCCAATTTAGATCGTTCAGCAAGGCCAGCAAACGAGTATCTGCTATATTGACTCTGTCAGATAATAATGACTGATCATCTATGATGACGGATAGAAAACTATTCAGTCTATTATATTGAATGGCGATCGGAAACAACGTTCCCCATTTGCCCGCCTCGATCGCAATATTTGTGAAACAGTAAACACTATTGTTTATTGTGTACAATATTTATCAACAATATATATAAAAATATATTGGTGACGATGTCCGAGAAGACGTTAATAACGTTAACTTCCGTCGTAACCATATATGGTTTGCCTAGAACGTGTGTCCTGGATTGTGTGTGCCTGAAACGTGTGTGGTTCTGCGGGCCTGCAGCTGGATATATCTCTCCTAAGGAGTTAGTTAGTTACCATATATGGTTTGCCACGTGTGTGGTTCTGCGGGCCGGCCGGAAGTGCGATATGCACATATAGCGGCATTTTTTTATGACACTGTATAACAATAATTAATATTTTTTACAGTACTGTGACGGTTGGGTTTAGGGTTGGGGTGGGGGTAGTGGGTTAAAAAATACAATTTATTGGGTAATTTCATAGATAAGATAATACTCGGTACAACTACTGTTTTCACGCTTCTGTGACGGTTGGGTTTAGGGTTGGGGTAGACGTTAATAAAATACAAGAAATCAGAAATTTCATAAAAAACATAAATAATTCTTGTTAACTTCCGGCCGCGAACGTATCCGATCTAGCAACAACTGATTTATGAGGATCAAAATAATTATGATAAAGATCAAATAAAGAAAAGAAGGATGTAGAAAGACTACTTCGTGATTTCTGTTTCATTTTTTGACGGGTACGCCCAGAATGTAAACACACAAACATTAAGTCATTTGGGTTGAGTTTTACACTAAGCATCGACAGTTTCATTACACATTACTATTATTTTTAATAGGAAAGGAAACATAACAGTTTTCCGTCTTCTATTACTGATTCGCTAACGTTATATCAGCTAGTGATGATACGTATTGCATGTCAATCGCTTTCGGTTTTTAATGCACGTTAAGCGGTGTAGAAATTCAAACCTGTCTTCGATGTCCGTCTTGTGCTCCTCCTTGTTTTAGCTCCATCTTCTTTAGAATCACCGGAGTCCATTTCTGTAATACCACACTACTTCTCAACAAACTTCTTACTTTAGCTCTGCAGTTAAACCCGGAAAACGGAACATCAGTAGGGGTTCAATCTTCAATTGGCTGGCAGGAGGCCAACTGCCGGGTAGCATGACCTGCCAGTTAGGGTTACCACTTTTAATACAAAAAGAATAAGGGACGCATACTGCAGCGGGGGCCACATCCCCAATCACAGGTCCAATAGCATGCCAGTGATGGTAAATCAACTTAAAATATGTTTTCAGGAAAGTATGAACACTTGGACAATAAAATAAACTGTCTTTTTTTTTAAATCTGTGTAAACAGATCAGATGCAGTCAGTCTTTCTCTTTTACAACTCTGCAGCAATGTTATAGCAGATGTTATGTTTAATAGTGTGGTACACCTGTGTTAACTCAGCTGCTGTAACCTAGAGGAGAGGAGAAAATACTAAGGAACCTAATTTTAAAGTTTGGTATTGATAACAGATTTTGGCTAAAATATTTGTCATTATTTGCAGTAACACCTATTCAAACATGGAAACAGCATTGTTTTTCCTTTTGACATAAGATTATTTTGCTTACCCCATTGGCAGATTATTTGGCTTGTTTTAAGGAAAAACTCACTTAATTTTGGCATATTATTTCTGAAAACAAGACGATATGTTTTGCTTGTCTGGAAATTGCTTCTTAATTTAGGAAATTTTGGATATTTGGACTAGAAACAAGACAAAAAATCTAAGTAAGAAAATCATTTTTTGCAGTGTAGGCCTATAGCCTATTTTTAATTTAAAAATATGACCCCAATGTATTAAAAATATGGAAAGTTGCAATTTACTAGTTTATTTTCTTTACATAGACATTATGTTGTTTATTAATGTAATACATGTAATGTTTCATGTAATAAATTAATGCTTAGCTATGTGCCTGACTTAATCTTAACAAGCAAATCATAATATTACATTGGAACGTGATCCACTTACATTGTATTTACAGAATTTTTACAAATTACAATTTGTGACCCAGTGTGTGAAAACCAGGCCAAATCTAATTCTGTGAGAAAGTTGATTGTGATTTCAGTTGTTGATATGGTTTTACTCAGTTAATATTAAATACACACACACACACATATATATATATATATATTTTATTTTATTTTTATTTTTTTTTTTTTTCACAGACTGTTCTTTATTTAATGTAGAAAACAGTAAATTGCAAAACAAAATGACTCCAGCTAGCTTTTCACAGACTGGGTCACTGTCATTACCATGTCTGCTTCGGGAAAGACTTGGGGTACGAAGAACTGTCTAACTGTGCATTGATTTTTTGTGAGCTCTGTCATTGCAGGATTGCTGCTCTCCGGAGGCAAGTTGTCGCACATCCTGCATGAGCCAGAGAGAACGCTCTCCGACAAATCGTGCAGTTTCTATCACTTTGCAGCCAGGTATTTGTTTTCTCCCACTCTCTACGGTACTACGGTACGTTCGCGGGGGGTTACCTGGAGAAGCATCTACCATTAGGCTACTTGACAGACTCTGCTTAAAAGACACGCCCTCCTCACTGGACAAAGACCAATCTTACCAAGAAAATGAGGCATCTTCATAAAATGCATGTGGGATGATTTGCTAAAAAAGCTACTTTTAAAAAATGATAAAAAATACGGGACAAAACTAATGTTATTTATTTGTTGATGGGTGTTTTTTTTTTCTAGTTTTAATATGTAACCATCAAGCGTGATTGTGTCCTGAAGATCTACCTCATTTGAAGAGTTTGTGCATCTACCTCAATGAAGACTTGTAAAAGAGTATGTGGTAAGTGTGTCAACCAGCCCTCTTTTCATAAATGTATTTGTAAAACTCACAGTCACAAGACTGAGTTTAGAACACATCTCAGTATTTTTTTTCTTTTTCTCCAGGACTGAAAGTGCAGAGGCTGAATCTCACAATGCACACAGCAGTGGAGATCTTTACCATTTGGGCAGCAGCTACCTCGGCCAGTGTTGCCAGATTGGGCGGGAAACCCCCCCACCCCCCACTTTTCGTGAAATTTGCTTTGCACTGTTTTTGCATGCAAATGTGACAGGATACAGGTTAATATCCACTGCTGTATGGATATCTGTTATGTTAATGTACAAAATAAACCTGATTTAACGTCCACAAACCGGGATTGAGGCGTCTTCTTTTATAAATGTTCTGACATGCGGCTGTGTTGATGAAGTAAAACTGAAGTAAATCGCTGTAATTCACTACAAACATGCACTGTTTTAAAGCATTTTAAACTTGTAAAACTCATGCTTGATCACATTTGATGATGATTGATGATCCTAGCAAACTGAACAGACTTTTATTTACAGTTGCTTAGTTTGCGCACGTCCTGTGGTTGGTATGCTGATACACGTTACTACGGAGACATGTTAATAAGCAGCTGTCAATCAATTCGGTGGGCGGGGGAACCGCACTCCTACGTCAAATTGCGGTCGGTCTCAAAACTGCTCCAATTGGTCCACCGTTTTTATGTTCTTAAATTTAAAAAAAAAAGGACTGAGTGTGTTTATATCACCCCAATATGACAGTATATACACTATACCTACACATATGTCTGTCCAAACAGCTTGAAAAGTAGATTTTTCACCATAGGTGTCCTTTAAAGTCCAGAGAAATACCTAAAACATTCTCAAAACAGACCACATGCTTTCAGTTGTTCAATCAGAATATTATCAAGCTACAATAATAATTTTGAGTGAATATAAAGCAAAAATAACAGCTTTTAAGTTTCTTTCTTCTGTTGAACACAAGATATTTTGAAGAAAGCCGAATACCTGTAACCATTGGCTTCCATAGTATGTTTTTTTACAGGTTTTCAGCTTTCTTCAAAATATCTTCTTCTGTGTTCAACAGAAAAATAAATCTTTGTTTTTTATCTTGTTTGTTTTGTCATAACTTTGACATTTTATATATATTTATTTTGTATTGTTTAATGTTTTTAATATTGTTAATGTTGCTTTTATTAATAAAATCTTTTGTTTAATCAGTTTGAATGGATTGCCTTTTTGAGAACCTGTTAGTCAAAAATGTTGATATGTATTTGTGTATTTTTGTTGTTTATAAAATGTATAAACAATCATTCATTAGCTGAAATTTTGATGACTTGTTTATGCTTTGGCTGTACTTAGACGTCCCAGAGATGGGTTGCGGCTGGAAGGGCATCCGCTGCGTAAAAAAGTGCTGGATGAGTTGGCGGTTCGTTCCGCTGTGGCGACCCCGGATTAATAAAGGGACTAAGCCGACAAGAAAATGAATGAATGAATGTACTTAGACATCTATTAGATTTTCACTGACAGCCCAAATTTAGCCGTGTTTTAGCCAAGACCAAAATTCACCAGCTATTAGACGTATATAGTCGTCTATTAGCCGTCTAAATGAAGATGTCTAATCTTGGGCTATGCTTAGACGTCTATTAGATTTTCACTGACAGCCCAAATTTAGCCGTGATTTAGCCTAGACGTCTAGGCTATGTTTAGACGTCTAATAGACGTCTTTTAAACCAAAGAATGCTTGCTGGGCTGTTTGTTTTTAAAAGATGAGAATCAGGTTTCAGTTATTTTGGATGCCTTGAATTTATTTTCTAAAGCTTCAGGTCTTTCAGTAAATTGTAATAAGAGTGAAATCTTGCCTGTTCACAGTCTGGATAAGGATAAAATAGAAGGTATTGATGTAAAAAGTTCAGTAAGATATCTTGGCATTGTAAGTAAAAGTACCTCTGATAGAATTACCAATAACTTTTCTATACGAATTCAGAAGTCCTGGAATATTTTCAATTGCTGGCTACAAAGAAATTTAACTATTTATGGTCGTGTGTTACTGTCGAAAGTGGAAGGTATTTCTAGGATTGCTTACCCAGCTCTTTCTTTATATATTGACAGGAAAACATGCTCATCTATCGATTCTATGTTATTTAAATTCTTGTGGAAAAACAAGACTGAATACGTTAAAAGAAAGACATTGGTAAGAAGTATTTTAGAGGGAGGGGTAAATGCTTTGGACTTTAATGAGGTTTTCAAAATTGGGTGGATTAAATGTTGCCTGAATGCTGACCCTAATTTGTTATGGTTTTATATTCCTAAATTTATATTTGATAAATGTGGAGGTCTAAATTTTTTATTAGCTTGTGATTTTAGCTGTAATCAACTCCCTATCAAACTTGACAATTTTCACAAACAAGCTTTGGAAGCAAGTAAACTTGCATTCTGCCACAATCTTTCCCTTCACAAATCTATAATATGGAATAATCGGAATGTGCTGCGGAGTAAAAAAATCTATTTTTATTAAATTATGGGTGGATAGAGAAATAGTTTTTATTTTAGATTTTTTTTTTAAAGGACGGTAACATTTACTCTTACTTTGAGTTTTTTGCAATTTACGGAAGGGATATTTCACCCAGAGTATATGATTGGGTCATAAAATCTATTTCTCCAGAACATCTGACTAGAGCCATACAGACCTCAAATGTGAAATGCCTAAATTAGCTATTGGAGGGGTGGAAATTACTGATATTAAATGTAATAATTGGTACATTAGAAGAAATTTTGTTAATAAGTCTAGCTTGTACCCGAAAGCTTTTTATAAATGGAAATTAAATTACCCGGTTCTGTCCACCATTAAAATTTGGCCTGGTATCAATAAGTTTTTAGTGCCTAATAAGATGAAAGAACTTTATTTTAAAATCCTTCATAATTACTATCCCTGTAATTCTTTACTGTCTAAATTTAATATAAACAATTCTTCACAGTGCACATTCTGTAATTCTAACCTGGAAACAATAGTGCATTTATTTTTAGAATGCAATTTTGTCTTCTCAGCTTACAAAAAACTTTTTGACATTTAATTTATTGTTTTTGGAGTCAGACTGTAAGGAATTGGACAATATGTTAAAAATGTTAACCCTTTGTGGCCTTTTCCATCTTCACAAATGTAGTTATTCAATGTTTGCCTAATTTTAGAACATTTTATATTGACTTAAAACTTTATTATGAATCTGTCTGCTATCGCAAAATAAGAAAGCTGCTAAAACAACTGAACTGCTGAAAAAAATTATGTTATCTTTATAATCATTACCTTTAAGTTATCAGATCCCTTTTGGTACGCCTATGTAACATTTTTTAATAATCTAAGAATAGTTTAAGGGTTTTTTTTTTTTTCTTTTGATATATATTTATATTTTCTTATTTTGTTTTATTTAACTATTTGTTGTTTTGTTCATATATTGTTTTTTTCTCCTTATGCCTTGTATCATTTGTGTTACTAGATGGACAATGAATATGTATAACTTGTATTCAGGTCGCACAATATTAGCACAAATTAATGCTTTATGTATTCCCTGTTACTTGTGGTGATAGAAAAAATGATTATAAATTAAAAAAAAAAAAAATCAACGATGGTCTTCGTCGGAGCGACTTCGTTGGAGCACAACTCTCCCGGAAATGGTTCACAAGAACTGTCAGTTTCACTTCTGTAAATACGCAACTATCTTACCAAGCGTTCATACTGTTGTTTCTCCTGATTATCCATTATAATCACGTAAACAAAATCCGAATAAACAAATTAATTTATTAAGGCACATTAACTTTGTCTAAAGCAGGAAAAGCTAGGCATCAAATATCATATTCTCTGTAGGGTTTAGATTAGTTTTGCATTAACAAATGTAAATAACACACAAAAGGCATGACAAAAAAGGAAACCTCATAACAACATACTGTTTTTTAATTAAAATTTGAGTCACACAAATACAAAAAAACTGAAGCCAAACTAAAAATAAATCAGTGCAAACTTCAGTCATTATGACACCTGACCTTTTAAAAATTATACAACTAATTCAAAAGCTGGTTTATATTGCAAGTCATAGCTGTTGCATTATTATTATTATTATTAAATGATTAAGTATATCACTCACTCACATATACCCAAAGAAAAACTATTTATATAAAACATTTATAAACAAATACATTTTTAAAAAAACCTCTTTGGAATAAAGTTCCTTCTGCACATTTATGTGGTCCACACATCCATTAACTACAGTAATAGAACTGCATCATTTTCAATAAAGGCTAGACTTCACAGCCCTTCTGTTCAATGTTCTCCTCTGCAGTCACCGGCAGGACGAGGTGAGAAATCCTGCTCCACAGTCCACTTAATTTATCCAAATCCATTTGATTAAACTCAGCAGATTTTTCTGAGGTAATAAACTTCTGTTTCAGGTGGTCAAGCACCATCTCCTCCACTTGGCTCAAACTGACCGACGGGTCTATTTCATCCACCGAAAGCTTCACAGTGAACACCAGGAAAACGTGTTTGTAAGCTGCTGTCTCATGGTCACAATACCGATAGAATATGAGTGTAGATCCAGGCGGGAGCTCCTCGAAATGGTGCACAACAGCTGCAGGTTTATCACCTTCAAAGGCTTTTTTCAGCGCTTCGTCAATCTCCAGCTTGACCTGATCACTGTCCAGGGCGCTTTTGGAGTTCCCGTTGATTTCTAAGATCGAAGCGTTATGGAAAGCAGAGAACACTGTGGCTAAGCGTCGACCAAGACAACCTAACGTCTTTTCAGCGTGAAGGCCAGCTGTCAGAATTACACTGACCGGTTCAGTGGGTTTGACCGTCTGCAGATGACCCTTCAGATGTTTCCCGCTCCTCTTCCAGAACTCAGAACGCTGACTGGGAAAAACAGTCTGTAGATCCGCTAAGTCCACTGCAAAATTCTTCAGTGTTTCAGAATGATCCACATCAGTTTGATGCAAATGGGCACAAATAAACTTATGATAGTTCAAACAGCCATAAACCAGCAGTCCAGTCAATATCAAAAGTAAGAGAACTTTGCAAATAGACCACATCCAGCCTAGAAAAACAAGACATTCTGAATTAGCGACACACAGTGGATGCCAAAAAAATCTGTTTGTTAAAAGGGGTCATGAAATGCAGTTTGTACATTTTTAATTTAGTTTCGCAAAGTTCATTCAGGTGCGTCACGGTGGCTTAGTGGTTAGCACTGTCGCCTCACAGCAAGAAGGTCACTGGTTCGAGTCCTGGCTGGTTCAGTTTGCGCTTCTGTGTGGAGTTTGCATGTTCTCCCCATGTCCGCATGGGTTTCCTCCGGGTGCTCCAGTTTCCCCCACAGTCCAAAGACATGCACTATAGGTGAATTGAATAAACTAAATTGGATGTAGTGTATGTGTGTAAATGAGTGCGTATGGATGTTTCCCAGTACTGGGTTACAGCTGGAAGGGGATCTGTTGTGTAAAACATATGCTGGATAAGTTGGCGGTTTATTCCCCTGTGGCCCCTGATGAAAAAAAGGGACTTAGCCGAAGGAAAATGAATGAATAAAAGTTAATTCACTAGTTTTGATTTAACTACAAGTAAACAGTTTTTACAATGTGGCCATGATTTCGTAAAATGAGGGAATTAATTGGATGCGCACATTTACTTAGGACAAGAGAATGAATGCCGTATGTGTTCAGGATCTTAGGAGTGGATGAGAAGGGATGGAATTAAAAAAGCAAAACTGTCAACTATTTAATTTTTGTATGTACAAGATGATGTATCTGCAAAATAGTCCAATAAATATCCACAAAAAACAAGGAAATTAATATGTAAAATCTCCTAATGTATTAGTCATATGTAGGGCCAGACAGAATCTGTAGATATTTTTTGCTATTTCTGTGCCCCCCTGTTTATTTTTCCCCCAATTTCTGTTTAACAGAGAGAAGATTTTTCTAAGCACATTTCTAAACTAAAATAGTTTTAACTCGTCTCTAATAACTGATTTATTTTATCTTTGCCATGATGACAGTAAATAATATTTAACTAGATATTTTTCAAGACACTTCTATACAGCTTAAAGTGACATTTAAAGGTTTAACTAGGTTAATTAAGTTAACTAGGCAGGTTAGGGTAATTAGGCAAGTTATTTTACAGTATAACAGTGGTTTGTTCTGTAGACTATAGAATAAAAAATTAGCTTAAAGGGGCTAATAATTTTGTCCTTAAAATAGTGTTAAAAAAATTAAAAACTGCTTTTATTCTAGCCAAAATAAAACAAATAAGGCTTTCTCCAGAAGAAAAAATATTATCAGGCGTACTGTGAAAATTTCCTTGCTCTGTTAAACATAATTTGGGAAATATTTAAATAAGAAAGAAAAAAAAATCAAAGGGGGGCTAATAATTCTGACTTCAACTGTATGTATGTATGTATGTATGTATGTATGTATGTATGTATGTATATATATATATATATATATATATATATATATATATATATATATATATATATATATATATATATATATATGTGTGTGTGTGTGTGTGTGTGTGTGTGTGTGTGTGTGTGTGTATATATACAGTTGCAATCAGAATTATTCAACCCCCTTTGATTTTGTTTTCCTTTTTTAAATATTTCCCAAATTATGTTTAACAGAGCAAGGAAATTTTCACAGTATGTCTGATAATATTTTCTTCTGGAAAAAGCCTTATTTGTTTTATTTTGGCTAGAATAAAAGCAGTTTTAAATTTTTTAAAACCCCATTTTAAGGTCAAAATTATTAGCCCCTTAAAGCTAATTTTTTATTCGATAGTCTACAGAACAAACCATCTTTATACAATAACCTGCCTAATTACCCTAACCTGTCTAGTTAACCTAATTAACCTAGTTAAGCCTTTAATTGTCACTTTAAGCTGTATAGAAGTGTCTTGAAAAATATCAAGTAAAATATTATTTACTGTCATCATGGCAAAGATAAAATAAATCAGTAATTAGAAATGAGTTATTAAAACTATTATAACTAGAAATGTGTTGAAAAAATCTTCTCTTCGTTAAACAGAAATTGGGAAAAAAAATAAACAGGGGGCTAATAATTCAGGGGGTTGAATAATTTTGAACACAACTGTGTGTATATATATATATATATATATATATATATATATATATATATATATATATATATATATATAAATAATGAAAAACACTGTCATTTTAAAATGGGAGTTTTGAGATTAAAAGTTTGAACAATGTTTTTTCCTGCATATTAAATATCAAGAAGATTTTGATTCTCCATTTCATGACCTCTGTAAATTATGAAGAACGGATAGAAGACTCAAAGAGTACCTTGAGTGGGAGAGACTGGACTTGGTTTTGAGATGACTGGCTTCTTTTCTGAAACACAAAGTAAAAAGTTGTGAGTCATAAATTCTAAAATACTGCCAATTTATCTTAACTTATTCAAAACTTACCAAGTTATAATTTAAGCAATATTTTTTAAATGAAATAAATCATGAGAAGGTGAGTGACAAAATATATTCACCTGTGTTTTTGTGATGTGCTGTTTGATTTGTGGTGGGAGGAATAAGCAATTGAGATCTGTTCCGATTCGCAAAATGAAGAGCATCTGTAATAAAGAGATTTTAAAAATGACTTTAGAAACTCCTATAGCTCAAACAGTAAAGAAAAACTGTCATTTTACTGATTTTAACTTCTACAGCAAGAATCTTTTACCATTGACCGCTACAGGATTCTGATTAGTCCTTCTACTCCTGGTTATCCTGATAACTGAGGGAGCTGCAATGAAAAGTCAACAAATAAATTTGTGTTTTGCATTATTGAAAGAAGTATTTTTCAGTAATGATAACAAACCTTGAGAAGTCGTTTCTGATCTTATATTTACTGTTTTGGGTCTCTTGTGCGTCTCTTGGTCAGTTTTTTCACGAATGGACCTTTGTCTCACTGCCGGAAACCTTTCTTCCGTCCCAGACAGGGCTGAGGAAGCCACAAAAGAACTTTAATATTACCTGCTTAACATCATTTCAGACACAATTCAGCTTCTAACAAACCTTGAGATGTTGTAATGGATCTGTTTGGACTGCTGTGTTTGTGTATATCATGGTCCACAGGATTTTCATGAATGGATTTTCTCTCTAGTACAACCCCACTTTCCAGATTTTCTCTCCATACTTGAGCAGGACACACTGCTTCTCTCCTGGATGTGGCTGAGCAACACACAGAACAGCTTGCCTAAATTACCCATTAACTTTTATTTAATACTATGGCATTAATCATATGCTTCTTACCATGAAAGTGTGTCTTGGTCTCGTTGTCCTGCTCAGCATCTTCATCCTCATCCATCTCCACATCAAGTCCATGGTTAAGTCCATCACCTCTCTCATTTTCATCTCCTGCACTTTCATCCTCATTCATCTTTTGTTTCTTATTTGGGAGTTCTGTGGTGGTTTAATGAAAATGAGCACAAGCAGTAGCACAACAAATATGTCTTATCTGAAAATCAATGTGTAACACTAAATTTCTTTAAATTAATTTCATATACCATCATCATTCCCGTTCTCGAGGCTGTTGGACTCCTTGGATCCATTGACCACCGTGGATTCCCCATCATCTTTCAAAGGGTTCCGGCCTCTTTTTAGCCGGGGCCGAAGATCAGCAACATTTGAACCTATGAGAGAAGATGAGCTAAATAATTAATGCCCAAAAAAGCCAACAAACAAGCACTAATATTTGTGATTTAGCATCAGCAGAAACAGACACAATATATTATGTAATAACAATCTACGTTAAAGGGTGGCGCAGTGGGTAGCGCTGTCGCCTCATAGCAAAATGGTTTGAGCCTCGGCTGGGTGAGTTGGCATTTCTGCATGGAGTTTGCATGTTCTCCCTGTGTTCGCATGGGTTTCCTCTGGGAGCTCCGTTTTCCCCAAGTCCAAAGACATGCGCTATAGGTGAATTGGATAAGCTAAATTGTCCGTAGTGTATGTGTGTGAATGAGTGTGTATGGGTGTTTCCCAGTGATTGGTTGCAACTGGAGGGGCATCCGCTGCGTAAAACATATGCTGGATAAGTAGACGGTTCATTCCGCTGTGGCGACCCCCTGATTAATAAAGGGACTAAGCCGAAAAGAAAATGAATGAATGAATCTACATTAAGTATGCATAGACATAACTTGCTATACATTTAAAACTTTAACAACAATGTTTTTTAATGTTTTGTTTTGTAAATGTTACAAAATGTATAGCTTAAACAAAACGATTGACATTGACAACAAATGAAAAAGAAAAGGAAAGTGTTAAATAAACGTTGGCTGTTTAGCTCAGGCTATCCTATCGATATTTTAAGTTCAGTCTAGATATGAATACTCCAGAAGAGTGCCGTTATACCCATCTAGTTATTGTTTTTCTATAAAAAGATATAAACAATTTAACGTTATTTAGAAAGCGAATAACGTTAGCTTGTCTGCTAACGATAGTTAAAAGTAGCATATGAGGTTTATGAGGATTAAAATATTTATAATAAAGATAAAGTAAATAAATGAAGAATGTGCGAAGACATATTGTGATTTTTGACGAGTAAACGCAGAATGTAAACACACAAACATCAAGTCATTTGCCGTTGAGTTTTGCATTAAGCATCGACAGTTCCCTTACATATTACTAGTAATTTTAATAGGAAAGCAAACATAATATAGGTTTTCCGTCTTATATTACCGATTCGCTAACGTCAATCGCTTTCGGTTTTTAATGCACGTTAAGCGGTGTAGAAATTCAAACCTGTCTTCGATGTCCGTCTTGTGCTCCTCCTTGTTTTAGCTCCATCTTCTTTAGAATCACCGGAGTCCATTTCTGTAATACCACACTACTTCTCAACAAACTTCTTACTTTAGCTCTGCAGTTGAACCCGGAAAACAGAACATCAACGATGGTCTTCGTCGGAGCGACTTCGTTGGAGCACAACTCTCCCGGAAATAGTTCACATTAGCTGTCAGTTTCACTTCTGTAAATACGCAACTATCTTACCAAGCGTTCATTCGTCTGTTGTTTCTCCTGATTATCCATTATAACCACGTAAACAAAATCCGAATAGACAAATTAATTTATTAAGGCACATTAACTTTGTCTAAAGCAGGAAAAGCTAGGCATCAAATAGCATCCGTTTCATTAACAGTTTAAAAATAACATTAAAACAATTTACCTATAACAGATATACAAGGAAATATAGTACAGCTATACAAATGGGAAAACTTCATTAAAGCCTTCTATTCAAACTAATTTATAATTAAACTGAAATGTTTTTTAAGTGAGGCCCATCATCCACAGAGAAGACAATTACCAGATAACCATAGACCTTCATTTAAGCGGCAATGCTCGAGTCTGGTATAAAGTAGTAATTTGTGCAAAAAATAAAAATCTGGCTGATTTCAGAAAGGTTTATCGCAGCCCCTACAGCCCTGTTGCTCAATTCTCTCTTCTGCGGCCACCGGCAAGATGAGATGTGAAATTCTGCTCCACAGTCCACTCAGTTTGTCCACGTCCATTTGATTAAACACCGCTGACTTGTCAGAGGAGACAAACTTCTGTTTTACATGATCTTGAACCATTTCCTCGATTCTTCCAAGATTGATATTGGACGGCACTTCCGCTTCAGCATCGAGCATTACAGTAAAAGCCAGGAAGACGTTTTTATAAGCCGCATTTTCATGGTCACAGTAGCGGTAGAAGATGAGAGTGGATCCAGGAGGAAGCTCCTCGAAACGGTGGATAACTGCAGCAAACTTTTCACTCTCAAACCCTTTAGTTAATTCACTGTCGATGTCCAGCTTGACCTGATTGCTGTCTAGTGATGTTTTGGCTTTTCCGTCAATGCTTAAAAATGTAGAGTTTCGTGTGGTTGAAAAAGCTTGAGCTAAACACTGAGCCAGACATCCAAGTGTCTTTTCGGCCCTACGGCCAGAGGTCAGAATAAGGCTGACGGGTTCTGTGGGATGCTCAGTCTTTAGGTGGCGTCTGATGTGTATAAGACTTCTCTTCCAGAGCTCTGG
The DNA here is from genome assembly GCA_903798195.1 of Danio kyathit. Taxonomy (NCBI): domain Eukaryota; kingdom Metazoa; phylum Chordata; class Actinopteri; order Cypriniformes; family Danionidae; genus Danio; species Danio kyathit. Next base: position 28,434,187 of record LR812526.1, read on the forward strand.
ACGCTGACTAGGAAAGCTGGCCTGAAGTTTTTCCATTTCCTGATTGAACACTTCCACCATATCAAGCTGTTTTGGTATTTTGTTTGGAGTCGAGCCAGAAACGTGCAGATAATAAGCACAAACCACAGATACAAGAACGACAACAATTCCAATCCATGGCAGATCTGTAAGAAGGGAAGATATTAAATTACTATCTCTGCAAAGTCATTGTAATTCAATGGAAAGAAAGAAAGAACTACTCACTAGTATCCGTTCCTTCTCTGATCTGTTGTGGTCTTTGTTGTGGAAGTCCAGAATAGGGGGGGTGTTGAGGTGATCCTGGTGTATAAAACACAGGCAGGTTTTAAATGAATATATGAACACTCCTTTTAAAATTGCAAACATTATTTACTGGAATTTTATGGAAGTTTATTATTAATTTTACTATTATTCTTACTATTACTCTTACTACTACTACTAATAATAATAATACTACTAATATTGCGATTTCATCCTGCATACGTAGAAAGCAATTAAATGCAATAATCTGCAATAATTATTCTAAAAGGAAATACCTTTTTCTTTAATCTCAGGCTCAAGGTCACTCCCTTCATCTGCTGTTTTCAGAGTTTCAGATTGAGAATGAGGCTGTTTTTTGATATGAGAATCACACGTCTTCTCTGTGTCAGACAAGGAAAAAACAAAGTGTTTTGTGCAATAAAAGCACCTCAAAGCATTACAACAATCATAATCCAAAAATATATTATAAACGTGTCGCCCAAAATGCACTTTTGAGATTGCTGCAACTCATCTGACTCTCACTGGCCATGGGCATGAAATTATGTCATCCAGAATGACAAATATTACCATACAAATTTTCTTTCAGTAAAATTCCCATCTATAATTTGCAAAGCATAATCAATAGACAAGCTGTAAAGGAAGAGAAGTAGTGAAAGTTATTTTAATTGGAATAGCTGTTAAATCTAATGATTTTCCCAACCTCACATTCTGCCTAGTTCAAATACAAAAATAAATATTAAAAAAAGCAAATGCATGCTATAATTGGCACCATTGTATGAAAACATACCTTCTTTTGGTATAGTGATTTTTTTTTTTATCTGCTTTTTTTTTTTTTTAGGTTTTGGTCAAAAAATGTAAAAAGTACAACCAAAAAAAAAACTTTAGACATACCATCATCTACTTTAACTTGTTGAGAATCACCACCTGTAAAAGTAAGATTAGAAGAGATTTAGATATTTTGAATCTTAAACTGATTCTTACTGCTTATAAATGACAGCAAATGCAATAATCGGGCTTATTCTTAGAGAAAAAAAACTCTTACCAGATTTACTAGGACTCTTTTTGTTCACTTGTTTCCCAGTTTCAGTTTCCGTCTGAGGAGCACTGGGAATCAGTTTTGTCATCTCTGTGTGTCAGACAATAAAATGAATAATGTGCTGTGTTCTACAACCAAGCATAATTGGCATTATACAGCAAAAATATGTTCATGTCTTCCAGCATGACAAACATAAGCCCATTAAAAACAAGCCAAATTTCACTATTCAAAGAAGAAGAAAAAAACATTAAACAAGTCTGTAAGTAAATATAAGAGTATTGGCAGTTTTTTTATTATCATAACTAAACCTCACAATCTGCCTTATTCTTAGAGAAAAATCCTTTTTTTCTCTTACCAGATTTACTGTCTTGCTTTTCATCCTCTTTTCTCCCAGGGTGAGAGGCATTGGTGGTATTCCCTGTGTGTCAGACAAAGAAAAAAAGAAAAAGTGCTGTGTCATTAACGAAGCATAAACAGCATTAAAAATCATAACAAAAACCTATAAATCTGTAATGGTCATTAAATTAAACATTAAATATGTTTTTCCCCTGTTTAAAGATCATTATTACAAGAATTAATTCAGTTTGAGTAAGAAAAGTATGGTCACAACCTCTTATAAATGGACCTACCATCTACTTCTGTATCCACTTTTGTAGAATCACTAGATTTAGCATCATCTGTAAAATGTACAACAAAGTTCAGATTACAAACCCAATCATTTATAGATGACAATACAAAAGAAAAGGGAGAAAAATATGAGGAATTCTCAAATTGGGCTCCCGCTGACTGTAAATCTGCAAATGTTCAAATGACTTCTTCTCCCACATATTTCAAAATTATAATTCACTCATTATGACACAGTTATAAATGTACAAAACAAACTTTAGGAAAGTACAATGAATTTTACAAAAGGGAAATTAATAATATGAAATACTACCATTACGTTTGGCAAATACACGTTACCATGACAGCAAATATAGAAAGCAATCAAATGCAATAATCTGCCTTATTCGAAGAGAAAATACCTTTTTCTTTAATCTCAGGCTCAAGGTCACTCCCTTCATCTGCTGTTTTCAGAGTTTTAGATTTAGAGTGAGGCTGTTTTTTGATCTGAGTGCAACTAAGAATCGGTGTTGTCTTCTCTGTGTCAGACAAGGGGGAAAAAATAAAGTGTTTTGTGCAATAAAAGCACCTCAAAGCATTAAAACAAACATAATCCAAAAAGATATCATAAACGTGACACCCATAATGCACTTTTGAGATTGAGATCTGCCTCTCATTTGTCATAGAAATTTAAATATAAAATGACACATTTATGTCATTCAGAATGACAAATATTAACATATAACATTTCTTTAGTTAAATTTACGTTGTCTATAATATTGCAAAGAATAATCACTAGACAAACTGTAAAAGTAGAAGAGTAGTGATAGTTATTTTAACTGAAATAGCTGTTGAATCTTTTTATTTTTCCAACCTCATAACTCAACCTCACATTCTGCCTTGTTCAAATACAAAAATAAATATGCAAAACAGGAAATAAATGCTATAATTGGTCTCGTTGTATGAAAACATATCTTCTTTTGGTATAGTGAAATTCTTTTTATCTGCTTTTTCTTAGAATTTGGTTAAAAAATGTAAAAGATAAACCAAAACAAAAAACTTTAGACATACCATCATCTACTTTAACTTGTCGAGAATCACCAGATGAACCAGCACCTGTAAAAATAAGAGTAGAAGACCATGTTTAGATATTTTGATTCTTAACCGACTGCTTATAAATAACAGCAAATAAAATAATCTGGCTTAAAACTCTCTTACCAGATTTACTAGGACTCTTTTTGTTCACTTGTTTCCCAGTTTCAGTTTCCATCTGAGGAGCACTGGGAATCAGTTTTGTCATCTCTGTGTGTCAGACAATAAAATGAATAATGTGCTGTGTTCTACAACCAAGCATAATTGGCATTATAAAGCAAAAACATGTTTATGTCTTCCAGCATGACAAACATAAGCCCATTAAAAACGAGCCAAATTTCACTATTCAAAGAAAAAAAAAACACATTAAACAAGCCTGTAAGTAAACATAAGAGTATTGGCAGTTTTTTTATTATCATAACTAAAGCTCAAAATCTGCTTTATTCAAAGAGAAAAATCCTTTTTTTCTCTTACCAGATTTACTGTCTTGCTTTTCATCCTCTTTTCTCCCAGGGTGAGAGGCATTGGTGGTATTCCCTGTGTGTCAGATAAAGAAAAAAAGAAAAAGTGCTGTGTCATTAACGAAGCATAAACAGCATTAAAAATCATAACAAAAACCTATAAATCTGTAATGGTCATTAAATTAAACATTAAATATGTTTTTCCCCTGTTTAAAGATCATTATTACAAGAATTAATTCAGTTTGAGTAAGAAAAGTATGGTCACAACCTCTTATAAATGGACCTACCATCTACTTCTGCATCCACTTTTGTAGAATCACTAGATTTAGCATCATCTGTAAAACGTACAACAAAGTTCAGATTACAAACCCAATCATTTATAGATGACAATACAAAAGAAAAGGGAGAAAAATATGAGGAATTCTCAAATTGGGCTCCCGCTGACTGTAAATCTGCAAATTTTCAAATGTTCAAATGACTTCTTCTCCCACATAATTCAAAATTATAATTCACTCATTATGACACAGTTATAAATGTACAAAACAAACTTTAGGAAAGTACAATGAAGTTTACAAAAGGGAAATTAATAATATGAAATACTACCATTACGTTTGGCAAATACACGTTACCATGACAGCAAATATAGAAAGCAATCAAATGCAATAATCTGCCTTATTCGAAGAGGAAATAAAGTTTTTTTATTCATCCAACCTCATAACTCAACCTCACATTTTGCCTTATTCAAATACAAAAATAAATATCCAAAACAGGAAATAAATGCTATAATTGGTCTTGCTGTATGAAAACATATCTTTTTTTTGGTATAGTGAAATTCTTTTTATCTGCTTTTTCTTAGAATTTGGTTAAAAAATGTAAAAGACAAACCAAAACAAAAAACTTTAGACATACCATCATCTACTTTAACTTGTCGAGAATCACCAGATGAACCAGCACCTGTAAAAATAAGAGTAGAAGACCATGTTTAGATATTTTGATTCTTAACCGACTGCTTATAAATAACAGCAAACAAAATAATCTGGCTTAAAACTCTCTTACCAGATTTACTAGGACTCTTTTTGTTCACTTGTTTCCCAGTTTCAGTTTCCATCTGAGGAGCACTGGGAATCAGCTTTGTCATCTCTGTGTGTCAGACAATAAAATGAATAATGTGCTGTGTTCTACAACCAAGCATAATTGGCATTATAAAGCAAAAACATGTTTATGTCTTCCAGCATGACAAACATAAGCCCATTAAAAACGAGCCAAATTTCACTATTCAAAGAAAAAAAAAACATTAAACAAGCCTGTAAGTAAATATAAGAGTATTGGCAGTTTTTTTATTATCATAACTAAAGCTCAAAATCTGCTTTATTCAAAGAGAAAAATCCTTTTTTTCTCTTACCAGATTTACTGTCTTGCTTTTCATCCTCTTTTCTCCCAGGGTGAGAGGCATTGGTGGTATTCCCTGTGTGTCAGACAAAGAAAAAAAGAAAAAGTGCTGTGTCATTAACGAAGCATAAACAGCATTAAAAATCATAACAAAAACCTATAAATCTGTAATGGTCATTAAATTAAACATTAAATATGTTTTTCTCCCTGTTTAAAGATCATGATTACAAGAATTAATTCAGTTTGAGTAAGAAAAGTATGGTCACAACCTCTTATAAATGGACCTACCATCTACTTCTGTATCCACTTTTGTAGAATCACTAGATTTAGCATCATCTGTAAAATGTACAACAAAGTTCAGATTACAAACCCAATCATTTATAGATGACAATACAAAAGAAAAGGGAGAAAAATATGAGGAATTCTCAAATTGGGCTCCCGCTGACTGCAAATCTGCAAATTTTCAAATGTTCAAATGACTTCTTCTCCCACATATTTCAAAATTATAATTCACTCATTATGACACAGTTATAAATGTACAAAACAAACTTTAGGAAAGTACAATGAAGTTTACAAAAGGGAAATTAATAATATGAAATACTACCATTACGTTTGGCAAATACACGTTACCATGACAGCAAATATAGAAAGCAATCAAATGCAATAATCTGCCTTATTCGAAGAGGAAATAAAGTTTTTTTATTCATCCAACCTCATAACTCAACCTCACATTTTGCCTTATTCAAATACAAAAATAAATATCCAAAACAGGAAATAAATGCTATAATTGGTCTTGCTGTATGAAAACATATCTTTTTTTGGTATAGTGAAATTCTTTTTATCTGCTTTTTCTTAGAATTTGGTTAAAAAATGTAAAAGACAAACCAAAACAAAAAACTTTAGACATACCATCATCTACTTTAACTTGTCGAGAATCACCAGATGAACCAGCACCTGTAAAAATAAGAGTAGAAGACCATGTTTAGATATTTTGATTCTTAACCGACTGCTTATAAATAACAGCAAATAAAATAATCTGGCTTAAAACTCTCTTACCAGATTTACTAGGACTCTTTTTGTTCACTTGTTTCCCAGTTTCAGTTTCCATCTGAGGAGCACTGGGAATCAGCTTTGTCATCTCTGTGTGTCAGACAATAAAATGAATAATGTGCTGTGTGCTACAACCAAGCATAATTGGCATTATAAAGCAAAAACATGTTTATGTCTTCCAGCATGACAAACATAAGCCCATTAAAAAGAAGCCACCTAATGCACCTTTGAGTTTAAATGAATAAAATTCAATTTTAAAACGACACGATCATGTCATCCAGCATAAAATACATTAGCCGATGAAAAAAAAAAAAAAAAAAAAAGCCAAATTCCTGTCATCTACAACAGTGGTTCCCAAAGTGAGGGTCAGGGGACAATGAAGGGTGGCCACTTGGCGATTTTCAAAAATCAAATTCATTTTATTAAACTATTAGAATTACCATATTTTATGCATAACCTACTGAAAAACAAAATAGTAGATAATAGTAACATTGTTAATATGTTAATAATAAACATTAAAAAAAACAACATGCTAATAAAAAGCCATCAGTCTTTCAATTTTTTTGTGACCCCTTGGGTGATTATATTAAAGACACAGCAATAGCATCAGATACAGCACACTGATTTTATGGTACCTGGTTAAACTTTTGACACCTTTACGGCACTCACATACATTAAAAATAAATCCAGGCCACAACTGAACATGGAGGATAGTCTCCGAGTGACGTTCTCCAAAATGAAACAATGAATAGACTTGGGCTTATTGATAGGCTATGTGTGCAAGGTTCATATATTTATAACCACCTCAGAGAATATTGGGGGTCATGAGTCACTGTCATTGTTATTTTGGGGTTCACAGGTTGAAAAGTTTGAGAACCCCTGATCTATAAGAGAAAATTAAATATTGCAAAAAAGAATCAAGCCTGTAAGTTAAAGTAGATTGTTGATGTTTTCTGATCAGAACAGCTGTTAAATCTAATTTTTTTTTTTTTTACTAACCCGATTCCAACCCTATAATCTGCTTTATTTAAAGAAAATAAAAAAATAAAAAATGTTATAACTGTCCTTATTCTAAGAGAAAATACCTTCTTTAGCACTTTTAACATTATTTTTATCACAATCACCAGATGAGCCAACACCTGTAAAATTCACAGTAAAAGAACAGGTATACAGAAGCTTCTTGGTTGAAAGTTGCTGTTAAATTCTTAACCTGATTCCAATTTGATTTACAACAGCTTATATATGACAGAAAATACAATGATCTGCCTTATTCTTAGAGAACATACCTTCTCTGTTATCAGACTTACTGTCGTGCATTGCATCTTCTTTTTTCCCAGTGTGAGAGACTTTGGTGGTCTTCCCTGTGTGTTCAACTAGGTAAAAGGAAATTGCTGTGTCATTAACGAAGCATAAACGACATTGAAAATCATAACAAAACAACAATAAATCTGTAATGGCCATTAAATTTAACAAAAAAAACTTGGACTTCATATGACAAACCCACATTTTACTTTGATATTTTGTTATATTACCACAGATGGGTTTACAGTCAAACCAAAATTTAAGACACCAGACTTAACTATTTATATTGTTTAACTAGTAGCTGCAGGAGAGCCTAGTTGATACGTGTATGTGAAGAAAGCAAAAAAAAAAAGGAAAAATTTGACAATATACCATAGAATTGTTCATAAATTGGATTAAAAAAAACAAAAGGAAGTGAAGAAGCTGCTGCAATGAGTCGGGGAAAATATTAAAGTTCAGGTTTGCATGAACCTAATATCGTCATACAAACAGTAGTCTGAATAATTTGCAGTTGATTCTAATCCATTCCATATTGTACCTATCGATTAATGCTATCTGATATTTTCAGGATGAATCAGATGACACCGTTTAACTCGGAGTTCTTGTCCTATTTTAGTTCTGTTTTCTAAACCATAGTGCATAAACTGTGATAACGTGAAAAATACTGAAGGTGTGTGAATGAATTTTGGTTTAAGTGTATACTTCACACTAAGTGATTTCCCACACTCTTTTTCAGAGATCAGTATATAACTTCGACCTCACATCATACATTTTCTTCATATATTTTTGTTACATGACAAAAAGATAAGATGCATTTAACATTGTGTGCATTCTGTAACTCAACAATGTGATGTGCTACTAGAAAAATACCAACCGATCTGATCTTGCTTGTTTTGTTGAAATCCAGAAGAGCAGGTTTGTTGTGTTGGCATCAAATCTCCAAAACAGACAACAGCATTTACAGCTATAAATGAAACAACACATCTAATTGGAAATTATCTCATCTAGAAATTAAATTCTGATATGCACAAAGAAAATTTAATGGCATACTTCATGTGAAATACCTTTTTCTCAACAATAAATTCAAAACAAACAACTAATATTGCACAAAATAACAAATAATCCTTGACTTCTGACTCCTTACATTCTTTGATTTACTCATTTAAGGATCATTACAACAAGAATTGTTTTCATTTGAATAAGAAAAATATGGTTAGAACCTCTTACAAACCAGACCTACCATCTTTTTCTTTATGCACATGTTCAGTATCCCCAGATAGGCCATCATCTGTAAAATGTACAACAAACTTCTGATTTTAAACCCAATTGTTTATAGATGACAACACATAAGAAAAGCAGGAAAAATACAAAATACCTCCTTTTTCCTTCACAAAATTACAGTCCTTTCCTCTGTCCACCACCGTATTCCCAGACTGATCACCACTGGGATTCTCAGATTGAGCCCCTGCTGACTGGAAATCTGCAATTTTCAAACTGAATGACTTGTTCTGCCACATGTATCATAACAGAGTATATACAGGAATCAGAGAGTGAAATTCAACAACTATTAAGACCTTTTTTTAAGACTCTTTCTGTACATTTTAAGACCTTATAAATGCTTTAGGTTTCAACTAGAAACACCGGCGAGATTTTAACTTTTAGTATATTTATTAAATATTAATGTAAGAAACTAATCATAAACTAAAACATTATTCATATACTGAATAAAAATCTATTAGATCTAGCTACTTCAGCAGGTTGGCGCCTATAGAGCTGCAGAAATAATGGTGTTGCCTTGATTACTGCAGTAAACAAAGCAGCATGATGTCAAATCTAGCAGGATTTTATTGATTTTATAAACTACACAGCATCCTGATATTGTCAGATTTAATTTAGGCAAACCTTTGCATACAACCATACATTGCATAATAATAAATCATAAAAATGTAATACCTTACAAAATAGCACTTAAGATTTTTTTAATACTTTAAGGGCCTTAAATTTCTCTACATTGATTTATCAACTTTTAATACTTTTTAAGACTCCGCGGACACCCTGCATAAACATAATATTATGATAATTATGCCTCACTCATAAATGTACAAAACAAACTTCAGGAAAGTAGAATTAAAACTGCCTAAAACTCTAATCTGTAGGCATTAAATACTGCAGGATAAAAATGCTCCTTTTATATCAACAATTCAACATATTGTACAAAGCATGTTTGCAAACATGTTTTCTAGAACTACCTTCGACTTGACTTGTCTCATTATCTTTGTCTCTTGTTTCAGCCCCTTTGTTCTTTGAAGAAGACGCATTGTTGGTGTCTGAAAGAGAATATTAGGGTCATATCTTTACTTTTAATTTAAAAACTGAATGTAAAGCAATGAAACCACACAAAATTAAAGTAATCACTTTCACAAGTTATGACAAGCATTACTTAAGGTTGAATAAAATAATTTGTAATAGAAAAAATGTAACAATGTTCTGTGAATTTTACTGTCTTCTCACACTAGCAAAGTAAAAGACTAGTTTTAAGCTGTGTTGTTGAATGCTGTTAAATATATTATACCATTTATACAGTAGCTATTTTTAAAATATACAATATACAAACTTACTGAAGGTTACTATAGTGTTATATAGTATTTCTATATATACACATTGAAGCATTAAAACAGACAATTCCCTTGCATTTATTACTTTTTAATAAACTTTGCTAAAGTAAAACTTCAAAATATGGGTGAAATAATATTGCATCCCTCAGCCTAATAGTTATATTTATGCACAAATTAAACAACATACTTATTCTGACTTGTACACATTAAATTATGTAAAAGAATTAGTGAGCAATCTACATTATATTAAATTAAACTATAAATCTAACTGTATTAGAATTGATTAAACACTTTTTGCTGGCAAATGGGTCAAATCTATTGGTTTGAAGGATGGAGACAAAGTAATTTAATTAAAAGACTTTTAATGTCATGTCAAAATGAATATTTTTAATCATGTTTAATCTTATTTTTGTTTTAATAAATTTGTTCAATTTTTGGTATTTTTAAATCTCCAAGTTTTGTTTGTTTCAAACTAAGATTTAGAAATCCTTATTGCATTATTTTTTGTCTTTTGATAAGTGAGAATAGCTCATGAATGTAGCTGATATGAACCCTCTAAAAGTCATTTCCCTCTGCTCTGTGTGCCAGATAAGGACATTTTATAGTGTGTCATGCACATCCCCATAAACCAATTTACCAAACATTATTTGATCTCAAGAAGATCATAAAAACAAATATGACCTCATGCTATATTTTACATTTGAAAAAGAAGTTCAGTTTTTTTTTAAACAGATCAATTGACAGACTCAGCAGTCGTGCAGTGCGTAGCACAATCGCCTCACAGCAAGAAGGTTGCTGGTTCGAGCTCCAGCTGGGCCAGTTGGCATTTTTGTGTGGAGTTTGCATTTGGCAGTTGGCCAGATGGCATTTCTCCTCATGTTCGCGTTGGTTTCCTCTGGTCGCTCCGGTTTCCCCCACAGTCCAAAGACATGCAGTACAGGTGAATTGCATAAACTAAATTGGCTGTAGTGTATGCCAGTGTGTGCAAGAGTGTGGGGGTGTTTGCCAGTGTTGGGTTGCGTCTAGAAGGGCATCCGCTGTGTAAAACATGTGCTGGATAAGTTGGCGGTTCATTCTGCTGTGGCGACCCCAGATTAATAAAGGGACTAAGCCGAAAATAAAATGAATGAATGAATTGACAGACTTGAGTACGCCTCTATTTATTGTTATGTTGACTCTCCTACTGTTGTTTTCCTGCACATTGGTTTAGCTAGAAATCTACTCCTCAATAAAGCTGGGTAGTTAAAGCTGGTAGTTTTTTGCAGATGAATTTATTCATAGATCTTTCCTCTGTTCTATGAAACATGAATGTTTTTTCGTCTTCTGACAGTACTGACAAATTAAGGACGATCAAAAGTGATACAAAGATCCCAGCTTTAAAACCATGAATACCATGGTCATACCATAGGTCACCCAAATGAAACAATAATATACAATAATAATATTCATAATATTGCTGAGCTGTAGAACTTAGTTTTTATATACAAATTATAATGTTAAGTTACTTACCGCTGCTGTCGCTTTCGCTTTTCTTATCTGTTGGACCAATACTCGTCATCGTTGTAGCTGGACACTTGTGATAGACCTGAATGTTAAAACAGCACATTAGCCCAAGTTGTAAATACAAATGACCCACAGAAACGAAACTACAGTCCAGTTAAGAAGGATAAAAATACAACCTGGAATAAGGTTACTAAAGAAAATACAGTGGAGAAAAAAAATGACACGTAAAAAAACACACACTGACACCCGTCCTTCTTGTCTGAAAAACGAACTAATCGGTTATCTTGCAGTCGCTGTTTATTAGATAGTATTTCGGCTTTTGCCCTACCAGACAACTCACTCTTCCTCACGCAACACAACGGCGCCACTCATTATTCTTCCGGGTTTGGCTGGGAACTCTTTGACTTGGTATTTTTTTTCTCTCGGACGTTTTTAGAAGAGGGACTTCATGTGCGCATACGCAGAACCGCAAATATATAAATTTTAGAAGATTATTAGCATTGTTAGACTGACACACACAAACTAAATTTATCTTACGAGACATCACTTATTTAGTACCAAAGTCATGTTATTCAAACTCACGATTTTAGCGAACGGTTCTGTATTCTTCATAAACAACCCACATAGCAAAATATCTTTGGCCCAACTCTGGCCCACACAATCAGCTTTTGTTTCAGAATCAGAATCAGAAAGAGCTTTATTGCCAGGTATGTTCACACATACGAGGAATTTGTTTTCGTGACAGAGCTTCTACAGTGCAACAGAATTACAGACAGGACTAAAAACAGACAATAAATATATTTTAAAAAGTGAATGCAAATATACAAATTGACATGTGTATGCACAGCTATATTACTATATACAACATAATATGTGCAGCTGTTACGTGCATATTGGCATGTAAAGTGTGTTGTTAAATAAGTGTATATGTGTATAAAAGTGTATAGCAGGTAGTGATGTTGGTTCCGCAAATACTATCATCAAGTGTTCATGAGATGGATTGCCTGAGGGAAGAAACTGTTTCTGTGTCGGGCTGTTTTGGTGCGCAGTGCCCTGTAGCGTCGACCAGAAGGTAAAAGTTCAAACAGGCAGTGTGCTGGGTGTGAGGGGTCCAGAGTGATTTTGGCAGCCCTTCTGCTCGCTCTGGATAAGTACAGTTCTTGGAGAGTAGGGAGGGTTGTACCAATGATTCGCTCAGCAGTCCGAACTATTCGACGTAGTCTTCGGAGGTCGGATTTGGTAGCTGAGCTAAACCAGACAGTTATTGATGTGCAGATGACTGATTCAATGATGGAGGTGTAGAACTGTTTCAGCAGCTCCTTTGGGAGGTTGAACTTCCTCAGCTGACGAAGAAAGTACAGCCTCTGTTGAGCTTTTTTGACAATGGAGTCAATGTGAGTGTCCCACTTCAGGTCCTGAGAGATGGTGGTGCCCAGGAACCTGAATGACTCCACTGCTGCCACAGTGCTGTCCATGATGCTCAGTGGGGGGAGAGCAGGGGGGTTTCTCCTGAAGTCCACTATCATCTCCACTGTTTTGAGCGTGTTCAACTCCAGGTTGTTGTGGCTGCACCAGACAGCCAACTCCTTAACCTCCTGTCTGTAAGCAGACTCGTCACCGTCCTGAATGAGGCCGATAAGTGTGGTGTCGTCTGCAAACTTTAGGAGCTTGACAGAGGAGTCTTTCGAAGTGCAGTCATTCGTGTACAGGGAGAAGAGCAGTGGGGAGAGGACACACCCCTTGGGGGCGCCAGTGCTGATTGTGCGGGTACTGGATGAGAATTTTCCCAGCTTCACCAGCTGTTGCCTGTCCGTTAGGAAGCTGTTGATCCACTGACAGACAGAGGTGGCCACGGAGAGCTCAGTTAATTTGGGCAGGAGAAGTTTTGGGATGATAGTGTTAAAAGCTGAGCTGAAGTCAACAAACAAGATCCTCACATAGGTCCCCGCTCTGTCTAGGTGTTGCAGAACATAATGCAGTCCCATATTGACTGCATCATCCACAGACCTGTTTGCTCTGTAGGCAAACTGAAGAGAGTCCAGTGAGGGTTCAGTGATGTCCTTCAGGTGGGCCAGCACCAGTTTTTCAAAAGACTTCATGACCACAGATGTCAGCGCCACCGGTCTGTAGTTATTTAGTCCTGTGAGTTTGGGTTTCTTTGGTATGGGAATGATGATGGAGCGTTTGAAGCAGGAGGGCACTTCACACAGCTCCAGTGATCTGTTGAATATCAGGGTGAAGATGGGGGCCAGTTGGTCAGCACATGATTTTAAACAGGCTGGTGTTATAAGATCTGGGCCTGGAGCTTTTTTCCTCTTCTGTTTCCGGAAGACCTGGCGCACATCATCTTCACTGAACTGAAGTGCAGGTATGGGGGAGGCGGGGGGTCGTGGATGTGATAATGGTGATGTAAACAGCAGTTCAGAGTGGGTGTGGGGGGTTTTCTCAAACCGGCAGTAAAACTCATTCAGGTCGTTTGCAAGTCGTTGGTTGTCTACAGAGCTGGGGGATGGCGTTTTATAGTCTGTAATGGTTTTCAAACTTTTTCACACAGATGCTGAGTCGCTGGAAGAGAACTGACTCCTTAGTTTCTCAGAATATGTCTGGAAGCCCACGTGTGGCTTCCAGACAAGGGCCAAACATGGACCATAGTCTCCGCCAAGTTAATATCTGAGCCTGAACTGGGCCAGATATGTTGGTGTGTCACGACTGCGATGAAATTGATAAACCCATGAATCATTGCATTTTAGGTGTGCTATGGGTGTGCTTTTTCTCAAAGCGACCTGATTGGTAGAATTTTTTTCTTTGTTTGAAAATAATAAAATGTATTTTAAAAGTGGGTCAAGAGAGGCCAAACTTCCATGACCCATATATCAATTATTAACATCTGGGCCAAATATTGTGTGCCCTTTAAAGACAGTGCCACCTCTGCCAAACCAGGGCCATGTTTGGCCCACATGCTCTATGCCAGTGCCGGATGAATGCCTGCTGTGCCAGATTTATGCCAAATTTGGGCCAGAATTTTTTGCTACCTGGGAATCAAGCCCCCTACATTTAAAAAAAACCTGCAGGAGTCCTGTAGGATTTTAGTTCTATGTGCAGAGATCCTGCATGAATCCTGCAGGAAAGTATCACACAATTTTTATGTTGCTAGCACTTGTAGGATTTTTGTAAACACGTCCACTGAATGTGCAACACCCTACAGAAATGATAAGACTCCTGTGGGATGTAACATTCAGGTTTTGCTGGAATGTTAATGTTTATTTCTGGCAAGTCACAGGATAATAAAGTATACACATTAAAGCAGTGGATTATGGCATATTCTGTAAAATATTTAACCATTCAAACTAGTCTAAATACATCCCGATTCCCATCTGCAATTTTTGTACACATAAGAAGCTCATAAAGATCCCATTTATCATTGTACATTTATAGAACATAAGACTAAATATCATTGCAGAACCAACCATCAATTACCCTTTCCCAAGGTAAACAAATAAATTTACTGTCCAGCTATAAGTATTTTAGCTTTTTACTTGATAATGAGCTTTTCTTCAAAGCACAAGTAGCAAATTTGGTTTGCAAATTGAGAGTTAGGCTTGAGTTTTACTATTAAAATGGATCCTGCTTTTCTCTTAAAGCTTGTAAACATTTGGTGTCTGCAACATTTGTACCATTGCTTGACTATGGTGATGTTTTATATATAAATGCCTCAACCAGATGTCTTCATCCTTTAAAGTCTGTTTATCATAGCTCTCTGAGGTTTGTTACAGGCTGTTGTAGACTGTCTCACCATTGTGAACTGTATGCCAAAGCTGAGTGGCCTTCTCTGAATGTAAGAAAGTACACCCACTGGATTAATCTGGTCTACTAGAATGTGTAGATATGTGGTGTGTGGGATCATGGAGGAGTTTTTCTTTAGGATTTCAGCAGGATTTATTGTAAGGGGGTCTTCATACATGTATCTCTCTGTACACACAATTCTCCCTAGATAAATGCTATATAGATTTCCCAAATCATGTCTAGTCAATTGACCTTGAAGTCAAGGATGATTCATTGAAATGCTTCTGAGCTACATGATCACTATAATTATTTCAGTATTTTTTATTTTTACATATACATTTATGATGGGAATTTATGCTCTTTTAAGGTTTATTTTAATTCATATAATTTTCTACCATCTGCTTTTATTTCTTTTACTTCAAAACCACTTTCTCAGTGTCAAAAATAAACCAAAATAAATTCTATAAAATGGCATCAATATATAGACCAGTGTGAATTGTCAAGTTTACACATCCAATTTGAAGAGCCTACATGCAAATATGTAACAGCAATGTAGTAGAATTTTTATTTCAACTAGTTTAAATATTTAGATGAGAAACAATCAAAAGCATCTAATGTATTCCTCTTTTCACACCAGTAACTATCATTTTTTGTATTGACAAGCATCAGGAACCTGTGAAATCACAGACACGTTACATCAAACCAATTTAAAAAGGGGCAAAATGTCAGTTATTAATCCTGAAAGCCACTTTTATTTAAATCTGAAACTTGTAAACCACCAGTGTAATACAAATTCATTATGGTGCAGTGGTAAAAGAAACAAGTCTTGGAATGCAATACATTTGTAAAATAGAAACATATTCAAATACACTTACTTTTGACTGAACTATTAGTACTTCAAAAAATTCTCACCAAACTTGCTAAACAGTTAGCAGTTAAGTCTCTTCTAGTGTTCTCACATGTTGAGGGGTACTAATGTGACGACAGCCTAAAACAGGCTTTCCACATCTCCCATTTCCACCACAACAGTCTTGAGCTGAGAGTAATACTCAATGGTCACTGCGCCGTTCTCCTTTCCAAAACCTAAAAACATAATAGGAAGATGACAAAACATTCGATCACTCCAGCATTAGCCATCAGATTTGGCAGAACAGAACACAGTTTATGCATGGAGCTCTTCTAATGATACGGTCATCTAAATCAGCTGTGTTAAATAGGTCAAGATTGAAACAACACCGGTATAAATACCTCAATCAGAATTAAAATGCTCAAACCAAATGAAACTATAATCAGTTTGAGACTGGTGAGATAAACCTTTCTATAAACCGAATAAAACAAAATTATTCTATGTAAATGCTTTAAACCAATTACTCTGCTTCTACGTCACGATTTGCCACAACAAGGTATACCCCACAGCTCAAAATAGCACGTACACAGCTGTTGGTGACTGTGATGAATATTGTAAATATGGGTCAGTTAATGCGTGCAAAGTGAGCCGCATGGTTTTACTTACTCAACAGCTATCCTTTCAAAATAACGTATCAGGATTTACAACTCATACAGCCTCCCAAAACTCATCATTTTTTTATAGCCAATGTTACCTTCCAGCAGTTGTATGCTTACAAATTAATGCTGTTTCTTGATTAAAAGCAACCCTTTAAAATAACTTGGTGCATAAGAAGCAATGGCAGACAGACATCCCACCCTGCAAAAGCTTATTTCAAACAAGTATCTGTAACTGGTGTGTATATTCTGAATCAAAGTGGCACATGTAAACATCAGAATAGATAATGTCTCATGCCTCAACACACCATCAAATCTTTTAACTGGATTTTAATCAGAATTAGAAAAAGGCGAATGTGTAGTGAAGATAAACATGCATATGTTTGGAGTACCTGACATCTTGTAGCCCCCAAAAGGAACTTCCACAGGGCAAACATTGTAGTTGTTGATGTAGCACATTCCTGCTTGAAGGTTTGCAACGACTCTGTGGGCACGTGCAATATCCCTAAACACAAATGTTTAAGTGCCACATTATGCTATTTTAAAGGTTTAGTAAAAATTGTCAGCCTACTAGTGCTTTGGACAGTGTTAAGTGACAGTGTCTTAAGGGGTCAAAAGTACATTAGGTGAAGAACATATCATTGGCTTAGTATAAAAAACTATAAACCATTTAAAAGTCCCTGCAAAGATAATACAAGCATGTATGCTTTCTGATAGTTGTCAATGAGAAGTTTCATTAAACATTTTTATTTATTCATTTATTTATGTTTTAATCTTGAAACTGCTCATGAACTGAAAAAACAAAAAAATAAGGCTAAAAAGACTCACCGGCCACTTTATTAGGTACACCTGTCCAAATGCTCATTAACGTAAATTTCTAATCAGCCAACCACATGGCAGAAACTCAATGCATTTAGGTATGTAGACATGGTCAAGACGATCTGCTGCAGTTCAAACAGTTCAAAAGGAGATTTAAGTGACTTTGAAAGTGGCATGGTTGTTGGTGTCAGACGGGCTGGTAGTATTTCAGAAACTGCTGATCTACTGGGATTTTCACGCACAACCATCTCTAGGGTTTACAGAGAATGGTCCAAAAAAGAGATAATATGCAGTGAGCGGCAGTTCTGTGGGTGCAAATGCCAGAGGTCAGGGGAGAATGGCCAGACTGCTTCCAGCTGATAGAAAGGCAACAGCAACTCAAATAACCACTTGTTACAACCTAGGTATGCAGAAGAGCATCTCTGAACGCACAACATGTCGAACATTGAGGTTGATGGGCGACAGCAGCAGAAGACCACACTGGGTGCCACTCTTGTCAGCTAAGGACTGGAAACTGAGGCTACAATTCACACAGGCTCACAAAAATTGGACAACAGAAAATTGGAAAAATGTTGCCTGGTCTGATGAGTCTTGATTCCTGCTGCAACATTCAGATGGTAGGGTCAGATGGTAGGGTCATCAAAAATCCATCCTGCCTTGTATCAACAGTTCAGGCTGGTGGTGGTGTAATGGTGTGGAGGATATTTTCTTGGCACACTTTGGGCTCATTAGTACCAATGTAGCATTGTGTCAACAACACCACAGCCTACCTGAGTATTGCTGCTGACCATGTCCATCCTTTTATGACCACAGTGTACCCATCTTCTGATGGCTACTTCCAGCAGCATTTGCTATGTCATAAAGCGCAAATCATCTCAGACTGGTTTCTTGAACATGACAATAAGTTCACTGTACTCAAATGGCCTCCACAGTCACCAGTTCTCAATCCAATGGAGCACCTTTGGGATGTGGCGAAATGGGAGATTTGGGTATATTTCCAGTACCTTGTTGAATCTATGCCACAAAGGATTAGGGCAGTTCTGAAGGCAAAAGGGGGTCCAACCCAGTACTGGTAAGGTGTACCTAAAAAAGTGGCCGGTGAGTGTATGTTGAAGATAGTCTGCCAAGATGACAGGTTGTGGGACAAGTCTCTTTTTATTGTGTAATAATTTATTTAAACTTCTCCTCCACAGAAGAAGGTCAATGCCTTCTTCTACATCACTGTCTTATGAGCTCCACCCACAAATCAAGAAAAACAAAAATGGAAAGAGACTGTAGACACAAAAAGATGCTGTGTAGTGCCAAGTTTCATTCCCGTCCATCTAATCCCAAAATTAGAAAAAGGTGGATGAACTTCCACTGCATTCCAGACTGCATTAAGAAGGCCTCATTTTACAGCTGTTTCACCTACAGACAGCCTATTACTATTAAAATAGCATATAACTCCCAAATCATGTTGTTTCTTTGACGTTAAAATCTTGATTACATTATAAGTGAACTTCACAGATTAGTACAAACTATGCAAAATCAGTTTATGACCCAGATTAACTTTAAAGCAAAATATACGGTATAACCATAAATGTATGGTTTAGTCACCTGGTGAAGACTCCAGACGCCAAGCCAAAGGTTGTGTTGTTGGCTCTCTGAAGAACCTCCTCTTCTGTGTCAAAGGGCAGAACAGACATCACAGGGCCAAAGATTTCCTCCTTCACACAGGTCATATCATCTCTGCAGTTATCTGTGTGCATTACAGCCAAAGTAAAAGCACAGATAAGGAAAATATGACTCACAATCAAGCTATTATGGTGGATGTTTTTAAGACTGCGCAAACACTTTATTTTTTGACTTTCTTTTTTTAATTTGTTGATTGAGACACACACTTATCCAACTACTGTTATTTTTACAATAAAATATGAAACATAGACACAGTACAATAGTGTTAATCCAACAGCAATATGAAGAGAATGCTAATAATACGGCTCTCTCACCCAGCACACATGGAGACACAAAGTATCCGTCTTTCAGTTTGGGATCATTGGGAACAAATCGTTCTCCTCCACATAAAACCTTTGCACCCTAAAACAACAGTGATAATTTAAAACTACATCAATACTTTAAAAGTGAAATAAGCATGAAACATCAAGACACAAGACCAGTTTTTTTAAAGATATTGTTGAAGGTATTAATTTAAAGTAGTTGGTTGCCATCTACTGGTTGCTGATTGAATTTTAAGATGTGAACAGCACAGTGGCACAGTGGTTAGCACTGTTGCCTCACAGCAAGAATGTTTGTGTGTTTCCTAGTACTGGGTTGCAGCTAGAAGGGCATCTGCTGCGTAAACATATGCTGGAATAGTTGCCGACCCCTGATAAATAAGGGACTAAGCTAAAGGAAAATGAATGAATGAATGAACATACAGGATTAAATGATCTTAACATGTCTGCTGTTTTCATCAGAATAATTAGCTATGACTTTAGATAAATGATACACTCCACCTGTTGACTGTTGGATTTTCAAATAAAAAAAAATGAACAAGCATGCAGTTGAGTATGGATGAGCAGGTTTAACTAAATGCTTATGTATTTCTCTAAACTGCACTACAGTACCTGTTCTTTAGCTTGCTTAATGAAGCCCAGCACTTTTTCCATGTGTGGTTTGCTGATCAGAGCACCCATGCGCGTTCCTTCACACAGAGGATCTCCCACAGAGATGGCCTTGGTCCTCTTCACAACTTCCTCCAAAAACTTTGGCATGATCTCCCTCTGCACAAACACCCTTGTTCCATTGCAGCACACCTGTGGAAAATAAAGCACAGTTACAGTACTGTCTTATGATAATATCTTTAAAGGCAGATGCTCTGCTGCTATATTAATGTTGGTTAACCTTCATCCTTTGCAAAAATAAAGCTGTGCTTTTTTTTAAAATGTGCACAAATTTGCATGCATTAAAGTGCTAGTGTGTGCTGCACTAGATTAGATTTAAATTGGGGCCTGGTGGCCTCTTGAATCATTGGGATTGTGGGTTTTTGAGTCTGAATAGAGTCAGTAGAATTCAGATTTAATTCACCTACAATAATTGATAGAAATTTCTGCCAGTTTATAGAAAAAGTGTGGTTGAAGCAGATGTTTTTTCACTACGCACCTCTCCCTTGGTGAGGAAGTTGGCCATAAGGGCTCCTTTGATGGCGTTCTCCAGCTCACAATCTTTAAAGATGATCAGCGGTGACTTTCCTCCAAGCTCTAGAGTCACCTGCTTCACACTTTTAGCTGCCATTTCCAAAACCTTGATATGAAGACCACATCAACATCACATTTCACACACTATAGAAACTACAGACCTTTAATTCATTTAATTCATTTTCCTTCGACTTAGTCTCTGATTTATCAGAGCCACCATGCCACCCTCAGATCTTATATAATATTAATTAATTTAAATTGTCACTTATTTGTATATGTGTATGTGTTTAAACACATATATTTTTCATAATTATTTAAGGTCTGAAAACATAGAATATTTTAAATAGACCTATTGTAATTGTAAGAACACATAATAAATTTGAAGTACTCTCTTTTTAGAACTAAATATGAATATGCATCGCAATTTAAATGCCAACATGTATCCAATGCATACTTTTTTAAAACTAACACATCGCATTGTTAAGCAATAGGAGCAAATTGGGGAATGTCTAACTCTAATATGAAGACACATGCGAGTATCATTAACAGTATTTTTTGACCTGATTGGTATTCTGGTATTGACCCAATTAAGTACTGGTTCAAAAAAAATACCGGTTCTCAGTACCCATCCCTAGTGAGGACAAGGAACAAATTAATCATTAATGCTACTAATTCTTCTTAGTTTTTTTTTCATGAAATACCTTTTTTCCGGTAGGAACACCACCCATGAGGGACACTTTAGCCACCATGGGATGGTGACACAGCAGGCTTCCTGTCTCGGGTCCTCCTTGTACCACATTAAAAAGTCCATCTGGGACACCTGCCTCTTTGTAGATCTCTGCTAACATGACGGCGGTCACCGGGGTCATGGGAGATGGTTTAAACACCATGGCATTACCTAAGAGAGGGAGATAATCATAACAGTTATGGGGGAACATGAAAACGATAAGGTACCACTTTAAAAAGAGATTGCATGTATAAAAATCAGTGATGCATGATAAATTGGTGGTCATATTAGCACTGGCCAATAAATGCTTATTTTTGTTATTGGCAAAGTATTTGATGATAAATGAACTATTTTTCCAGTTGAGTCAGGATAGTAATTGAGGGGTTTGCCTTTTTGAATTTTGTTATTGGGCCAAAAATATTATATCAAGATTTTATATATCAGATTCCACATATAAGGAGTTAACTGTTGTCTGCTTTGGTCAAAGAGTCCACATCTGTGCAAACTCCACAAATTACAAACACAAAGCAATCCTCCAATACCGCAGGCCATAGCTGGAGCTGATTTCCAGGCAGCGATCTGGAATGGGTAGTTCCAAGCACCGATGCCAACACACACTCCCAAAGGCTCTCTTCTGGTGTAGGCAAAAGATCCTCCTGGAAGCTGTATATGCTGACCTGAGTATAAAAAGATCATTTTAGACATCATATATTAAATATTTTTTTTCGATTTTGGAGATTATCACATTGATCAACGAGTGTCTACTACTACCTGACAGTGTGGGGGCAATGCCAGCATAGTACTCAATACACTTCCAAGCAAGGTCGATATCCACCTTAGCCTCAGTGATGGACGTGCCATTGTTGGCCACATCGGTTTTTGCAATTGCATCTCTGCGCTCCTGCAAGTGAGAAGTTGGTTAATTGGTTCAGTTAAATAATAATAAGACACAGTTTAATTCGGCATAATGACAGAAGCGAACAGATGATGTAGAATGTAATAGCATCGCAGCCTTGGTTATTCTAGTGTTTATTAACCATGAGGATTTTAAAGTAGTGTTGTTTTATTTATTAAATGCAATGGACCAAACAAACTACAAGACAAAGTTTTATTTTAAGCATTGAATGAGTGAACAAATGATCGAACAAACAATCAGCATTATATGCTTTTACCCTGATAATTCTGGCAGCCTCCAGCATGATCCGGGACCTCTCCATTCCTGATAATTGACTCCATTTTAAGTATGCAGAATGAGCACTTTTAATGGCCTGATCTACCTCCTCCTCTCCACAGGGAATCATATCACACAGCACACGACCTGAGAGGAGAAAATAAGGTGACTTTAAACACATTACAGAGAGGAAGGGCTGTGTGTACATGAGCACAAATATTAAGGATTTTTGTTTAACCTTGACACAATAGTTTAAAGTACTGCTTTCTGTAATTGACTATTACAATGTGCGACAACAAACTTCAGGGTAATTATAGTAAATCAATAACTCAGTGCCTGTAAAACTAGAGCATGCATTGTGACATTTGTACAAAAAGCGGTCTGAAGCTCCTAAGACTTGATAACATGTATTTGAAAAATGTGCTTTTTGTACAAAAAAAACTACCAAAAAGTATTTATTTATGTATTAATTTCCTCATTTATAGCATAAGATGGACAAATAAGCAGCAGAAGTCATTGTGTGCTCTATACTGACACCTATTGACCTGGATGTTTGTTTAAACATCTAACTATATGTGTATTTGTTGTGTTGACTTGGGCTCTGTTATGCTTTAGCTCTATTTTGTACAATATTGTCATTGTTGTATTTTTTTGTTTACTCATGCCATGTTCATGTTTTGTTTACATATTACATAAACATTTTTATTATTGTCAATACATGGTCAAAATTCACAAGAAAGACATTCAAGTAATTAATCACAGTAGTGGACAATCCTACCAGTTGCAGGCTCGTATACTGGCTGGGAGTTCTTTGTGTCCCTCGGCTTCACTCTCGCTCCTGCCCAAAAATTCAGCGGCTCCTTAACCACCAAAGTGCCTGTGGAGATGCTCTGAAACTCAGGTAGCGACAGTAGCGGTTGCTGAGCCATGGTGAACTTGACAGGAACCTATTAAATACACGGTCAAGGTCAATATTTGTTAGCCAAATATTTGTTCACTTTCACTTATACAAAATACTTCCAGGAGTAATTCCACTTTAAACTGACCATGTGAAATAATTATGCAAATGATCAGCAGCGCTATGAGAAAATGCCACATTACAGAATAAAAGTACATTTTATGAATAATGTAACATTGACTGATTTATTTTATGCATTTTTGCGCAAAACAACAATACTAAAAGTAGTGCATGCACTAAACAGTCATTCAAATGCAGGTTTCTTACCTGTTCAATGCAAGCTGTTTATACTGCACAATAGTCCATTCCCCTACTGGCAGTAGAGCAAAAGAAGTTCTCAAATAGCCATGATTATGAAGAATTAAATGATTGATTTATGATATTTATTTTCTTTAGGGACTGTTGTTTTACATCATTGACATTTTAACCAGGTTAGACTCAAGTTAAATTTTAAAATGCCAGTTGGTTACTGGCAATTCATCTCAGCCAGCTGTGTTCATCAAACTCGTCTCCTTGACCCTCATGCTGAGAAATTGTTTATTCCATTGCTGCATATAGGCCAAACAAATCAGCAGCAAGTTCAAAAGCATATCTATCTGCTTATGTGATGCATTTCAGTCACTGTATATTCTGCTGTTAGTGCACACTGCTGTCTTCAAATAAAGGCAAATCAATCTACAGTGCGTCAGGTATTGCAACTCATTTCTGAGGCAGTGTTTTGAGTCTGAGTTCTGGCAATCTTCAGGTCTCATTTTAAGTCAATGTGCCCACATCATATCTCTATTTTTTATAGACGAGTCTACTTCTAACATCTGAGCTATGATGGGTCTTTCCTCGATCTCTGTTAGGAGTGCAGCTTTGAAGGCAGTTGGCTGGGATGAAGCATCAGTATTCCACTAACCTACTTAACGGCCATTTGAAGACCTAATTTATTATGAACCAGCTTAAAATGTCAATGATGTAAAACAACAGGCCCAAAAGTATATATTGTACATTTAAATCAACCATTTAATTTCTCACTATGAGATTTCGAGGAGTTGCATCAAACTGGGATAGACAAGAGCGATGTTGGAAAAAGGTTTCTGGTGGAAGAGACAATAACCAATCAGTCTGTAGTGTTGATTAAGCAATTTATTTGTGATAAAACTTCAAAAAATGTCTATCATGTAAAAGAACATATCCATAAAAAGTGCATTCTCCTGATGACTTGAGAACAAATCACTCTATTTAACCAATTCTTCTCAGTGAACCAGTCAAACCAGTTCATCGATGTGCTTGACACTCCCTCTGACGAGTAGGGGGAGGTTGCAGAGCTGGGGCAAGACAGTTTCACACCCCAGGCAGTCTCACGCCCCATTTGTACTGCGTTCAGTAGGTAACAGCGCTGCTGAATATCAGTGCACCTGCAGCAGCCATGGTATGTAAATATATATTTATATATATATGATGGGTTGCAGCTGGAAGAGCATCCGCTGCGTAACAACATATGCTGGATAAGTTGGCGGTTCATTCCGCTGTGGTGACCCCAGATTAATAAAGAGACTAAGCCGAAAAGAAAAGAATGAATGAATGATTGAATATATATATATATATATATATATATTACTCAAATGAATGGCACCATTTTTCCTACACCATTAACAATTTTATAAAACATTTCATAGTTTCTTAAGTGTGCAGTTTTTGGCATATCTAACCTTCCTTGGTATAAATACATACAGTACATAAATAGGCCTATATATATACACACACACAAACACAACTACTCTGCCTCTGAAAATGTATAGCTTATACTGTCATGAACTTAGTCTTAATTCTTATTTCAGATTATAAATGTTCCTCTTCAGTTCGGCAAAATATATATTACTTTGCTTCTATGAAGACTTATACTTGTAGCCTACAAAATTCACACAAGTGTATTTACGTAACTGTAATTTTATTTACAAAAATATTTAAAGTAATCAGCAGAAAAGTCATTTAATTACAGTCACTAACTTTAGTTACACCAAACCCTTTAGTCATTGTACCAAACACTAATGATCTCAAACTCATCAGCAAAAACTGCTGCTTCAGAAAGAGTAGGCCTACTTACTGTTTGTTAAAATAAAACAATTATCTGTAGCAAACAATTCGTAATCTTCTCCTCCATCAATGTCAGCTCTTTCAAGTAGTCTATTTTGTAGCGCACCATAATCAAACTGTGCAACTTGCCTCAGGGACTAAATCATAATCGCTCAAAAAGGCGTTCTTCGTTGCGTTGCATTTGTGTGTGTGTAACCCAAGCGTTAAAATGACTTACTTATGTGGTGCTTGAGGTCATAGGTTGAGGTGCAGGAGTTTGACTGGAGTGGAAGCTGCACTGCTGGCTCAAAGCTCCAAAGTGGTACTCACAGCTGGAGCTCCAGCAGTTCCTCGTTGGAGGTAGTGGGCGGGACGGCGGGTTTTGAAGCGCCACCAGCTTGTCTTAAATGTTACTTTAATATCTGTCATTTATAATAATAAAAACAACAATGATAGTTATTATTATTTTCAATAAGGCCATTCTTTTATAGCACTAAAAATTAAATAACACTACTTGTTAGATACTTAAAATTAAACAACTTATTGAGCCTCTTCTTTCATTTTCTTTTCAGCTTAGTCCCTTTATTAATCAGGGGTCACCACAGTGGAATGAACCGCCAACTTATCCAGCATATGTTTTAAGCAGCCTTCAAGCTACAGCCCATTACTGGAAAACCCCATACACTACTGACAATTTTAGCTTACCCAATTCACCTATAGCAAATGTCTTTGAGCTTGTGGGGGAAACCGGAGCACCCGGAGGAAACCCACACCAACACAGGGAGAACATGCAAACTCCACACAGAAAGGCCAACTGTCCCAACCAAGGCTCAAACCATCTTGCTGTGAGGGAATCGTACTACCCACTGCACCACCCTGACACCCTTATTGAGCCTCTTGTGAAATGCAAAAATTATTTTTGTTGTTTAACAAGATTTAAAGTGGTTTAACAGAAGGCTGCATCACAAAAATGTGAAAACGATGAAGGGCTACGAATGCTGACGTCCAGGCTTAAATTAGCTCATCATAAATCAAAGATATGCGAATGTTTGTATCATTTATTTTCACTTTTCTGATAAAGAACCAGTTCTTCTGTCATTAAACACAGAGACAACTTTTTACAAATGCCTTCAAGATTTAGACTAGAATGAATATTCACACTTGCACTTCAGGAGTTTCAGGAGCTCATGCAAACATGTTACAAGATTCTAGCACAATGTTTATTTCTACTAGTTTAAAACATTTAGCTGAAACAACCAAAACATCTAATGTATTCATGTTGTTTTCAAAAACGCCATAGATCATTGTCTGTAATGACAAGCATCAGGAACTGGTGAAACCACAGACAATACATCGATCTGAATAAAATAAAATAAAAAAGACAAATGACAATTATTACTCTTGAAAGTCAAGGTATATTTATTTCAAATTGAAACTTGTAAACCACCAGTGTAATACAAATTCTTCATGGTGCAGTGGTGAAACAACAAGTCTTGGAATGTAATAAACTTGTATAGTAGAAACATATCCAAAGGCACTTGCTTTTGATTGAACTAACAGTACTTCAAAATTCACATGTTTAACGGATCTAGAAAAATGCTTTAGTTAGTCAGTTAAGTTTCCTCAAGTGTTCACACACGTTGAGGCCTAATGGAAATGAGTGACATAAATATGGACTATGAAAGCAGTACAGCACTTAGCTAGTCTTCTAGTAATTGACTTCTATTGCAAAGCCAGAGCTACAGATCTGAAAACTGGGAAAATCACATTGCTGTCAGGAATGCTGGTGGTTAACCTGACAATAGCTTAAAACAGGCTATCCACATCTCCCATTTCCACCACAACAGTCTTGAGCTGAGAGTAATACTCAATGGTCACGGTACCATTCTCCCGTCCAAAACCTAAAAGAAAAGGAGATACAATACATTAGCTCTCTCTAGAATTAGCCAACAGATTTGACAGAATAAATACAGTTTTAGCAGATCACAGCATCAGTAACAGTCAAAGTGTTGACATCAATATAATAGTATTTTGGAGTACCTGACATCTTGTAGCCCCCAAAAGGAACTTCCACAGGGCCGACATTGTAATTGTTGATGTAACACGTTCCTGCTTGAAGGTTTGCAGCAACTCTGTGGGCACGTGCAATATCCCTAAAGAAAAAAAAAAAAAAAAAAAAGATTTTTTTTAGTGCCTCGTTATGCAATTTCAAAAGGTACAGGTGAAAATTGTCAGCCTACAAGTGCCATAGACGAGAGCTGCCCAAACGTTTTGTTATGAAGGGCCAAAAACCAAATTTGATTGGAGGGCGACTGTGAGCCAAAGGTAAATATACCAAACTGCACTGTAAAAAATGCAGGGTTCCACACAATTTATTCTTGTCCCAACACAAATCATTTAAGTTAACACATTTAAGTGGATTAAACATGAAAGCAATTAGTTTTGAGTTCTGAAACTTGCAGGACGTTTTTATTGTAGTCTAAAACAAGCCTAAAAGTCTGCCAAAATGACAGGTTCAGGAGGAATGAGACGTTTTATTGTATTATAGCTCCTCTTCTAGTAATTGACTCGTATTGCAAAGCCAGAGCTACAGATCTGAAAAATGGGACCAAAATCACATTGCTATCAGGAATGCTGGTGGTTAACCTGACAATAGCTTAAAACAGGCTCTCCACATCTCCCATCTCCACCACAACGGTCTTGAGTTGAGTGTAGTACTTAGTAGTCAGACATGGAGTACATTTTATTACATTATAATCAATGCCGGTTTCTACAAGGCTGTCTGTTTAGCTCTGCAGATAAAAACAGGTCTATGGAGAGAGACTAAAAGAGAAGGGGATGTACAGGGATGGGTTTCATTCCCTTCTTACTGATCCCAGAATTACTTTGTGTGATATTGCTTTATTTTTAATGAAGGTCCAGACTGCATTAGGAACAACTCTGTTTGCTTCAATCTACTGCAGTTTCATTAGTAATCAGGACAGAAAATAGCTTATTACTTTCAAACTATTGAGTTTCTTTTACGTAAAAAGCTTGGTTACTTTATAAGTGAATGTCGCAGAATGATACAAAATAAATTAATGCAGTTCATGATGCACTACAGATTAACAAAATATTTTTTTTTTAGTTGAATCACCTGGTGAAGACTCCAGATGCCAAGCCAAAGGTTGTGTTGTTGGCTCTCTGAAGAACCTCCTCTTCTGTGTCAAAGGGCAGCACAGACATCACAGGGCCAAAGATCTCCTCCTTCACACAGGTCATATCATCTCTGCAGTTATCTGTGTGCATTACAGCCAAAGTAAGAGCACAGATAAAGAAAAGATGACTCAAACAATTATGGTGAAAAAATATATATACACATTGAAAAAAACATGCTAACACTTTATTTTAAGTCCTTGTTAGTGTAATTTCACACAACATGTACTATTTGGTTGTCATATATACCTATATGTTTTTTTTTTTGTAATTATGCACCTACTGTTATTATTACTACTTGTTAAAATATGGAACAGACAAACAGCAATATGAAGAGAATGCTAATAATACAGCTCTCTTACCCAGCACACATGGAGAGACAAAGTATCCGTCTTTCAGTTTGGGATCATTGGGAACAAATCGTTCTCCTCCACATAAAACCTTTCCACCCTAAAACAACAGTGATAATTTAAAACTACATCAATACTTTAACAGTGAAAATAAGCATGAAACAAAGGCACAAGACCAGTTTTTAAAGATATTGTTGAAGGTAGTCATTTAAAGTAGTTGGTTGCCATCTACTGGTTGCTGATTGAATTTTAAGGTGAAAAACAAACGTGAACAAAGATTATAAAAAGATCTGTAAACATGTCTGCTGTTTATAAGAATATTTAGCTTTGACATTTAGATAAGATTACAAGATACGCTCCATCTATTGGCTGTTGTTGGTTTTTCAATGAACAAGCATGCAGTTGAGTATGGATGAGCAGGTTAAACTAAATTATTAAGTATGTATTTCTCTAAACTGCACTACAGTACCTGTTCTTTAGCTTGCTTGATGAAGCCCAGCACTTTTTCCATGTGTGGTTTGCTGATCAGAGCACCCATGCGTGTTCCTTCACACAGAGGATCTCCCACAGAGATGGCCTTGGTCCTCTTCACAACTTCCTCCAAAAACTTTGGCATGATCTCCCTCTGCACAAACACCCTTGTTCCATTGCAGCACACCTGTGGAAAATACAGCACAGTTACAGTACTGTCTTATGATAATATCTTTAAAAGACAGACACTCTGCTGTTATATTTAATGTTGGATAATGTATCTTTTAGAGTAATTAAAAAAAAAAAAAAAATGGTCTACTTTATGCATTAAAGTGCTAGTGTGCTACTGCACTCGATTAGATGTAAATGTGGGCCTGCTAGCCTATTGAAACATTAGGATTGTGAGTTTGCGAGTCCCAAAAGAATCATTAGAAGCCAGTTAGATTTTAAAAGATTTAATTCACCTACATATAAAGATATAAATAAATGGCAAAAATAATAATAATAAAAAAAAAAATTCTACACACCTCTCCTTGGGTGAGGAAGTTGGCCATGAGGGCTCCTTTGATGGCATTCTCCAGCTCACAATCTTTAAAGATGATCAGCGGT
Source organism: Danio kyathit (assembly GCA_903798195.1). NCBI lineage: Eukaryota > Metazoa > Chordata > Actinopteri > Cypriniformes > Danionidae > Danio > Danio kyathit. Next base: position 28,464,340 of record LR812526.1, read on the forward strand.
GACTTTCCTCCAAGCTCCAGAGTCACCTGCTTCACACTTTTAGCAGCCATTTCCATAACCTTGTTTGGAAAACCACATCAGAAATAGTGGGGGGAAAAAAGACAGACCTTAAATATTGGTGGTAACATTTGTTTTAAATTTGTAAAATTAATATGCATATGTTTGTGTCTGTATGTGTACGTCTAGATATATCTTTTCGTTATTATTACAAGGTCTGAAAATGATTTTAGATTGACCCCAATGTAAATTTTCTGCAAATAAGCACTATATTGTTCTTATCGGAAAATTTGAAGATGTTCAAAAAAAATAAAAACGAATTATTTTACTCTTACATAACCATTAATAGTAAATCTAGAAAACCCATAATAACTTTGAATTGGTGTATTAATTATCAGAGCTATGTTCAAATAATCTACCAAGAATCTAAACTGACAGCTAAAAACAAAACTAAGAAAGATTTCAATCAATCATTGAATTTTTCCCCCAAATATGAAATATAAATTTCTGAAATAAAAAGGTAATAAATTAATAAAACGTGATAATGCACTAAATACATCAACAAAATAATTGACTGTCATAATTATAGCACAAACATGAAACTTTGCATACTGTATGGACAAAAGTGGGGCCTTCAGCTTAAAACAGCTGGGAAATACTCAAATTACAGCGAGGACAATAAACAAATGTTTTATTATCACTAATAATATCTCTTTGTTAATGTTTTCATGCTATACCTTCTTTCCAGTAGGAACACTACCAGTGAAGGACACTTTAGCCACCATGGGATGGTGACACAGCAGGCTTCCTGTCTCAGCTCCTCCTTGTACCACATTAAAAAGTCCATCTGGGACACCTGCCTCTTTGTAGATCTCTGCCAATATGACTGCGGTCACTGGGGTCATGGGAGATGGTTTAAACACCATGGCATTACCTAAGAGAGGAAGATGATTGTAACAGTTATGTGGGAACATGGAAATGACAGGGCACCACTTTAAAAAAAAGAGATTGCATGTAAAAAAAGTTGTGATGCCATAAATTGGAAGCCATGTTTGTATTGACAGATAAATGCTAATTACTGTTATTATTGACAATGTTTTGGGTGATAAATGGCTTTTGCATACATTATTATTATGGTTATGGTCAAAATGTCCACATCTGTGCATTCCATCTGTGCAAAACTCCACAAATTACAAACACAAAGTAATCCTCCAATACCACAGGCCATAGCTGGAGCTGATTTCCAGGCAGCGATCTGGAATGGGTAGTTCCAAGCTCCGATGCCAACACACACCCCCAAAGGCTCCCTCCTGGTGTAGGCAAAAGATCCTCCTGGAAGCTGTATATGCTGACCTGAGTATAAAAAGAGCATTCTTAGACATGATATAATAAGTTTTTCTAATGGAACATTTTTGGAGAATATTACACATCTTGTCAAGCGGACCTACCTGACAGTGTGGGGGCAATGCCAGCATAGTATTCGATGCACTGCCAAGCAACATCAATATCCACCTCAGCCTCAGTGATGGATTTGCCATTGTTGGCCACTTCTGCTTTTGCAATTGCATTTCTCCGCTCCTGTTTGTGAGAGAAGTTTAGTTAAAAGGATAGCTCACCCGAAGATGAAAATCCCCTCATTTACTCTCCCTCATGTGGTTTTAAAATGTTAGGAGTTTCTTCTGTTGAACAAAGAATAAAACTATTTTGAAGAATGCTGGGTAATGAGCCCTTTAAACCTCCAAAGTATGTCACTATGGAAGTCAATGGGTTCCAGCTACCAGGATTTTACAAAATATCATTTGTGTTAAACTGGAGTGAAGGGTGAGGAAAAGATGGCAGAATTTTCATTTTTATATGAACTATCTCTTCTTCTAATAATAATAATAATAATAATAATAATAATAATAATAATAATAAACAATTAAAAATGAAACGGGCAAAAGTGAACTGAAAAATTAAGCTTCCCCCCCCCTCTTTTCTCATAACAAATACACTTAATAAATCTAATGCTGAAAGCAATACCATTTTTAACAGCAGCCTTGGCTATCCCACTGTTTATTCTGCATTGTTGGTTTAATAGTTACATGCCAAACCCAAGTAAAGTTTGGTTTAAAGCAATGAATGAATGAAATCAAATGTGCAGTGCTACGTACCTCAGCCAAAAATATAATTTGCTGTTTATTTACTCACCCTCAGGCCATCTAAAATATGACTTTTTATATTAGAATTTAAAAAATGTTTTTAGCTGAAATATGTGGTCTGTAGGTGATTAATAAAAAGCAAATGAACAGCACTTTCATTGGCTAAAAAAAAATATGTCAGACGAAAACAATATTTGGCTCCTGGTGATACATTGGGGACATTGAGAAGCTAAACCCTTAGTCAGTAACTTGCACTCTATTGGCTGTGCTGTTCACTGGATCATCTTCAGTAGCAGCATTATATGCTTTTACCCTGATAATTCTGGCAGCCTCCAGCATGATCCGGGACCTCTCCATTCCTGATAACTGACTCCATTTTAGGTAGGCAGAATGAGCACTTTTAATGGCCTGATCTACCTCCTCCTCTCCACAGGGAATCATATCACACAGCACACGACCTGAGAGAACAGAGGGTGACATATGTACAATGAACATATTACAGGGAGGCAGAGTACCAGAGCAGAGATGTTGAGGATTTTTGTGCTCAAACTTGACACAATAGTTTCAAAGTAGTGCTTCCTGTATTTGACTATTGCGATGTGAAGCAACAAACTTCAGGGTAATCATAGTAAATCAATAACTCAATGCCTGTAAAACTAGAGCACTGAATAATCATGACTAAAGGAGAGCAAACCCGAGTCCCACTCTGCATACTATTCACTATATGTTGAATTTAGTCATTGTTATTTTGCAGTTTCTGCTTTCTGTTTTCTGTGGAAGTATTGTTCAGTTCTTTTAATTTGTCACTTAAAATACATATGTTTTATTGAATGCTGATTTTACAAGTGGCTATTCGGAAAAATTATAAGCATCTGATAGGACAGGGGTGTCAAACTCTGCAGCTCTGCACAGTTTAGTTCCAACCTTAAACACAGCTGATCAAACTAATGGAGTCCTTCAGGCTTGTTTGTGACCTACATATATTGGAGCAGGGCTGGAGTTAAACTGTGCGGTGCTGCTGCCCTCCAGGAAGTTTGATGCCCCTGTTACAGGTGATAGAAATAAGTTAAATAAGACAAGATTGTACAAGCTTTGCAACATAGGTTATGTACAAAACAAAGCAAAAGCTTGCCACACACTTGAGTACTCTTCCACTACAACTTAAAAGTATTTTTCATGTATACATGCATATATTTATAGCATATGTGGGCAAAAAAAGCAAGCAGCAGAAGTAACTTTGCGCTTCATACTGACACCTACTGGTCTGGATGTTTGTTTATGTGGATTGTGCTGTTACTTGGGCTTTATTTATACAAGTTCATCGTTATTTATTTCGGTTTGCTCATACCTTGCCATGTTCATGCTTTGTTTACGCATTACATGAAATACACATTTTACTGTTATGGTCATACAGTTATACTGACGAAACGGAAATGCACACGAGTGGGCGAGCAAAGTAGTGAACAATCCTACCAGTTGCAGGCTCGTATACTGGTTCGGAGTTCTTTGTGTCCCTCGGCTTCACTCTCGCTCCTCCCCAGAAATTCAGCGGCTCCTTCACCACCAAAGTGCCCGTGGAGACGCTCTGGAACTCGGGCAGCGACAGAAGCGGTTGCTGAGCCATGGTGAATTTGACGTGTACCTATTCAATATAAAGTCAATATCAATACTTGTTAGCCAAACATTTTTTTGTATGAAAGCACTTATACAAAACGCATGCAAGAGTAATTCCACTAATAGTCGACGATGAGAAATGAACGTGCAAATGTAAAGTTTTTATGCATACACAGATTTCGAACAGAGACTGCTTCTGTTGTGCAGCTCAATCGGTGCAGCTATGAGGAAACGCCCCATCACGGGTCAATGAAAGTACACTTCATAAATAATGCAACATTAAATCCATGCATTTCTTTATGAAAAAAACATAATCCTAAAAGTAGTGCATGCACCAAAAATATGCATGTATTAAAATGCAACGTTTCTTACCTTTTCAAAGCAAGCTGTTTATATTGCACAAAAGGTCGTTCCCCTTCTGGTAGTTGAGCGAAAGGAGGACGTCTGCTCAATTTTCTCCCACTTTTAAAGAGTACGGTTGCTCAAGCTGATCCCGTGGTATATGATTACATAAAGGGTGGGTGGGATGATATGAAAGTTACCTTAGGCACCGCCTCCAGACCACTTTTTTAATGTGGTTTCTTTTTATAGTGTACGGTTTCAACACATTTTATCCCAAGTTACAGAACGCACGAATTGCGCAAAACATCCAGATATGCATCTCTCATTTGATGTGCATGATTCCCCTTCACCACTGTTACATAAGCATGAAATGTTAAAAAACACAATACATAACGTTATACAAGTAAGTGACCAGGCTAACTCAAACAATGGAGAATTATATCTTGAAGAAGTCTTATAAACTTGAATACATTGCTTGTTTTGTTCCAGTAGCAAACAACTTGCGTGACTCTTGCCTCTCTCACGAGTTCTCAACTTGTCATCACATTAACAGATGCATTTCTGCATATGCCCAGTGAAATCTTATATGTCCATTCTATAACCTTGTGTAAAAAGTAGGTTCTCTGCACACGTAACTTAACAACAAGCCACAATAATAGACAACATCATTGCTACATTATCCATCTTTGACCATATTACAAAAAGAGACTTTATCCTAAGGGGGGAAATTGCAGCACAATTGCAGAAGGTTAAAACTTTACTCTGAATTCCAAAACAATGACTTACGCCTACGCCTTATTCTGCATACTAATTCATAATCAGATAAGAAGCATAAAAGGTTTTTTGATGCATCTTTTAAATGCATTCAGAGAATCTGAACATTAAATAGTAAAAGAAAACAAACACAAAGAAACAAATGCATGAGGTCAAAACTGATGAAAATCCTTTATTTAACTTAAATAAAACTTACATATACAATCAAAAAGAAAAATCTAATAATCCATGGGTCAAATAATTCTCAAATATGAATGTTATATTAATTAATATTGCTTGTAGTCAATCATAAAATAATATTAGAACAGAATATTTTAGCCTTCAGAGCAACAAAAAGGTTTTTACAGAAAATGCTTAAGACTCAAATTCATAACTACTTCTGAAATCTTTTAGAAATCAAACTACATACAAGTTAGAAATTTGCCTAATTAAAAAAAACAAACAAACAACAACAAAATATGCACACAGACAAGACAATGTACATGAAATCTGTGCTCATCACAGGTAACGGAAGCTGCACACGCTGACTCTCACATTCATGGCTGATCACACGGTGTACAGCTGAGTGTCTCGTCCTTTCGTTTAATCACCTCACTGTCTGCAAATGTTCATGAAAATTTAGCTGCTTGTGGAGGAGGTCCTAAAAACCCTCCAGCCTGTTTGGTGGCAGCACGGGAGGGAGCGAGACCCAACATTTTCTGGATATTCTGCAGAAACGCAAGTATAGAAAGTGATAAACGTTAGGTATGCAAAATGCAAAACAACTAAATGAATATTGTTACTGTAAAACCCTTCCCTCAAAACTAATATCACAATACTACAATTAGAAATTTGCTCAATTTTTGAAGTTGACTCAAGTAGAATTTCAACTTGCATCAATAAACTGGCTTAAAACATCATGTTAGATTTTGCATAGCTTAAAAACTAGGGTTGAAACTAGATTAACCTATTAAAATAAGTTATATAAAACCTAAAATTTACATGTTGTCATGACTTTGTGATCATATTTTTTTAGAGTGTAGAAATAATATATAAATATTACTTGTCGAATTGACATGGTGCACAGGATGTAGAGGAAGATGAAGGAGCAGTCGGTGTAATCTTCCCCAAGAAGGTTGCGGTGTGAGAGGCCTTGGATATACGACAGTGGGACGAATGGAAGTTTGGCCACAACACGTCCATCAAAGCTGAAAAAAAAAAAAAAAAAAAATATATATATATATATATATATATATATATATATATATATATATATATATATATATATATATATATATATACACACACATACATAAAGCAAAATAAAAGCATACAATTTTAAACGTATAATTGAAGTAGCTGTCCATTTTAGGGACTTCTGTAAATCATTAGGGTTTGCTTGAAGCTAGGCAATTGTTTTGAAGGGGCAAGTGTAAAATCATTTCATTTGCCCAGAGGCACAGGCTACTCAATTAAAATATCAATATTAAAAAATGCAACTTTGGTCAGAATTGATATTTTAATTACATTCAGTGTGAAAAGCAAATTATAATGGATAATGCAGAGAATGTAACGAGACTGCATCAGATGAGACTTAATTGGAGAAATAAGAGGGTAAACCCACAAAAGAAACTTTCTGAATTAAAATTGTAAAATGTTTGTAAAAACTTTGCATTTCTAAAATAAGATAAGTGGCATAATTAAAAACGGATTTTTAAAGAAGGTACTTAATGATTCTGTGATCCACTCATAAAGACAGGCACATTCTTCATCCTTGATTTAGCCATGATGCAATGAATTAACCATGAAGACACTTGCTGCCACCTACTGGCTGTTTTGTTTTATGCACAAGTATCATTGAATTTTACCAATATTTCATGTTTATATATCATCACACTGCAAAATTAAAAGTCCATAAATAATGCAAAGGCAGTCTTGTCACATATGAGCATTAAACGGCATATCTAAATGGATCCAAATGCCACTTCAGATAAAGTATCTTTTTCTCCTCTGCAATGCAATTTGCTAATGCTTGTTTAATTTGATTTGTAGGACAACACAGAGTCTTATTCTTTTTAAATTGAATTCATTTATAGAATTTGACATGACGAATGATGCATGCATTTAAGAAGTTAAAAATATATTTTTATAAAAGCAAATCAATTAAATTGTATGAACAAAAATGCTCATTTAAGTAATAATAATTTATTATATTTACGATCCAAAAACATTCCAGACAATTTGCTTGGATAACTAAATGACTGAGAACAAGGACGTGTCAAGGTTTAATGTCAACCCACACTGTTAACTTAATATATTACTTAACATTAATAATAAAAAGTGACTCTATGACAATGCAATGAACAGGTGTACCTACATGGAATTGAACATGCCCATCAAAGCAGTGAAGCAAAAGCCAATGGCAAACATTGATTTCATCCGGACCTGCAATTGAAACATCATTAATACCACAAACTTGATAATCACTTTACCACATTAGCTATGAGAATTAATAATAAATAAAAAAAGACTAATTGTGTTATTTGTTATTACATCAAGAATGGACCTTAAACACAAAAATTGATGGTTAAATTAAATGATGATTTATGATTCTGCTTAGCGCTTAGCTAAAAATACAGAATAATATAAGGACTGTGCATGTGAACTGAAATTTTTTAAGTTTGTAAGTCTGCGTGAAGCAGAAATTGCTGAGACTTTTATTTCAGTATGTTTATGTACTTCCAACTGAAGCGGAATAATGTGTAGGGGGCAGGGTGAGGCGGGACAGGGCTGTATTTTGCACATCATTCCCTCATAGCAAACTAACAGTAAAAAAGGCTTAGTTAATAACATTTCTGTGCAATTGCTATAGAAGTCTTCAATCTGACATCAACAGAAGGACCACCACTCCAAACAAGTGGACAGACTTTGACCAAAGATTACAAAAACAATGTGAGATATCACTATCTAAACAAAAATAAACGTCTATAGGTGTGTTACGATTACATGAGGGTGACAGTATGCAATTACTATCCTCTGAAGGGAGTGAATTTTCTGATGGATGTCTGCTCCAGGATGGAGTAACACAACATATCCTTTCTTATGTCTTTATGATTATTAATAAAGTTGAATGTTTAAGAGCCTAGATTATATGATGACCTTAGTGTCATCCCTCTTCAGAGTAAAACTGGAATAATATGAGTGTCTTTTTCTGTACGCCAAATGATTTGTTTCCTCAGGATCTACCCAGCCAGGTCAGAGGTCATGGAGACCTCTTGAGTGGACCTGAACAATTGTTTCCAGAGTTATTTGCAATTTTGAATTCACAGTTAATTCTTTTGTATGGAAGCTGCCAGTTGGGATGTAGATTCATTGTACTAGTTTTTAACCAGTTTTGATAAGACAGCTAAGAGTACACTCAGCCTTGTGTAAGAAACAGATTGTACTTGGTGTGTGTGTTCTATTCCTGGTGGATCCTTTTCACAGGTCTGGGGTCAGCTCTGAACAGCCTGTCTGATGTTTGTATGCTTGAGATATTTAGATATCATTCAGAATTGTACGTGGAACATGTGGAAATTTTCTTAGTCTATCCGCGTTTTAACCAATTAGGTTAAACACCTATATGTATGACGCAGTTAATAACGTTATGTGAGAGTATAACTGTTGATGTTTTGAGATTGTAAGCAGAGCAGCCTTTGAACTTATTGTGAGTGTTAAAGCTGGCTTCTGCTAATGAAACGGTAAACTAGCAAACTCTTCAGTAAACTTTATTTTTAATTGAATCTCTGGCTGCGGCTCTTCTTCATCTGACAGGCTGGTTATTTTTGGGTTAAAACTGTTGGTCCCCCTACACCTCTTAATATAAAATAATGAGATCTACCTGTATATTAGATATTTGCAATGTGTGCTATCAAAATAAACAATTAATTTTAGTTTTCTAATATATTAATTATAAACATGTGTCACTTAGGTTTGATTCAAATAGCCAAATATGCCTTTCTGCCATATCTTATGCCAAATTAAATCTGTATAACAATTTAGTTTGAATTATACTGCCGCATCTTTTTACTGTAATATACTGAGACATGTTACTACCCTAAACAAGAAAACAATGGATTATATGACATAAATCTGGGATTTGCATAAAAAAAGGTTATAATACCATAGACAGGTCTCTGTTATTGTTCTTGAGTTTCTCCTCCTGTCTCTCTGTTGAAAACATTACAGTTAGCCCACATACATTTCACTGAGAACCAGTTATCTATAATAATTACTATTAACAACAATATTTCCTAACTGTTTATAATAAATTGAGGTAAAGTTGGTTTTATACATTCACACATTTGAACTTTCTCCTTAATAATATAATTTCACAAAAATATTGTTTGCAAATTCTAATCAGTGAAATCATATTAGCATTAGGCATGGGATGATAACGTTTTCAAAATATACCGCGGTTTGGAAAAGTCAAGGTTTTAAAACCGCCAAAATGTTCTACGTGTTTCCTTCCATTATTTTAAAATCAAGTATTGCACCCTTCATTCAAAAATCTCTCACTTGTAATATGTGAGCATATTTACTGTACAAAACCTGTCAGTGAACTATGAGGGCAAAAAAACAAAATAAATAAATAAATGAAATAATCGTTCATTTATCATAATAGAGTTAATGTTCAATTAATCGAGATTTTGATTTTAGGCCAAATCGCCCAGCCCTACACTGCAAAAAATGCTTTTCTTACTTAGATTTTTTGTCTGGTTTGTACTCCAAATATCTAAAAATTCTTCAATAAGCATTTTCTAGACAAGCAAAACATGTTGTTGTTTTAAGAAATAATAAGCAAAACAATCTTGTTTTTCCTTTTGACACAAGATTATTTAGCTTACCCCATTGGCAGATTATTTTGCTTGTTTTAATGATAAACTCACTTAATTTTGGCATAGTATTTCCTAAAACAACACAATATGTTTTGCTTGTCTAGAAAATGCTTCTTGAATTAAATTTTTTTAGATATTTGGTATAGAAACCAGACACAAAATCTAAGTAAGAACAGCATTTTTGCAGTGTAGTTTATAATAACAGTTTCTAATTTGAATAATCTCACTTACCTATCTTTTTCTTCTGTTGACGCCCAGCTGATTCTGTAATGGTCTCCTTTTTTTTCTCCACTAAAACATTTTGCACAATTTTAAGCAAAGGTCACTTGTAATAAAGGCAAAGGACACATGATTCATTCATATAACTTACGTTTTTTACTCTGCTTTTCAACCTCAGCCTTCAGTCTCTTGTATTTGTCTGTGCGGTACACCAGAACCCATGTTATTCCTGTAAAACAGAGTGAAACAAACTGTAAAGCAGCTTTACTAGAGTATCTGTCCTGTATGTGCTGAGCTCAGGACATTTTCCAGCACACTCGCTAACTGCTTCGACATGTAAAACTGAATATCAAGACAGCGTTTACATACCTTCCGCTAATAATGCTGTACAAATAGATATAAAAACGATCAGGATCGTATCTGCAAACATTGTGCTCATTTTGGAGATATGTTTGGGAGTCTGATAATAATACTGGATAACACTTTCAGACAGCTGAAACCTCTACTGTAGCAGCGTCAGCGTTACGGTGGTGATGTCATCAATAAGCGCCCGGCTTCCTCGTGGGTGTTTCATGTGGTTTCATACGAATTAATGACTCTACATCTCCTGCTAGCGGCAATAACTCGGTACTACAAGCGGGCATATTGGTTTGACCCAGCAAAAAACGCTAAAAAACGGTTTGACTACAGTCTTTATTGTTTTAGGACGTGTTTTTTTTTGTGGTTATATTCTACAAGGTATTAGATGTTTTGCAGTATAGATCTATATATTTAATTTATATCAGTGTGTATTGCGTTACACTATAAACAATGAAATACTTTTCAAGTATAAAAACATAAAAATATTAAGTTAAAGATTGTAAAGATTTGTTCAAAGGAGCTAAATTGATTTTATTTTACTTTTATAATGTTGTATAGATAAAGACATGCTTTGTGTACGTTTTTATACTGTCTTAATAATTTTCATTCATTCATTCATTTTCTTTTCGGCTTAGTCCCTTTATTAATAGTCGCCACAGCGGAATGAACTGCCAACTTATCCAGCATATGTTTTACCCAGCGGATGCCCTTCCAGCTGCAACCCATCACTGGGAAACACCCATACATTCTCATTCACACACATACGGATAATTTTAGCTTGCCCAATTCACATGTCTTTGGACTTGTGGGGGAAACCACCCGGAGGAAATCCACACAAACGCGGCAAGTAATCATTTTCATATTATTGTATATTGTTGTTGTATAGTTAATATTTTAGCCAGGATCTGTTAATTCAATTACATTTAATTCAATTCATCTTTATTTCTATAGCACTTTTACAATGTAGATTGTGTCACAGCAGCTTAACATAGAAGTTCTAGTAAATTGAAACTGTGTCAGTCCAGTTTTCAGAGTTGAAGTTCAGTTTAGTTCAGTTCAGTGTGGTTTACAGTAATTTCACTGCTGAAAGTCCAAACACTGAAGAGTAAAGCCATTGATGCACAGCTCCACAAATCCCAAACCAAGCAACCCGAGATACTATTGGGGCAACCCAGTGGCGACAGTGGCAAGGAACAAACTTCACCAATTGATGAAAGTGTAAGAAAAAAAAACCTAGAGAGAAACCCAGCTCAGTTGGGCATGACCATTTCTCTTCTGGGCAAACCTCTTGTGCAGAGCTACAGTCTAGGCACCAGGGGCTGAGTTATATTGTGACCCATTATATTGTGACAGCTTGGCTCAAAATAGACTGAAAAATATTTTAGGGGTATTATCGATGGTATTTTAGGAGCTTGTAACCCCTGATTTCTTTAATGCGGAATTCATCAAAAAAATGTAAGAGGCATATTGTTTCTTGTATAAAAACCAAAACAAAAACAAAAATTGCCATAATATTACATTTCTTTCTACTCTTTATAGTACTGTATATTAATTTTGTTTACTTAATCATAATCATTTTTTTGTCTTTACATGGTTGTTTGTATTATTTATATTTTTAGTTCTTGTTTTTAGTTACTTATTAAATAATTTAGTAATATTTTTTTTTATTTATACATTGTCTTTAAACTTTACACAGATAACCAAAACATTCCCTTGCAACCCCCTGGAGGTCCCTAAACCACTTCACTAAAAACATCCATACACACTCATTCACACACATACACTACAGCCAGTTTAGTTTATTCAATTCCCCTATAGCACATGTCTTTGGACTGTGGGGGAAACCGGAGCACCCAGAGGAAACCCATGCCAACACGGGGAGAACATGCAAACTCCACACAGAAATGGCAGCTGATCCAGCCAGGACTTGAACCAGCAACCTTCTTGCTGTGAGGCGACAGTGCTAACTACTGAGTCACCGTGTCGCCCCTGTGGAATAAAGTAATTAAACAAATAAATAAACAAATAAATTAATTCAAAGAATAAGTCGACCACAATAAATATTTGGGTATTTCAGTGGTATTTCTTGAGCTCTTAAAGGGTTAGTTCACCCAAAAAAATAAAATTATGTTAGGACTCACTTTCATGTCATTCCAATCCTCTGAGACCTTCATTCATCCTCAAATCATTTTACATAACATCTGAGAGCTCTCTCAATCTTTATACACAGTATTCGTGCCCACACATTCAAACCCCAGAAAAGGAACCCAAAACACGTGGTTCAACTGTAATCATATGAAGCTTGAAAAATACATTAGTGTGTCAAAAAAGTAAAAACAACTCTGTTCACCTATATCTTATCGAGGTAATCTGGGTGCACATTTACTATAATGTTTTGACCCTTTCCATAAAATGGCATACTTCCATACTATATAGTACGCTAAAATCAGTATGGGAGCCAAGTAGTATGTTCGAATTCATAGAATTTGAAAGTCCTCATGTTCTCGTGTAGCGTCATCATCAGTTGCCAAAGCTCAGTTCCAATACTCAAGACTGCAAGAACTGAGGACGCGTGAAACTTCCCGGATGTGTTCTTGATATCGAGGATGCATGGATGCAGACTTGAGCATCGAACTCGCTCTAGAAGTCCCAGAAGTCATTGCGACTGGAGGTGGGAAGCGCAGCATTTTTATTTTTTTATAATTTCTTTTAGGGGTTTTCGCCTTTAATGGACAGGACAGTTTAGAGTATTGACAGGAAAGCATAGAGAGGGGAAGGATCAGCACAGGACCGCGAGGAACTCAGGTTGCTGTGAGCACCGGAGTGCATGTGTCGACGCACTAACCACTACACCACTGGCACCGACGGAAGCACAGCATTTTATATAGATTTATTATTAAAGTACAGAGATATAACTTATTTATCTCAGGAGTTTCCCTAAATGAGATGGTGAAAGTAAACATTACCATGAAAATCTTAATAAAGGCATAAACACATTAAGGCTGTTTATTTGCTGAAATTTGTATTAAAATCTGTTTTATTTTTTATTGTGCAACATACATTTATTATGTTTTCATGCATAGTATATATTGTAAAAGGGGAAAAACAATAAATTGTTGTATGAATGCTGTAATGTTTAAATAATCTTCTATTAAAAACATGTGAAGGTCACCTGACCATCAGGAAGAATGCAGCATCTCATTTCTCACAGGACGTGTTCTCTGTTCTCACGGTCTCCTGAGTTCTTCCGAGGTGACCTGGCAAGACCAGTCTCCACAAGAACGCAAGTCTGTTCTCTGCGTTCTTGGAATTGAGAAACAGCCCAAGTGTTCCAGGGTCAACAAGGGCGGAGCTTATGAAACAATGTTTTAACCAATCGATACAATGTTTCAACCAATCAGATGTGCGTGCGTGCGGTAGCTGGTCACATGACACGATAGCGCAATTTTAGGGGCCAGTTTTTAAATCCCAACCTAACGGCATCATCACGATCTGTGAAGGTAAGTTAATTTCCTCAATATTTGCATGTAAGACTATTCATTCCTACTCAACATAGGATATTGGTTGTAATTTCCGGATGGATCTGTTCAGTAAAATCCTCAAATAAGGCATAAATCGCTTGAAACCCTCGTTATTGAGGCCGTTATAAGCGCCGTCAAATAACCGAGGGAGAGAGTCGCTTTTTTCCTGTGATCTACTATTATCAATAATAATATAATTATAATGATTATAATAGGCTAAAAATAATATTGAAATGCTTTGTATAATAAAAATGATTTAAAAAATAGTTGTAAGCCCAGGCCATCTTTCTTTTTATAGCTTACGTAATATTAGACAGACAACACTCGATCACTGTATAATAATAATATTCATTCATTTTCTTTTCGGCTTAGTCCCTTTATTAATCTGGGGTCGCCACAGCGGAATGGACCACCAACTCATCCAGCATATGTTTTACACAGCGGATGCCCTTCCAGCTGCAACCCATCACTGGGAAACAACCATACACATTCATTCACACGCATACACTACGGACAATTTAGCTTACCCAATTCACCTGTACCACATGTCTTTGGACTTGTGGGGAAAACCGGAGCACCCGGAGAAAACCCACGCGAACGCGGGGAGAACATGCAAACTCCACACAGAAATGCCAACTGACCCAGCTGAGGCTCGAACCAGCGACCTTCTTGAACCTTCTAAAAACAAAAATAAAAAAAATATTAATGTTAGCCTAATTATAATAATAATAAACAGGAACGATGAACACATTTTGTCTTAGCACAGAGACATCCTTCATTATATACAATGATATTAATATATAAATAGGCTAATAATAATAATGAAATATCTTGTTACCCCAGTGTCACGGTCACACAAGGAAGACAAAGAGGGATACATCTTTAAGGGTATTTATTTGTGAAATGCAACAACAGCTGAGAGATGAAGCAGGTAAGTGGTGTAGCAGAGGGAGAGCGATCTCACACACAGTTCAAATGGTAAGTTTCAGATCTTCGGTAATACACCAATATAACTTCAGTCTCTTCCCTTAAGCATGCTGTGTTTGTGTCCACAGGAGAATAGGGACATCCACGGAAGAGCACAGGAGAAATAGGGAGAGCCGTTGAGGAGAACCATCTGACTTCAATTCCAGCGGTGATTGAATGAATGAGGTGAGTTTATACATATAGTGCATGAGTGATTGCAGGTGCGGGTGATTAGTAGGGCCAGGGCCAGACGGAATCTGCGGACGTTTTTTGCAATTTCTGCGGAGAATTTTTGTAAAAATCTGCGGATTTCTGCGGAATTATTTTGGTCTCATAACTAAAACCTTAATATGTGAAAATATGTGAAATATGTGTAATTTAAAAACTGAATAAATTCAGATTTACACACGTTTACTCAAGTAAATAAACATAATTAATGATGGGCTAAAAATCTGCGTAATTCTGCGGAAAATCTGCGGAATTCTGCGCGCGCAGATTCCGTGTGGGCCTAGTTATGACCGTGAAGGGGAATTGGGCTCCTTTAAGCCAGTGTCGCCATTCTTCAAAGGCGAGTTTGATGGCCAGTAGCTCGCAATCCATATCATAGTTTCGTTCCCTTGATGTTCATTTCCTGGAATAGTACGCACATGGATGAAAGGCTCTGGGTTCACCAGACCACTGAGAGAGGATGGCACCAACTCCTACATTAGCTGAATCCACTTCTACTACGAATGGTAGTGTGGGATCTGGATGTCTGAGGATGGGAACTGTAGTGAACTTGAGTTTGAGCAGTTCGAAGGCTTGGCGTGCATTAGAGTCCCAAGAGAGTATATATGTAAACAGAGAGAGTGTATATGTACAGAGTGACTCCATACATATGCACACATGACACACGCTATACATATACACACATGATACACTCTATACAAATACACACAGAATACACTCCATACATATGCACACATGATACATTCTATTCATATACACACACATGCTACACTCCATACATATGCACACATGATATATTCTATACATACAGGGAGTGCAGAATTATTAGGCAAGTTGTATTTTTGAGGATTAATTTTATTATTGAACAACAACCATGTTCTCAATGAACCCAAAAAACTCATTAATATCAAACCTGAATATTTTTGGAAGTAGTTTTTAATTTGTTTTTAGTTTTAGCTATTTTAGGAGGATATCTGTGTGTGCAGGTGACTAATACTGTGCATAATTCGTCACCTTGGAATTATAAGGTTCTATCTGCGTTCTGAATGATTTTGAGATATTGAGCTTCAAAGTGTTTGCATTCCATAACAAACAGCATGTGTGTAACATTTGTTTTTTAAATAAAAAGTCTTAAAATGTAAACAACTTATAAAAAAAAACATTCCATAATGTAAATAAATTGTCATTTAATAAGAATATGTCAATAACTTAATAATAATTTTGACAAAAATGTCAGATAGAACCTTATAATTCTAAGGTGACGAATTATTAGGCAACTTACAAACTAACAAAACCTAACAAAAAACAAATATATACCCATTTCAATTATTTATTTTCACCAGTGAAACCAATATAACATCTCAACATTCACAAATGTACATTTCTGACATTCAAAAACAAAACGAAAACAAATCAGTGACCAATATAGCCACCTTTCTTTGCAAGGACACTCAAAAGCCTGCCATCCATGGATTCTGTCAGTGTTTTGATCTGTTCACCATCAACATTGCGTGCAGCAGCAACCACAGCCTCCCAGACACTGTTCAGAGAGGTGTACTGTTTTCCCTCCTTGTAAATCTCACATTTGATGATGGACCACAGGTTCTCTATGGGGTTCAGTCAGGTGAACAAGGAGACCAGGTCATTAGTTTTTCTTCTTTTAGACCCTTTCTGGCCAGCCACGCTGTGGAGTACTAGGATGCGTGTGATGGAGCATTGTCCTGCATGAAAATCATGTTTTTCTTGAAGGATGCAGACTTCTTCCTGTACCACTGCTTGAAGAAGGTGTCTTCCAGAAACTGGCAGTAGGACTGGGAGTTGAGCTTGACTCCATCCTCAACCTGAAAATGCCCCACAAGCTCATCTTTGATGATACCACCCCAAACCAGTACTCCACCTCCACCTTGCTGGCGTCTGAGTCGGACTGGAGCTCTCTGCCCTTTACCGATCCAGCCACGGCCCATCAAGACTCACTGTCATTTCATCAGTCCATAAAACCTTAGAAAAATCAGTCTTGAGATATTTCTTGGCCCAGTCTTGACGTTTCAGCTTGTGTGTCTTGTTCAGTGGTGGTTTTTCAGCCTTTCTTACCTTGGCCATGTCTCTGAGTATTGCACACCTTGTGCTTTTGGGCACTCCAGTGATGCTGCAGCTCTGAAATATGGCAAAACTGGTTGCAAGTGGCATCTTGGCAGCTGCACGCTTGACTTTTCTCAGTTCATGGGCAGTTATTTTGCGCCTTGGTTTTTCCACACGCTTCTTGCGTCCCTGTTGACTATTTTGAATGAAACGCTGGATTGTTCTATGATCACGCTTCAGAAGCTTGGCAATTTTAAGAGTGCTGCATCCCTCTGCAAGATATATCACTATTTTTGACTTTTCGGAGCCTGTCAAGTCCTTCTTTTGACCCATTTTACAAGGGGAAAGGAATTTGTCTAATAATTATGCACACCTGATATAGGGTGTTGATGTCATTAGACCACACCCCTTCTCATTACAGAGATTCACATCACCTAATATGCTTAATTGGTAGTAGGCTTTCGAGCCTATACAGCTTGGAGTAAGACAACATGCATAAAGAGGATGATGTGGTCAAAATACTCATTTGCCTAATAATTCTGCACTCCCTGTATATATTGACCGGAAAACATGTTCATCTATCGATTCTATGGTATTTAAATTCTTGTGGAAAAACAAGACTGAATACGTTAAAAGAAAGACATTGGTAAGAAATATTTTAGAGGAAGGGGTAAATGCTTTGGACTTTACTACTCTTAATGAGGTTTTCAAAATTGGGTGGATTAAACGTTGCCTGAATGCTGACCCTAATTTGTTATGGTTTTATATCGCTAAATTTATATTTGATAAATGTGGAGGTCTAAATTTTTTATGAGCTTGTGATTTTAGCTGTAATCAACTCCCTATCAAACTTGCCAATTTTCATAAACAAGCTTTGGTAACATTTACTCTTACTTTGAGTTTTCTGCAATTTACGGAAGGGATATTTTACCCAGAGTATATGATTGGGTCATAAAATCTATTTCTCCAAAACTATTACATCTGACTAGAACATGTGCTTATACAGACTTAAAATGTGAAATGCCTAAATTAGCTATTGGAGGGGTGGAAATTACTGATATTAAATGTAATAATTGGTACATTAGAAGAAATTTTGTTAATAAGTCTAGCTTGTAACCGAAAGCTTTTTATAAATGGAAATTAAATTACCCGGTTCTGTCCACCATTAAAATTTGGCCTGGTATCAATAAGTTTTTAGTGCCTATTAAGATGAAAGAACTTTATTTTAAAATCCTTTATAATTAACATCCCTGTAATTCTTTACTGTCTAAAGTTAGTATAAACAATTCTTCGCAGTGCACATTCTGTAATTCTAACCTGAAAACAATAGCGCATTTATTTTTAGAATGCAATTTTGTAGAAAAATTTTGGACAGAAATATCTTGGCTTGTCTTCTCAGCTTACAAAAAACTTTTTGACTTTAAGATTTTTCTTTTTTGATTTGGGAGTCAGATTGTAAGGAAATGGACAATATGTTAACAATGTTAACCCTTTGTGGCCTTTTCCATCTTCACAAATGTAGTTATTCAATGTTTGCCTAATTTTAGAACATTTTGTATTGACTTAAAACTTTATTATAAATCTGTCTGCTATCGCAAAATAAGAAAGCTGCTAAAACAACTGAACTGCTGAAAAAAATTATATTATCTTTATAATCATTTTTAAGTTATCAGATCCCTTTTGGTACGCCTATGTAACATTTTGTAATAATCTAAGTATAGTTTGAGATATTTATTTTATTTCTTTTTGATATATATTTATATTTTCTTATTTTGTTTTCTTTAACTATTTGTTATTTCATTCATGTACTGATTTTCTCCTTATGCCTTGTATCATTTGTGTTACTAGATGGACAATGAATATGTATAATTTGTATTCAGGTCACACAATATTAGCACAAATTAATGTTTAATGTATTCCCTGTTACTTGTGTTAATAATAATAATAAAAAAAAAAACTCTTACAATCCAAAAAAAAAAAGAGATTATCTATATCAAAGAACTGCAAATAAGCAGATATTATAACAATTGATCAATAATAACACACCTCGTTCTCTCACTGTCCACGGCTGTGGTTTGCTGCTCAAATGAAAAATAAAAGACAGGGAGGAGCCGAAGTCTGCCACTGTTTTTCTCATCAAATTTAAAGGGGACTGAGGCGATAATTTAGTGTACAATTTATGAGCTAATCGCAAATGTTTTAGGGGCACTGAGTAGAAATATAGGAGGGCTACAGCCCCCCTAAAATAGGCCTAGCAACGCCCATGTGGGTGACTAAAACATATGAAGTGATAGTATTGCCAATATGAAGTCAAGACAGTTTTTTTTACAATGGAAGTCTATGGAACAGTTGCTAAGGTGCCGTAAGTGGTTGCTAGGGTGTGGCTAGTAAGTTTAAACGTCATCAGTGATTGGCAGATTGGTAGTCTGAGTTAAATGAGCGTTACCTTAAGGCCCAATCCCAATTCTATTTTTGTACCCCTACCCATTCCCCTTGGCCCTCAAAACAGAGGGTGAAGAGGAAGGGCTTAAAAATTTACCCCTAAGAATTGGGACAGCACTACAGCACCTGCACACATCATCAGATGTTATCACGATCTCTTGCTTCATATGAGATCAGACGATCGCGACTACTGTAATTATTATAGTTGCGTTATTTTTTGGTATTTATCTTCAGGAAATCACTGAAGGCATATTATCATAACGATCTAATGTGGCAATAAGATCGTAACTGTACTGTGTATTTACATTCATCTATGTTAACACACCAGAACAACATTAACATTATACCAGACACTGTAAAAAGCTCATTCCCAGCCTCTAGACTTTTCTGACAGGAGATTTGAGCGTCATCGAGTGTCAGAATGTTGTGGGACTTCTATACTGGCGGTAAGTTATGAGGTCATAAAGTTTGGTCCAATGTTAATTCAATGGGACTTTTCCGAATTTTCCTGGTCAGTTTTCGGAAGACCGTAAGTTGGATCACTTGGAAAAGATATAGCAACCCGAGTCAGAGCAGTTTGGTGTTAGTTTGGTGGTTGTAGTATGAACGGTCTAGGAGATGCATATAGAAGAAGATTGAAGAATATTAAGTTTATGTAGTATAACAGTATGTTGGCTTTCTCAAGCCACCATAAATAGACACTGTTCTTTTTTCTTGCTGCCATTTTCCAAGTGCTGTAAACTCGCAACTTGATCAAATACCGAAGACATTAACAAACAAAGTTGTTCTTTTTTTGTTGCAAAAAAAAAGTTTATGATTATAGTTGACCCATTTAAGACACATGGAATGTTTCTGGTTCCTTTTCTGGGTATTGAGCATCTCAGGACCATTGCTGTATATGGAGGATGAGAGAGCTCTCAGGTTTCATCTAAACTATCTTAATCATTCATTCATTTTTCTCCAGTTTAGTCTCTTTATTCATCAGCGGTTGCCTCAACAGAATGAACCACCAACTTATCCAGCACATGTTTTACACAGCGGATGCCCTTTCAGCTGCAACCTAGTAGTGGGAAACACCCATATACACTCATTCACACACAAACTACGGGTAATTTAGTTTATTCAATTCACTTGTACTGCATGTCTTTGGAAACTGGAGCAACCAGGAAATCCATGTGAACACGGTGAGAACATGCAAACGCCACACAGAAATGCCAACCAAGGCAACCTTCTTGCTGCGAAGTGACGGTGCTAACCACTGAGCCACAGCGTATCTTATCATATCTTAATCTGTGTTCTGAAAAAGAACAATGACAGAATTTTAATATTTGGGTGAACTTACCCTTAACACTTGAAAAATTATGATTATACATATAAAAAGAAAATATATTTGATCTACTGTAATGTTTAAAACAACTTTGGCGAAAATAAGATGTCAAAATATGGGTGAAAAATACTTCCACGTATGATAGTCAGTATTACAAATAAAATAAACAGGACAAACACAAAAAAAATAGGTGTATCTATCAGGCAATCTTCCATAGTTCAGTGAAGTGTTTTGCTAGTTCCTACTAACAAATGTAAGACAACACTAAAGCTCCAAAGGAAAAGATTAGAGACAATTGAAAGGAAGGGGGAGGAGGATCCTTCTCTCGCCGTGTAAAAGCAGCTCGAGCCACAGTCGCGCACTGGCAGCATGGCAGGAGACAGCGACAGCAAGCTGGACAATCACGCCGAAAACGAGCATGTGGACTGGCAACCTTTCCTTATCGGGGTAGCCGGCGGCACTGCCAGCGGCAAGGTTGGCATTCTGCTTACGTTAATATTAGTTATATGGCTTGTTTTGTGTTTGTCCGACAGAGGATGAGCTCACACTGGCCGCGTGGCTCATTGTGACAGATTCATCAGTCAGTGTGTTCGTTTATTTATTTTATTCCTCGAGATGTGTTGACGTGTGTCCGATGTAAAAACAGACGTTTTAGTAATTACTGAGTGGTCGAATTGACTTGTTTTATTTGTTTATAAAATTAAGTTTACGCGTTTAAGATTAAAGATATAGGCAAACATAAGTTACATTTTTCAAACATATTATACACCTATAATGAGAATATGTTTGAGTACTTCTTAATATCCTATTTAAAACAAAGATGTTGGCCATTTCCCTGACACAGACAGCTCCCACACATTATCGCCGCCGCCATACATGTACCATGGCGATGGTGGACTTACCAACTTATAAAAAAACATTAATCAAGATTATTGTTTTAACACGAAGTTCTCCAAAAACCAGTTGAATTCATTCGCGAGTATTATGAGGATTGTCGTGGATCTGGATTGTGTCGAAGCAAATTACGGCTTTCTTTTGTTGTTGGAAAACAGCGTGATACTCGCGCCAGCTAAATCACCTCAATCCCGCTGACAGCCAATGTATTTACCAAACCCTGTCAGCTGTCGAAAACCGAGTAGCATTTTAAATTTAAGCTATATTTAATCAATGTGTTGCGTGTTACGGTTATGAAGATAAAACACACGTCCGCCCCCAAGGATGTTTCGTGTCTGCTAGGATAACAGTTATGATACAATAGGCGCTGTCTTTGTTTCATGAGCTAAAATGTTTGTGGTGATCTCAGAGAATAAGACAACAGTTTATATATGTGTGTTCAGCGTTAAACCCAAGTAATTACGAAATTTGGATGATGAAGAAGAGTAATAGCGGAGCTTTTGTTGTTTAACATTATTGGGGTCAGCGGCACAGCGAATGTGTCACATCTCTCTTACCTCCTTTACGTGCATGCGCGGCGTCGTGCGTGCGCGCGCACGTACTGATGCGTCAGGACGGCTAGTTCGCTAAAGTAAATTTTAAGTCATGTAGGTAATTTATATAATTACAGTGAATTTATTAACACTTTTGGTTTAAAAGTTACGTTGAATTAATATAAAAAATGTTTATTGTATCTCCCCAAAACTACTTTACCTTATTAAAACCCGAAATTATGTATAACCATGTATCTGGGTCTCTTCAAGAGCTTTCTATTAACAAAGACTAAAGAATACACTTGACTTAAAGGGACTTAGCTATTAAGGGCCTTGTTATCATGGATACAAGATTTAATAACAATTATATTAGGAAAATCCTAACTGCAGATAAAAGTGTTTTTCCAATAGCAATAGTTAAATGGAAACAAGCATTCCCTTCATTCTTTTTTCTCCCTAAAATCTGGTCAGATATTAAAAAAATACATCATTCCTAATAAAATAAATGAAACTAATTTTAAAATATTTAATAGATATTATCCATGCAATGATTTTATTAGTACGTTTAAGGAAGGTTTTTCACCCTTGTTTTTGTTAAGTGGAGCCGGAAACTATTCTACATTTATTTTTCAATTGCAGTTACACAAAATTGTTTTGATCCCAAGTTTCCTTATAACCTTTTGAAGTGTATTATAAATGTATCAATATAACTGATAAAATGGTTTTATTTATGGATTACAACTCTGGATCATTGGAAATGGAAAAAATAACAAAAAATCGTATTTTATTTGGAAAGTTCCACATCCACAAAACAAAATGTATGCTGACTGCACCAAATTGTTAACTATTTTTCATTGATCTAAAGTTGTTTTAATGATTCCATGACTTCTATACAGGGTAATCCCAAAGCTCTTAAGACATCCCAGCGGCTGAAAAAAATACTTGATGTACATGATTAAGCTTTGCTGTTAATTGCCTTGTATACTGTATTATGTATAATTCTGAACCCCCTATTTCAATCAATAAAAAAAGTTTGCTAAAGTACTTTTAGGTCTATGTATCCTTTTATACAGTTTATGGTTTATGTACACTAAAGAAATCTGTATATTTAAGGTACGCAGCTCTGTTTGCCAGAGTTTCACAATAAAATGGCAACATATTAGGTTTTAAAATTTACCATAAATTTACAGTAAAACATATTTAGCTAAATAATGAAGTATTAATATCTGTTATGTACCCTGATACCGCACTGACAGCCACCAAAACGGGTGATAATACGAAAGTCACATGGTAAATGATGGAAAAAACTCAACACAAACCACTTTCCAAAGGGTATAAGGAAGTGAATGCTAACATAAAAGGTGGACAGTGTCATTGACGGAAATACTAAACGCCAGCAAAGTATCTCACATGACACTGAAGTAAAGTAATAAATGTTAATTTCACAACATCAGACGTAAAAAGACCCTCTTATATGCATAACTGATACGATATTTACTTTGGTATTATGATTTTAAGTTATCATGTCGGCTTCCATTGCATTTTATTGTCTTATCTTGTTTGCTTATGTTGTGACGGCTATTACATCCAGCTGTCAGGTGTGCAAGTTTAATTCTCCACCACGGTGTATGTAGGAATGCGTTGTCTAACTTCTCAGGAAAAATGCTTTGGCTAGACTCTCTTAAACTGTGTTTGTTATCATTCCTGTAGGCATGTAGACACTCATTGTTTTGTCCAGAACTAATGTTCTGCTCTCAGTGTGTTTAAGGACACCAGCTTGTTTACATCCTGAAGCCATTCTACCAAAGCAGATAACTGACTGAAGCAAGCAAGTGTTGCTTGTTTAATGCAATCATTTCAGCCAGCAACTTTTTAATTAATAGTAGTTAAGTTTTGTATTTAATATCATGCATCAAAACAGTAGACCCAGTAGGGGTATAGTTAGCATTAGCATTACATTTCTAAATGGCAGCTTAATTCAACAGGGGAATGTTTAGTCAGCAACAGGAGAAGCTGGTTGTTTTTGGCTGACCTGCAATGTGGGGCCAATGATGGGGCAGGATAGGAAAGATTCACACCTTAGCGAAGATGAGCCACTACTGAGCACTAAAGTTTCATCCTCCTACAGACTGTAAGGTAAATGATTGTCTTTCTCTGCCTACAAGCCGTTGAGCATGTGATTAGTTGATATTTTGGCTGGAGTTTGACAGATCTCAGGCACAGATTGTATCACCAAATGCCGGAGACTTCAAGCTTTAATGCAGTGAACAAATATTCTGTTATTACATAATGTAAATGTGTTCATGAGTTCATAATACATTTCAGTAGGTCCTTTTAATTAATGCTGCTTAATGCATGAACTAAAATTCAGCATGCAACAAGAAACTGTTGTAATAATATTTCTATTTCTTAGCTGACTAAAAATACAGAAGTACAATGTTTTTTTCAGTCCTTGTAAAGTGGGAAGATGTCTCTCCATTGATTTGCTATTTGTAAAATGTTAAATGTAAAAGCTAATGTTTTATTTATTTATATGTAGTTGAAGTCAAAATTATTAGCCCTGTTTTTGAAATTTAATTCTTTTAAAAATATTTCCAGAATGCTGTATAACAGTACCATTTTTATACAATAGATTTCAATAATTATTTTCATTAAATTGCTAACTATTTTTATTGTCTTTGCCATTGGTTTTACTACACTGTAAAGCCCAATAAGTTAAGGCAACTCAAGCTATTTGAGGAAACCGATTGCTACAAACCATTTGAGTTAAAGTACTGTGAACTTACTCCATTTAAGTTGAAGTAATGGGGTATTTAATTAACTCATTACCTTTAACACTGCGTTCAAAACTCTTTTCAAATGAGTAGAATTAACTTTCAGTCAATTAAGCTAACTACACATTTCGTTTGATAAAGTTGTATGTTGAGTTTTACAGTGTTATTTTGCAAGATGCTAGTATTCAGCTTAAAATGTAAGTAAATTACCTACTGTATAGCAATAGAAAAGATTCTTCAGGTTAATATACCAATGTCTCCTTTTTAATTTTTAATTTAATTTATATGCCAAGGATATCAATCTAAAAAGACAAAGCATATATTTATGAATGTATGTATTTTGCAAGTGAAACGGCTTATTTCTTTTTAATTGGAAAAGTATATGTGGACCAAATATAGGCCGTTGGCTGATAAAGATGGTAACAAACGTGTCAATGGTAAAATTTTAGGTTGTTTTTGAAGGGTGATGGAGTTGTAACTAGAAGAGTGATGGAGTTTTACTAGAAGATTAGTAAAAGAGGTGATATTGTATTCTAATGTAAAATACAAAAGAAGCTTTTTGTTTTGTTTGTTCATTTGTTTGCTTGTTAGTTTGTTATGTCTGGCACATGGAAATTTGTATGTACATGTTAATGTAATAAAAAGGAATTGGAAAAAAATATTATAATATATATTGAAAATATATAATATTAAACAAAAAAATTACCTATAGCAAATTACCAAATAAACAACCTAGTTTAAAAACTTAACTTATGTTAACTAGGCAATTTTGGTTGATCAGGTAAGCTATTGGATAACAATGTTTTGCTCTGTAGACAATTGAAAAATGTATAATTCTAAAGGAGGCTAATAAATATTGTCCTTAAAATAGTTTTTGATAAATAAAATTCAGGCAAATTAAAAGAAATAAAAAATATTATATGATCTACTGTGAAAATTTCCTTGGTCTGTTAAACATTTTGACTTCAACTGTATTTGTTGAATCGAATCAAGCATTGATCACAAAACTTGTGAATCACAATCAGATTGAAACACCTGAATCATCATCACGATAAATAAAGTAGACAAAAAAGTGTTATAGCTTATGGACAGTAGTAGGGCTACACGATATATCATTTTAGCATCAATATTGCAATGTGAAGGAATCTAAAAGTGTATTGATATTGCCCTACTTTAAGGACAGTCTGGGAGGGGCTTTTTTTAAACCTCGTTTTTTTCCCTATTGTATCTTATTTTCTATTTTTCTATGCTACGTCTCGACTGACCTGTCTTTCCCTGAAATGTGTGATGTTTGTGTATGGTCGGAGGGCTTAAATTTTCCAGCATATAACAGTGTTGGGCTCTTCATCATATTAGAGATGTATCGAATGTTCAGTCACCAAAAACATATCGTCGAAAATATGTTATGCCATTTAATGGACCCTCTAATTTTTGTGGCTTCAGTTATTCTTGGGTTACTCTTTTAAATCTGGAAGTATTAACGACTATCAAAGTGTATATCGTTATCGTTCAATATGGAAAATAATTATCGAGATTGCATTTTTGCCTTATCACACAGCCCTATGATAGATTACCATATACAGTCATTCAGAACACACAATATTTGTGGAGTTTAACCATAATAAAGCGCAAGTTTATACATTACATGTGTTTTTAAGGACTGTGACAGTATAATGAATTCAAATAAGCTTAAAGCATTTTGGGCACAAGAAATAATTACGTTTGTAGTTTTAAAGATTATTGTATTTGATTTAATTATACAATGAAGACTAAACGGCTTTATTGTACATTTTGATTATTTTATTTCTCTAGCTGAAAACTGTTAGACTCCTTATTTGTGTTAGGGGTTAGGGTTAGGGTTGATCATATCATATTTATCTATGCTTGTAAATTTGTTTAGTAGTTTATTCAGGTGGACTCCCTTACAAAAATCTTCTCAATATAAAATTATTCTTTCCGAATAGAGCTTTTCCAGCAAATGTAAGTTTTCAATATGGTGCAGCCGTATTATGTAGAACATTTTCTATATTTACTAACAATGAAAAATTATTTCTGAAGCATTTATTTAAATTTTATCTCAAGTAGGGGAGAACGGGAATGATAGTAACGTGGGACGAAAGTAACAAAGCTATTTTCTTGAAGCCCTGACAACATTTGATTTCCAGGCTATAACAGCAAATTCAGCATGTAACCTTTGATGAAGCTGCCAAATATTATGTGATTTTTGGGACCTTGTCTCACAGTTAGCTCAAATTCTGTTTTTAAGTGTAAAAAGTACATTTTTGTAGCGGTTCTTTTTTTGTTATTACAAGTTTTGTTTCACTTTTCATGTGTTACACTAATGATCAATCTACAGGTTATTTAGTGCAATAACACATCCTTAAGTTTAAAATGTCTCAGTTTTTTTAGTTTAAAGGTAAATCGGGTTTAAATGGCAAAAGTTCCTGTGGGGACAAAAGTAACGCTGTTATTTATGTCCCACTGCTAATAGACATACCTTATTTTTCAATTCTACATTAGCATTTGCAGTGTTTAGATTCAGATATTTAAAAAAATTAATGCATATTGGAAATAATAATAAAAAAAAATATTCAAAAATTGTAGAAAATTAAGATTTTGCATTGTTGGATTGTTTTAAAAATATTTGATGGAAGTGAAATTTAAAATTAAAATGCTGTTTAATATTTAAAATATAAAATATAACCGGCAAATCATCCAAATTCAGTTTTGTTTATTCATTGTTCATCACGCTGCTTGTCCATTTTAAATAGTTTGTTGTGTAAAAGTAAAGTGCTCTACTGTATTTATTATACAGGTGGTTGAGTTTCACCATCATTGTGGTTTAAGGATGCCAAACAGACATCAGAACAGGGTGTGTTTTCTCAGAAATTGTAATGCATCCAAGCATTCAATCTTTGACAAAAGATTTTAACAAAGGATAGCGTTAACTCAGTCAGAAATACACAGTTTTGAAAGACACAAAGAAATTGAAACAGTTTGAGACAATTGCTGTTTGTTTTATTAACATATGCTGTATAAGTATGGAGCGTCTTATACAGGACCTGCAGTGACAGCTTGGGCTGTTGTTGGATTATGCTTTAAATGGATTGAAGGAAGCACAGGCAGCATTGCAGCTGGTGAAGGGGAGCTTTTATAATGCATCCAAGCACATAGAGGGAAATAGGATGGTTTTGTGCGATTAGAAGATATAATAGACATGTATTAGCATATGGTGGAGTCTTCACATGATCTGAACTCATGGCATGTAGTCTTCAGTGTTGTTTGATGTGTTAATACATTGTTAAATTGTAGCTACAGCTTTAGTTTATTGTCTGAATAACTTTTAATATTATAGAGTTTCATTAAAGTGTAAGTACATCATTTTTAAAGTCAGAGTATTCTCATTTCCTATTCTCATCATGCTTATGTCAGCTATTTGAAAAGCTTGAAAATCCTAGACCTTGTGCATTGTTGAAATTCTTTTTCTCATTTTGTGCCGGGCTCATCAGGGTGTGTATCTTCTTCCGTATCAGTCAGTTTGAGGAATGACGCGTTCTTTTGGCTCTTAAGTAGACTCTAGATCAGTTTTTAAGAAGAGAATGTTTTGTACCAGATATTGCTGAGCTGCAGAGGGTGGAGAAATCTCTCTGTGAAGAAGCACCTGCCTATGTTTTCTTCAACTGATCATGCTTTGTGGTTTTCAGAGCAGGATGTGTCAGCTGTGTGCGTTTGGGTGTATAGTGTTTTGTTCTTTCTTTAGTTTTATTTTAATAGGCATGTTTATTGTATTTTGGGAGTAAGGGAATGAGATGCAGTCATATTGTGCAAATCACAGAGCCAGTTCTGTTGTGTAAAGTTATGTGTTTATGCCTCAGTTGGGGGTGGTGTGATTTTTGCTTTTAATGATAATCACTGAAATTTTCTTCCAGTGATGTTTATGGATGTTTGTTTCTGTTATTGAATAAAAAAAGCAACAACTTTAACAAATCTAATTCATTCAAGTTTGTCTTGTTTTTGCAAGTTAACATCTCACAATTCAGACTTATTTTATCTCAGGATTTTGAGTGATAAAATTCCAAGTCTAGACATGAAGACCTTGCAGTAGCAATTGAGCCATTATTTTTGTTTTATACACTTGTTGGTCAGACATTGTGTCCATTTTAAATGAATATTTCATTCTGACACATGATTTGGAGTGCACATGAACTGAACTACAATTCTGTCTTTCTTTATGTTCAGTCATCAGTTTGTGGGAAGATTATGGAGCTGCTGGGCCAGAATAAGATCGACCATCATCAGAGGCAGGTGGCCATCCTCAGTCAGGACAGTTTCTACAGGGTACTGACCCCTGAACAGAAGGCTAAAGCTCTGAAAGGACAATTTAACTTTGACCATCCAGGTAAACAACCCATAATCTCATGTTTGTGGTTATAAAATGTGATTTAACTTTTTTAGTTTGTTTGTTTGTTTATTTATTTTTTGCCTGATTTCCAAAAAACCCTCCCTATTGCAGTGTTGCGTTGTGAGCTCAGACCAAGACTGTTAATGCAGTCTGTATATTTTGGCAGCTGTTTGTGTGTGTGACTGTCTCCCTGACTCAGCCACCCCCACACACACACTAATTCTGCAGCAGCACATGTGGCTTATCACTTTTTTTTGTGCTTGTTCTTGATTTCCATCCCTTCTGACCCTCTTTTATTCTGTCCCACAGATGCGTTTGATAATGAGTTGATAGTCAAAACCCTGTGTGAAATCATGGAGGGAAGAACGGTTCAAATTCCAGTCTACGACTTTGTTACACATTCAAGGTCAGTGTGGGCCACATTTTGGAAAGTGTAAAGGGATAGTTCATCCCAAAGAAAATTTGCTGTTTATTTACACACCCTGAGTCCATCAAAGATATTGGTAACTTCATTTCTTCAGTAAAACATTAAAGAAGATTTTTTTAGCTGAAATCATTAATGATTTCATAAAATGCAAATCAATGGCTGTAACAATGATACATTGGCTCCTGGTGATGCATTGAGGACTTATAAAGTGAAATGATTGGCCTGTGTAAAAAAAAAAATTAACCATTTTTATTTATATATATATATATATATATATATATATATATATATATATATATATATATATATATATATATATATATATATATATATATATATATATATATATATATATATATATATATATATATATATATATATATATTGCAGACTTTTCCCTGACTTTCACTAAATAAAATGCTGAATTTCCATGGTCTATAATGAATGGAAAACAGGCACAGTCTAAATCCCAGTTTTTGGAGGGGTCATTTGAAGCTAAATTTCTTGAAATTTGCTTGCATGTTTGCCTCCGTTAACTTGCACAGCCTGCATTTGGCTTAAATAGCTGCCATATGACAAGTGGGAAAGGAATAAAATGGTGCTAAAAATAGCCTAACCTTAACAATGTGAAACATCGTGAAAAAAACGCATGATACTGTATATACAATAGAGCTGCATGATTCTGGCTAAAATCAGAATCATGATTTTTTTTTGCTTAAAATCAAGATCCCGATTTTCTCTCGATTCTGTAGATGTAAAATAAAGGTTAATATGAGTAGCCTATTATTGTTATTCTCAAACATATGGTAAAATAACAATAATAATATTAGGCCTATGTGTAGGTTGGTTAAAATGCTACATTTTGTATAGATATGGAATGGCAGATTTAAAAAGACTTTAAATACGTCCTTGTTGTTAATTCACAGTAAAGTGATTACATCAGAATATTCATTATTCTAAAGTTGAATTGTGTTTGAGACAAATGTTTGTCATTTGTCATTGACATTATTAGACAATTTTTTTTCCCTGATAAAATGAGACATTTGCCAGATTCCCTCTTGCATTATAGTCAACATTATATAGGCTAGAGTAGTTATACTGACGCTGTTAAACATTTATTTTCATGCACAACACTCTGTGTTCGATATGGAAAAAAGGAAACGGAAAAAAAAACATATCAAATTCTTGTTGTAATCATAACTCTAAAGTCCGATATGATCATTTAAATAATGTGCACGCTGGTTTCACTTACACTGCCAAATGCGCTCATGTCATGGCTGCCGTCACTGAGAAAAAACATGCATGCAAATCATACTTCCCGTGCAACAAACTGAATGTTATTTACAACTTTATTACCTGTTATTCTCAGCCTATGCAGGTTCTGTTCACTAAAGTACACATCATTGGCTTGCACGTGCGCATCCTCTCGGTAGTAACAAACAGTGCGTCAGCTCACGTGTGATTTCGCGGCCGCAACTACATCATTACATCAAGACAGAAATGACATTTTTGGGAGAATTATACCTTATAAATACAGTATGTGACACTTTAAACACCATTTGGAGGGGTCCATGTTGCTGTGAAGACTTGTGCGTCAGCCTTTACGCTTCTCTACTGACCTTATAAATATAATTGGCTGAATCATAGAAAAGTTTAATTAAGATCACGTGGAGAGTCGAATTGAGACCTTGAAATCTTTTTTCAATTAATTGTGCAGCCCTAATAGACAAATTACATTTTACTTTTGGAAAAAAAGAATTAAAGTGACAAAATCCCTGATATTTCATGACTTGGGGGGGAAAAAGAAAAGATATTTCCTCACTTTCGATGTCTGCATAAGATCTTTTTAAACTGCATGATATTGCAGAAAGTCCGCCTGTGGGAACCCTGGGATAAGCATAAGTGCAACTTTTACAATGCTCCTTATGCCTCATCAAGGTAATAATGGAGTCAATAATGTTCAGTTTCATGAAAACAGTGATCATTTCACGTCATATGTGTCACCAGGAGCAACGTGTTCGTTTTTATTTGGCCTGTATATGTACTGTATATGACTCTCAAAGAGCCTGTACCTGTTGACTAGTATTTAATGAATCACCATGAATCACAGTTTCAGCTAAAAATCTGCTTTAATGACTTTGCTTAATTGTCCTTTTTTGCTGGCTGGACTACAACTTAAACCTTTTCTTATTGTATTACTTGTATGTGGACATGTTCAAAGTTAACTGAATTTCCAACCATGTATGAAAGCAGTGTGTAAGCAGCACATGTTTATTTTGCTGCACATATTGATTTGTTAGTTGAAAGTTCAGTGTCAGTGCTAAATGTAGCTCCTGTTGCACTCCTTACACACAACTTAAGCGTTTGAAGTGAAGCGGGTCTTATCTTGGTGTGTTGTATAATCTATTTGTTCTGGTGTTTCCTGCATCCTGATGCACTTTTGTTGTCCTTCCACATTTGCAGGAAAGAAGAAACGGTCACTGTTTACCCAGCAGACGTGGTTTTATTTGAAGGCATCCTCATGTTTTATTCGCAAGAAATCCGCGATCTGTTTCAGATGAAGCTGTTTGTGGATACAGATGCAGATACACGTCTGTCTCGCAGGGGTGTGTGTTTGTGGGTTTTAACAACATCAGTAAATCTGGTAGTTATTTGGCAATGCATTTTTCAAATTAATTCACATCTTCACACAATTGTCTCTCTTTCTGGTTTTATTCTCCTCTGTTTGCAGTCCTGAGAGACATCAGTGAAAGAGGCCGTGACCTGGAGCAAGTGCTAAACCAATACATAACATTTGTTAAGCCTGCCTTTGAGGAGTTCTGTCTGCCAGTGAGTGGGAGATTTCTGCACTTTTCCTTACTGTTCTACTATATGTATACAATGTACAGTTAAAAACAAAACTATTAGCCCTCCTGTGAATATTTAAAACTCTTTTCAAATATTTTCCTTTTATATATAAATGCATGTATGCATGTATGCATGTATGCATGTATGTATGTATGTATGTATGTAACTTTTACAACTTATACTATATAAGTTTATATGTATATTAAAGTGCTGTGTTTAAACAGTACAAAGAACTTTTTCTTAAGTCTTAATTTAGACTGGAATAAAAAGAAAAATGTAGGAGATCAATATTATTAACCCCCTTGTTTTTGATTACAGACAATCCTATAGCTTGCTTAATTAGCCTAACTTGCCCTGTTAAAATAATTAAGCCTTTAAATTGCACTTTAAGCTGAATATGGTTATCTTGTAAAATGACTAGTCAAACCATATGAACTGTCATCACGTCAAAGACTTTTTAAGTTTTAAATGCGTTGAACTTTTCTTCGTTTAAAAACACACTGTTATATATTTGAAGAATAATTCAACTAATTTTGCTCTATCTGATCTGAAACTTCAACAGCTGTGTGAGTTCAAGCTCATAAGTTTCTATGTGATACACATTTTAAGTAATAAAATCACAACTTCTTGATGACTTGGATTATTGGATTTGTACCAAACTTAGTCACTTAGTTATGAATAAGATTTTATGGTATCATATTTGTTAAAAATATAAATAGGACAATATATAAATAATTCTGTTTATTCTGCCTTGCCTAAAAGAAATTACAATTTTAATAGTTCTAATATGTAAATGCATTCTAAAGTTTTAATATGTAAATAATGTGTGCAATCATGTAATCAGTAATGGAATATGATTGATAATTTTTAATATTATATAATGTGTAAGCACTTAATAGGATCAAGTTACATAATGCAGATTATATGTAGTCATTTACTTATATGTAATGTGCATGTGTATTTATTAATATTAATTTTGGAAACAGATGAGCAGAATAATTTGATTTGTTGTTTTTTGGAAGTGTTTTTTCAGGATCTATTTATGAGACTTTTAATTAAAAAAAAATCTTAAATCTCTTTTCTCTCACCTTTGATCAATCAAGTATTTAATAATGAATGATTTAATTAATTTATTGTTTTAAGGTTTTTTCCCCATGTTAGTTTCTCATGCATTACTGAAATATAAATGTTCCATTTATACAAATGGAAATTTTATTTGCATAATAATATATTAGTACTATTTATTCATCTTTTTATAATTGTGTTCTACTAAAATGCAGATCTAAAAAAAGTCTTTGAGTTTAAACAGAAAATGTTTCTGGCATTTTGTCAAGAGGAAGCAGGTGGAAAATTATTTACACAATGGAATGTTGCTGTTGTTGTTGTTGATTGTCATCCTGATTTTTGTTTCTTAGAGCTTTTTTTCTTTTCTTTTTTTTTTCTCTCA
Source organism: Danio kyathit (assembly GCA_903798195.1). Taxonomy (NCBI): domain Eukaryota; kingdom Metazoa; phylum Chordata; class Actinopteri; order Cypriniformes; family Danionidae; genus Danio; species Danio kyathit. Next base: position 28,498,530 of record LR812526.1, read on the forward strand.
GACAAAAAAGTATGCTGATGTGATCATTCCAAGGGGAGCTGATAATCTGGGTGAGCTTCTGAATGTGCTATTAGACTTCATGGAAGAGAGGAGACAGGAGCACATTGATATAGAAATGTTTTGGAACTTTTGATCATAAACATAACTTGTTTTGAATACAGGAAGGCTGAACTTCTAGTGTTCACGGTTTAAATGTAACCGAATGTTTAGTCTTTTTCTTTTTTCTTCCAGTTTATTTTGTAACAAAAGCAGGCATATAATAGACTAGTAAATTCATTATGAAAAAACATTATAGTATACTATATATATATATATATTTATTTATTTATTTATTTATTTATTTATTTATTTATTTATTTATTTATTTATTATAGTATACCTGTCAAGCGTATGGATCACTCCTTTTTGTTTTGATTTGAAGTGTTTTTCTCAAAAATAAAAATTCAATTAAAACAGTTTTATTGAGAAATATTATTTATAAATATTTTTGTATTTTTTATTCTTGTTTCAAAGCTGAATTCACTCCGGTTACTATTAATACTCAATCATTATTAGCTGGTGAATAGGATGTTTAAAATTAAAGCAATCATTTAAAATTAAATATTTTGTAACAATAATTGTCCTTTGCTGTCACCTAAGAATGTTTTTTCTTTGTTAATTTGGTCTCACCTTATATTAAGTGGCTCTAATGCCGCAGTCACACTAGAGTTTGAACATGCAAAATTCTGTTGTACAACACTGTGAAAAGGGGTGGGGATTAAATGAGATGATTAGACATTTTAAGAAGCTAGCGATTGCTCCATATTTAAAATTTCTGTCCAGAGAGGTCATGTTTTGATCCTCGATCGGTCTCACGCAGTCACATGATGCGATTTCGCAGGCCAGAGTTCACCAAGCTTGAACTTTGCAACACAGCAAACTGTGAAACTCTGCCACATTCACATGCATATGTATGGAAGCCTATGGGGCGAAAAGGGCAATGTGACCGTGGCTTAACTACTGTGTGTTTGCATTTTAAAATAGTCATTTGGTGCAATGCACTTATTGTGTACGTACTCGTTTTTATATTGAACTTTATATTTTGAAAATTATGTTTTGTGATTTAATTTCTGTCCATGAGTGTAACACTAAAAATAAAAAACAATAAAAAACAGAATCATGAGAGGTCATGTGACCCTGAAGACTAGAGGAATGATGCTGAAAATTCAAATATTATTTTAAATAACATTCAGTGGTATAACTGTTTAATACTCTGTGCGAAGTGCACATTAATACTATAATATAATCATATTTGTAATTTTTCTTTCTTTCAGCCCTGATGAGCGGAATAGAACAGAAAAAAAAAACAAATTCAAATAATTTTTTCAAATAAAAAAATAAATCTAACTGATCCAAAACTAGATAGATAGATAGATTACAACTTCCTTTCATTTTTATACATGATTTTTGTTTTTCTGTGTTTTGTTTTTCTATACAGTTGCCATCAATCTGATAGTTCAGCACATTCAGGATTTTTTGAATGGAGGCTTGACCAAACGCTTGAACGGATGCCTCAACGGCCACACACCCCGAAAACGGCATCCGTCAGAGTCCAGCAGCAGACCGCATTGACCAGATCTCCACCACTACGTCAGGAAATGAATGTCTGAAGGACAGATGGATGGATTGCTTGAGCGTTCTGTTAATTAGCCAACACTGTATATGATGAAAACAAACAAAAAAAATCAAGAAAGAATTTCAAAGACTGCCTTTGCTTTCACTCTGCTTTCTTTTGTTTTGGACTGGCTACACTTGACATTTTATCGAGTTTAAAAGCTTCTGCGATTTTGTTAAAGGTCAAAATGGATATTTCCTCATTATTTATTTTGGCATTTTTATTTTTTGTACCTCTTTAAGACTGTTGCTTAAAAGGGGGGAAATGCAGATAATTAACTATTATATGACTCTGTGATAAAGAGGATTGAATATTAAGGTATTGTTTATTTTATACCTGTAGATCTTTTTAATATCAAAAAGGACTACATTTGCAAATTTATTTAAATACAGTTTTATTTTTTTGCATCACTAATATGCTCTTTGGAGGCCAAAAACGATTGTTTTAAATTAAATTTGTTTATTTTGTCTTGGTTAACAAGGTTTTAATATTCTGGCATTATTTATATAAATCTATAAAATCAGTGTTTCTTGCAGAGAGATAAACATTTATTCCTCCACTTAACTTTAACCATTCAGGCAGTGTTGCTACGTCACAACAGGCCTCTCAGGGTGTAGTTATTAAAAATAACAACCATAAGACTGTATTTTACGATATGCAGAAGACGCCTCTAAATTAGAAAGGGAACTAACTGAACAATTTGTGAATGTGGTCCATTTTATGTACATGTATCACACTCCGATATGAAATAAAATTGACGTGATATTTAGTATAACACTGAATATTTACAAAGATGACAATTGATCCTCATTAACATGGTCATGTACGTTAAAATCAAGCTCAGTGGTTGATTGTGCAGTATGAAAAAATGATCTGTTTGTCAAGAGATTTATGTTCATATACTATGCACTGTACCCTTGACTCTAATAATGCAATTTGACACTCAGTTTTTGACTCTCTTTAATTAGATTCATGAGAGTTATTTAGTCAAACAGTTGCTTACTTGAAATGAATTCTCAGAGTTTCTTCATCCTGTGTTATTTACGGCTTTTAAACTGATTGAACCATTATGCCACCTGTGTTTTGTGACCTTTTTTTTTTAGGCTACCCATAGAATATACACCATGATGCCACTTTGGTCAGTCTTTCACAACTCACCAAAGAGTTAATTTTAGAGTCTTTCAACACTTTTGCAATTTAAGCTGTTATATTTTCATACATTTTCTGTGTAAATTAAATGGATAGGTCAAATTCTGCCATACTTGACTCAAACTTGACTAATTCCAAACCAGTTGGATTTGTTTGTTGTTGTTGTGTTGATCAGAAAAGAAGATATTTCGAAGCATGTTGAAAACCTGTAACCATTGACTCAAATAGTGTTTTTTTTTTTTTTTTTTTTTTTTGCTATGGATGGTTAAGTTTCCAACATTCTTCAAAATATCTTCTTTTTTGTTCAATGGAATAAACTCAAACTGGTTTGGAACAAGTCAAGGGTGTGTAAAGGAGGGCAAATTTTTCTTTTTTCCTTTTTGGTGAACTATCCCTATAAAGCTACAAAGAAGCACTTGTTCATTTGAACCAGAACAATCCAACCTTTAACCTGACTGTAAAATTTCCCTTTGATCTTGAAATCTTTCACCTTAAAATTGGTTAATCGTTGATCCATGAACTGTTCCTGTTATAGTATAATTGTGTTGTATTTATTTTCTGGTTTGCTGCATTCACATTGCTGCTATGATACAGGGTGACACATTATATCTTGTGTTTAAAAGAATCTTACAAGTGATCAATTATTCAGTATGTAAATAATTATTTGATAGGCTTTAAATCATTGCTTTTATTAAGAATTGTCTAAAATTCTGTCGTCGCAGATGCAAACACAATAATAATACTATTTTTTGATGGCATGAATACTTAATTGGTTGTTAAATGAGTTCCACTTATTTGGTGAAAATTGCAGAAAATATTACAAATCTTTGGTTAACATCTGGTCCTTATTTAGATATTAAATGTGTGATTCAGTCATGAATTTATATGAGATGTCTGCTTTGCAACAGATTTTGTGCCATCACAATATTTTCTTTGTATGTTCAATTATAGGCTTTTATTTTCATGACGAATCCCTTTCCATGTAACATGAGCTTTGTAAATATTACTTTTTTAAACAACACTTGGTAATTCAAACATCCTGGCTGTTGAACACAAGATACTCATACCTCTTGTCAGAGGCTTTTGATATATTAGCACAGATTTAAACACCAGCTTTTAAAAATGCAGTACACTTTACAAGCAATCATTTTCACACAGCCACACATAAGCCCTGGATAAATTCAGGATTTCATAACTGTTATCATTTCAACTCGCACACTCAGTGTGTAACCCTACTTGACTGATAATGATGCAAAATCCTACACTTTGTTTCGTTTTACTTCAATTTATGGGATTCCAAAGATGTAAACTGTTGTCATTATTTAATGTGAAGTTATTGTTTTTGGTTCCCACCCTACTGTCTGTAATTCCGTGACAATTATGTGACAACCTATATGTATTTATGTTAATATTAGACTTTTGGATTGTCTGGAGGTATTTGGAAGGGATTTCAGAAGTATGGTGTTCTGCATGATCTATTATTATATGTTCAGTTATTGATGCCTTGAGTTTTGGTGCTTGCAAAATGGGTGCAAAATTCAAAGAGAGCCAAAACTAATATAAAACCTGAAAAGGTTGCATGCTTGTGTTGTAGGACCAAACAACAGTTGCAAGGCTTTAAACAGAGTTTCTGTGACATTGCAATGATTATTAACAACACCTGAAATTGAAATGAAGCTGGAAATAGGTGTCCATGATTACTGTACATGTAAATGTGTAAACAATCGCAGAAAGCTGTATAACAAAGTGATTGACAGCAAAGCTGAATAAAATACGTTTTTGTACTCCTCCACTTGTCTGTTGCCTCAACTGAACACACTCTGTTTGCATCAGATAAAGAGTAAGCCCCTCTCTATTAAGAACTCCATTGCAAGCTGGACAGAATTAAACAATAGTTTAGATTAGACATAGATAACGACGCAAAACAAGTTCATAGGGGTCATGGTGTGCTTTTGGTCAACCATCACCAGGGGTAAAGTCTAGATCGGATATGCGGCCGGCCGGAAGTGTGATATGCACATTAATATAGCGGCATTTTTTATGACACTGTATAACAATAATTAATATTTTTACAGTACTGTGACGGTTGGGTTTAGGATTGGGGGTAGGGGTTAAAAAATACAATTTATTGGGTCATTTATTAGATAGCATAACTAATACTCGGTACAACTTCTGTTTTTACGCTTCTGTGACGGTTGGGGTGGGGGTAGACGTCAATAAAACACAATAAATCGGAAATTTCATAAATAACATAAATAATTCTCGTTAACTTTCGGCCGCAAACGTATCCGATCTAGCAACAACCATCACCAGGCCCAGTCATAGGAGGCCCAGTTGGAGGAGCATCACTGCTGTGCGACAAGGAAGTGGCGTCACTCGGCGACGTACAACTACGCATGCGATTCCATATTGGTTGTTGAAGCTAAAGCGATTCCTTGAAGGAACAGTATTTGTGCGGTTATTTAGATATATAGACGGTTTCTTTAATACCGTGCATAGTTATGTCCACGAGTGACTTTTATTTGAGGTACTATGTGGGGCATAAGGGTAAATTCGGTCACGAGTTTCTGGAATTTGAATTCAGACCAGACGGTAAGTGAGGCGCCAACTTTAGCTTGCTAATATGCTAACAGCCTTTCTATTCAAATCTGTACATGGTTTCTTATTAGGCCGAAAACAATATATACAGCCTTTTGAACGTTTAATTATGTTTTATTCATGTTTTGTAATTATACTTTCGAGGGGTTGTTTGTTTAGAGCAACATTAACACGTAACATGCGTTTGAGGAACGTTAGCCTTAAAATTGTTAGTCTAATATCGTAGGTTTGTTTGTTTTAGTTTCACTATTGTTGCGTAATATTCATTTCAATAAGTTATGTATATGCTAATAATCTATTAGTTTAGTATCTAAAGCTTATGGATTTTTCATTTTCTTTCAGGAAAGCTGAGATATGCAAACAACAGCAACTACAAGAACGACGTCATGATCCGAAAAGAGGTAAAATCAGCTGCGTAATGACGTCATATACATTGATTGGATAATTTGCACCATTTTTACTGACAGACAGACCATGTTACTTATGAGATTTTCTGTTTCTTTCAGGCTTATGTGCATAAAAGTGTGATGGAGGAGCTGAAGAGAATCATTGACGACAGTGAAATCACAAAAGAAGACGATGCCTTGTGGCCTCCTCCAGACAGGGTTGGCAGACAGGTTTGTAGTCATGTATATTATTCCTTCTTTATTTTTGCACTTTGGTCGCATTCACAGTATAATGTGACTCAAAGGGCCTGTTTACACAATTATACCCTACACATTTCTTTGCATTTTGCTTGGTCTGTTACATTAACAATTGAAGATGGTTTTGAAAGTGCATGTTTTAAGTTTAATTATTTAACTCTGATGTCATCCATGTAAATGCATGTAGTATATCTGAGTGATCTTCAGTTACAGTGTTTTTATTCATTTTTTGCACATCATTGTTAACCAGGATTGTTGTGTAAACGGGTATCCTAATGGATCTTATTTGTGCTTTAAAGGAACTGGAGATTGTCATCGGTGATGAGCACATTTCATTCACAACCTCTAAAATTGGATCTTTAATTGATGTAAACCAGTCCAAGTAAGTGTATTTCATTGATCATAAATGTCTTGTTTCTTTCTTTTCTTTCCTGCCTTAATCTTGTAACCCAAAATTGTACTATTTAATATTGTCACATTTTCTTGCTTTCTGTTTTATACTCTTGAGCAGTTTTACACAGGGTGTCCTTAATGTCTTCAATCTCAAAAACGAAATTTTAGGTCTTAATAAGTCTTAAAGTTACTGAAATATAGTGTTGTAGGTCTTAAATAAATGTAAACGGCTCTTAATTTTCATTTGTTTATGTACAGCTACCCAATCTGGCAAACACCCATCCAATCATCAACAATCCATCTCAAAAAACTTTTAGCTTTTAAAAATGTAATTTTTAACTCTGTTTACTATATTGGTTTAATAATTTTTCTTTAAAACTATTACAATAAAATGATAACATTGGTTTAAAAGCTGTCCATGTATTTACTGCTGAGGAAGCTGACCTGTTCAGACTGTTGTGCAAACATTTAGTTTATTATAGTTTTTAAAATCTTTAAAACATTTTTTATTTATTTTATTTAAAAAAAATAGGTTATGTTGAAAAAGTGAATGTAAACAACTAGAGCTTGCTTATTTTCACACAATATTTAAAATATTTTGCTCAGAATTAACTAAAATATATTTAATTATTAAATTATTATTATTATTGTATTATTACATGTATTAAATTATATTAGAAAATTTTGATAGGGCAAATAAAAAAACTTTCCAACTGGGCCATTCGAAAAACTCCTTTGCGTTTAGCCCTGTATGAGTCTAAAATTTCATTCATAATGGTCTTAAAGTCTTACATTGAACTTGCTGAAACCTGCAGAAACCCTGTTTACAGTTCGTAATCTGTGCTACAAGAGTAGAAACATTGTCTTGTTTTGCAGGGACCCAGAGGGACTGAGAGTTTTCTATTACCTGGTCCAGGATCTCAAATGCCTCGTATTCAGTCTCATCGGCCTTCACTTCAAAATCAAGCCCATCTAACTGCCCGTTTGCTTTTATTGTGAATGAAAGTCGTGTTTTAGTTATTGTTTGAGCTACTTTCAACATTTGTATATTGTTCGGTGGTTAGTTTTTTTTTTTTTTTAATAAAATGTGTTCAACTGTTGATTTGCTTTATAGTGTTTATTTCAAAATCTATTTAAAGCTCTTAAAAGTCCTAAAAGTTTGGTTGCACTTTGTAGTCAAGCTTCAGCTCAATATTTTGTATCGTATCTCCTTACTGCTAAAATGCAGCGAGTGTTAGTTAAAAAAAGGAACTGAAAAGATATGAACCAACTCCAACTTTTATTCAAATTTGTTTATAAATATTCAGAAATTAAACACTATTTTTTTCTCTAGGTGCAAACAGTAGTGAGTTATGGCGTTAGTTATCTCCTGGTGCCTTTGTGATGTTTTTTCATATGATGTAACAGCTGCAAACAACTTCGAAATTGTATTTTGCTGTTGCTAGCTACTAAATTGAGTGTCATTAGCAATATTTTTAGTTTACTTTTTAGCAAGACACTTCTCATACAGCCGCCTGTGGTGCTTTTTTGTTGTTGTATTTTTTTTGTGCTTTTGGCTGTTGTATGTCTTCGTGGTGTGGCAACAATTCTGTGACAGCTCTTACTAATGACCTGTTTTTGTTTGATGTCTGACTTTAAAGCCACAATATTCCCTTATTACTGATATGCAGTTTTTCTTTTATATGAAATCATTTATTAATGCTTCTGAAGCGGCAGACGCCATCTTTCCACTTGTCTGCGCTTTCCTGTTTGTTGGTTTTACTGTGAGTTTTTTCCGCATCGTTCGGTCACGCAATTCTGATTGGGCAGAACAAAAGTGTGCTCACTCAGTTGTATAGTAAGACTGTCACACACACAGGGCAGTCACTCATTTGCTCTGGGTGGGGGAAAATATATAATACATATACATTTCATATCGCAGCCTCTTGTGATTAGCTAATTGCAATGTTTCAAATCGCAATTTGATTTCAATTAATCGCACAGCCCTAGTAGGGCTGTACAATTTTGCTAAATGTTTTTTTTTTCTGCACAATAATATATTGCTTTATGAATATAATCTCAAAAGATGTGTTACATTTTAAGTTTACCTGAAAAGTCTAACAGTAGTCACAGAATATTAATAATCAAATGTAAAATAACTCTGTAGAGCAGTGGTCTCAAACTGGATTCCTGGAGGGCCGCAGCTCTGCACAGTTTTGCTTGAACCCTAATCAAACAGCTGATTCAACTAATCAAGGTGTTCAAGACTGTTAGCGACTGTTAAGCAGGTGTGCATCAGAGCTAAAATCTGCAGAGCTGTGGCCCTCCAGGAATTAAGTTTGAGACCACTGCTCTAGAGACTTCATTGTATAAATAAATACAATTAATATTTGATAGACCTCAAAAAGTCATAATTTCTTGTATCCAAATGTTTTAAACTGGCTTGAAATATGTACATAACACATCCTTTAAAAACATGCAAATGATAAACTTTCACTCTATTAAACCTTGCAGTGACTATAGATTTGTACAAAAATAGTTTTCTTGGAGTTTTTGTCTGATTTCTAGTCTAAATATGTAAAACTTCTTAAATGAAGATGCATTTTCTACACAAGCAAAAAAAAAAAAAAAAGTCGAAACGAAGTAAATTTTTCGTTAAAACAAGAAACATCTTGTTTTGGTTCGAAATAAGCCCATTTTACTTAGCCCACTGGAAGATATCTTAGCTTGTTTTGAGGAAAATATCTGTCAATTTTGACTAATTTATCAAAACCATACAATATCGTTTCTTGTCTAGAAAATGTTTCTTGATTTAAGAATTTGACATTCGGACTAGAAACAAGACAAAAACTTTAAGTATGAAAAAATCTTTGTCATTTTTTAAGTGAGAACTGTCTGGTTAACTGTAATTCAGACATGTTGAACATCCTGCGATGTGATTATATCAGATGTGCACATTGCAGTATCAATGCTAAAACGATTATGCAGCCCTAGAAATGGGTGCTTTGTGCGGAGTCTGACTAAGGCTGCATTTATTTGATAATAAATATAAATTATAACCATTTTAAAACAAGTCGTTTTGGATATTTTAAAGCTTTCTGCATAATTACTTTTTAAAAACCTGGCTGACCCCAAAAATTTGAATAGTAGTGTATGTGATGTTAAAAATTATACATATTTGACTGAAATATTTCAATATTGAAATCTTTTTATTAAGCTTTCTTACAATATTTACACTCAGTAATAATTGTTTTCAGTGTTTCTAGTAAGGCACAGGATATGTCATTCAGTTTTTTTGATGCTGCTTTTCTTCATTTGGAGAAAATGTAACAATAATTACACACTGCAGGCCAAATTATCTATACTCCCATAAACGTTTTTTCTTTTTCATTACATCACTTAATTTAACGTGAACTTAGCAACGAGCAATCACATTTATCACAGCACATAAGTTCTAACCTTCAGGCTCTACATTTAAACTACAGACTCAACACATTTTTATTATCATGTTTTAACACCGACCCTTTAAATTCAGCTTAGTTCACAAGCTAAGTGCTTTAATTAACTTCAACATATTAGGTGTGCTTTTAATGAATGGGTTTTCCATCAAGGACTGTAAAAATGTCTTCCAAGGACTTGTGAACACAATTAAGGAACTCATGAACATCTCTGGCAGGGTAGCTGGACACGTTGCACCCAATCCATTCATCATGAACTCCATAGCCCACTCCAAAACCATCAGGCACCACAGGAGCAAACCCACCCAGACTGACCGCAGGGCTGGTCAGAGTACTGGTGGACAAGATGTTGTGGTTTATGGCAGCATATGCAGGATCCTGGTACAGACTGGGCAGTGCCATTCCTTTTGAATTAGCCAGGTAGCGCATGGCGAAAAGATGCCGATCGAAACCTTGACCTACATGAAAACAAAAAAAATCAATAATGAAAATAGATGATGAATGTTGTCTAATGAGCTTCTTTCATATTTGGTGAAGATTACAGAAGAAGGTCTAAGATGAATTCAACTAAGTTGTTTTTTTACCTAAATTAACTGGCTGACAGTGGAAAACACATACGGCTGGATTTTGCAAGACAGGAGTGGGTTATGTTATTCCTGGAGGGCCATTGACCCTGTAGATTTTAGCTCCAACCCTGAAAAATAAATACCTACCTGTAACCCGAAGACCTTGATTAGCTTGTTCAGATTAGGGTTGGAGATAAACTCTGCACAGACATTGGCCCTGCAGGATCAATGTTACCCACCTTTGCTGTAGGACCTTAAGGAAGAGAAATAGGGCAGAAGGAAGCCACTGGACAAAAATCCAAAACGCCATTTCAACTTCTGATGACTAGGTGGCACTGACCCAACTTCATAGGTTGGTTAATTTTAGAAACAGGAGTTATAAGCGAAGTAATTAGCATATAAGCCAATTTATTATATCACTTGACCAGTAGGTGGCACTGTGCCAAAAATTCATTAGTCTCATTAGTCTCTTGCTGCATCCTAATTTGTATACCATCCATCCTAAATAGTATTTGAAAATAGAATTAGTATGTCCCAAACCATAGTATGTTGAAAAGAGTATGCTAAAGGTTCCAGGATGGTTTACTATTTCTGGTAAAAAAAATTTAAGTGTAGAACCGTCCATACTCTAACCACTGATATTGCCCACAATACATTGCACGTTGGACGTGAATTCAATTAGAACTACAAACGCGGGTGAAAAGTGTAAACAAACTACAAACATGATGGATGCGCGAGACCAAGCGTCAAGTCGAGAAGCTTCGTTAAAGATGTTTGTATGACTGTTAATTAATATCTAGCCAACAGGAAAATATTTCAATCGCGTTTTCTGTGTTATATTTCATCTGCAACAACAATACTGAACGTATATAAAGACGTCTTTGGACATTAACGTCTGAATCCATAATTATCCAAAGACCTGAGGAGATTTCTCTGCATGAAAGACTTGTGAATGGGAGATTATCCTGCTGCTGCTTCTCCAATAAGGTAGGAAATTAAATATAACAGAAATGTGGATGATGTGTGGATGATTGACAGGGGATGTAACTAAGCAACACAACAATCTATTAATGAGGCAGTAGTATGTCTCAAAGCTTGCATACTCTTCTGTTACACACTCAAAGGTATATACTTTTAGGATGTAGTATAAGTATGTGAATTGGGACGCAGCAGAAATTTCAGTTTCCAGCCATTATAGTTCAAAAGTTATTAACAAACATGAATGCAACTTCAAGACTTTTGATGGCCCAACAGAGTTTAGTTGGGTCATTTTAAAACGGTCCTTGATATGTTTCATAATTTTCCAAGAAACTATTGTACAGTCTGTCATCATCAACATGTAGTGAATAAGCCATCAAAGTAGAAGAAAAATCTCCTTAACTTGCTCAAAAGACTCAAGCATAGGCTATGTTAGCGTTCCTCCTAAAATGGTATGATCATGAATATGACTGACAGGATATTAAAGTGCTGTCCTCACCCATGGCCGCCTCTCTTGTGAGTTGCCCGTGGTATTTAGAGCATTCATTCAACAGCCCCAGTAACTGCTCCACACTGTGCTGTCCAGGCTGCTGGACGAAGGCTTTTGCACACTGCTTAGTGTGGATGCTAGCAGGACGGATGGTTTCTGTGCGGCCGTGTTTAAAGGCGGCAGTGCTACAGGACTCATAAGTTGCAACCGTCTGGCCGTATTGCCTTAGGAAGCCCATCTGGAAAGCAAGCTGTGCGATGGCGTCCGGGCTGAGCTTCTTCTTCTTAAGCTGCTCCTTTCCACCTTTCTTGAACTCCATGGCATCGATGGTGAGCTTTGATATGGCAGCCTGGTAATTTTCTTTGGCTTTTGTGATTCCAGCTTTTAACTCTTCAGTAAGCTTGAACTCTAAACGGCGCACTGCTGAAGACGAGTCCACAGATGCAGGCTGGGAACCAGGGCCAACCAGAGGCTTCTCTGTGGTGTCCTTGAAGACCTCATTCTGGAAGCGGAGGACAGCCACACCATCACCCCAAGAGTGCTCGAAGTTTATGGCTGCCTGTCCATCCTTAGCCAAGATGACACTGAAGGACTTGTCGTACCAGCGGTTGCAGCCGTCTCCATGCAGCATGTTGTGGGAGATGTGGATGTGGTCTCTCAGCACCTCCTCATCCAAGCACAGGCAAAACAAAGCAGTGTCTACTAACTGCAGAGCTTCTCCATTTCCAGCATCCAGTAGTTTTTGTCGTAACCCTGTCCAGGTGTCTCTATTTTCACTAGTTAGAACACCTAAGGGGAACGGAGAAGCTTGTGTTGGGTCTTCCAGTATGTATTTAAGGTGAGCTTGAACCTCAGCAGGCTTGATCAGGTTGCCGTCCCGATCAAGAGCATCAAACACATACAGGTTTCCTCGCTTCATTACGAGCAGGTGCCTGCCCCTGTCATCGGTGAGAAGCTCATCCCGCTTGTATTTTGGTATACGTGTTGAGTTGAAGAGGCGGAAGTATTGGGACATATCCAGAGGATAGGCGTTCACCATGTAGGCTCCAAACCATGAGATGGAGGGCGGCACCCATCGAATCAACTTCTTGAAACTATCTGTGTCACTTTTGGCAGGGTTAAGGTGAAACACCTCTGGCTCCAGTAAACCGGCTCGAAGGGTCTTCATGAAGCGGACGGCTGAGCACACCATATTGGTGGCCCGCACAAGCTGGTCATTGTATTCAGGTTTGGGGTCAGGGTTAAAGGACATGAAGGGGTTAAAGTTGAGCACTATAGACTCCCGAGCAGACAAGTACATGTCAAACCATGGAGCTGCAATGTGAAAAGAAGAAAATTAATTAAAGAGGTTGGACTTACTGTATATTTACTTATTTTTTCATGTACATCTCCCACCTGATATGTAGCTGGTGTGTTTGTTTTTCTTGTCTAAGGCTACAAGTTCTTCATGTAACTGCTTGCCAGCACCACCCTGGAACTCCTGTGCTAATTTTTCTGTATTACTTTTGGAATTCAAGGTAGCAGAAATAGACAGAATAATGTCAGAATTTAAGTTAAGTTTGGAAATAAAAAAAATAAATACATTACCCTTGACTTATTACCTGTACTGCTCATCATTCAGCAGGGGTCTTTGAGCTGCCAAATACCTCCGTATTGTATCCTCCAATTTTGGAACTGGTAACCTGTAAATGTCAGGTACAAATGTGATTTTAACCATTCTATGCTTTAGGGTCAGTTATTTATATATATTATTATTTATTTATTTATTCATTCATTCATTCATTCATTTTCTTTTCGGCTTAGTCCTTTTATTAATCCGGTTTTACGCAGCGGATGCCCTTCCAGCTGCAACCCATCTCTGGGAAACATCCATACACACTCATACACTACAGACAATTTAGCCTACCCAATTTACCTGTACCACATGTCTTTGGACTGTGGGGGAAACCGGAGCACCCGAAGGAAACCCACGCGAACACAGGGAGAACATGCAAACTCCACACAGAAATGCCAACTGACCCAACCGAGGCTCGGACCAGCGACCTTCTTGCTGTGAGGCGACAGCACTACCTACTGCGCCACTGCGTTGCCCTATATTATTATTATTAATTATTATTTTATTTGTTTTTTAAGAAATTATTTTACATTGACAGAGTTACAGAAGGTTTCAACTTTTATCAAATAATCCTTAAAATGCTTCCTATCACATAAAAATATCACTTTAATAATAAGTTTGTATTTGTTTTTATTTCAAACAATTATAATTGTTAATTAAATTATTACCTCTACAATTTATTACAACTATAGAAATGGGAACAAAAATGAAGGCAAGGGGGGCATATTTATGTGTAACACCGTGTCCCTAAGCCGCGTAGACTTTGCACTTTCACCTATATTCTCTAATATGACCTAAACCGGTCATTTACAAATGCGTAACTACAGTATCCTTAGCAAAAAATCTGATTCAACTTCAGAAGAGTCAGTATCAAAGCACAGCGTTACAGGTCAATTATAAAAACCGTCGGTCATATCTGTGTGAGTCAATGTGATTGTCCTACCTGGGCAAACTCTTCTGGTAGTGCATGCTCGGGACGATACTCTTGTGCAAATACTCAGATCCTGCTCCATCCTTACTGCTGTATTTACGATGAGTGCTCGTTAGAACTGACAGGGCAGGGTTATTGCTCAAATGTTTTAATTTACTCAGCGTTGAGTTGCATTGCGTAGAAAGCAAACCTGCCATCATGCAGCTTAGTAATAATGAGTTACGGATTGCGTACTATTCCTAAAACAAAAATGCAATTTCAAACCGTACGTTCAACACTTCTTCAAGCTGTCAACTTGCTGAATGAATGCAGAGTATCTGACAGTGACAGATCCTGTCGCTTTCAGTACGGCCAACGATAATTAGCTAACCTGTGCCCGCTTACCTTTTTTTATTTAGAATAAAATACATAAAAAAACATAAAACCGCTTTTATATGATAATTATCATGAACAGCTCAACAAACAGACAAAAGCCGCAACAAAAATGGGAATTTAATACTTGCTGCAGTATTTCCGCATCACCAATTGTGACTCTTTTCAAAATAAAAGTCCTATCGTAAATGGAATGAACAGATCGTCTGTGTATATATATATATATATATATATATATGTATATGTGTATATATGTATATATGTGTATGTGTATATATATATATATATATATATATATATATATATATATATATATATATATATATATATATATATATATATATATATTTATATATATATATATATATATATATATATATATATATATATATATATATATATATATAATATCGCAAAAACAACTTTTTAACATTTATTTTACCATTTTAACATTTATTATGTGCTCGGTAAAATATTTTTAAAACGCATAAAGGCCTATTTAATATATGCTTATAAATTTTATCAATTTGACTTTTTTATTTTTGCAAGTACTCTAATCACTAAAGCATAAATCATTAAGCATTTTAGTTTTTACAGTGATGATTTCGACACGCACTCGCGCTGTCAAAGAATGAGACGACAAGCTCCCCCTTTTACTGCTGACTCTCTCATATGATTGGTTCAAGCACAGATGTGCTGAAAGACGATTGGCTGTCGAGTGTCCCTTTGAGACGCTGAAATCACGGACCGCATCAATTGGAATCAGCCATCAGCTTCATCAGGCGCTTTGCCAGCATCATCTGGACCGATTGTGCTGGAAGCGCGACACAATTCTCCACAATTACCTCACAACCCAGGCGAAAATTATGAACATTTTTTCTAAATTAAAAATCATGTATGTAATATATGATAATGCATACAAAACTTGACATTTTAAGGACTAACAGAGGTGTTATTCATCGCTGTCTGAGTTGACAGTGGGGGTGAAGCGCTCATCCTCCTCCAACGCTGGAACGAATTACACATTTCAGCATTTTTAGTCTCATCCAGAGGACAGAATATCCATCGCCGATATTACAAACAACTTGCATCTCGTACGTTCAGACCGTGGATGCTGTCTGCATTGCGGTGTAAGGGTATTTGACATCTTACAGAGGTAAGATCGCATGACTGGACAGCATAACATAAATGTGGGTATCATAGTAAATATGATTAGAAGACGATTAATTCTGTTTTTAGACGAGAACACATTACTGCAATGGACTGATTTCGGTTTATGCTTCTAAAAGCTCCTGCAATCAACACATATATGCGCTGTGGGAATCAGCATTAACCCTGATTAATTTCACAAACACCGCGTTCTGACCTCAATTCATCCATGGTGTTATCAGTACCTTTGTAGATTACTTACAGCATCTGCCATTGCTCAGACCAGAGACCCTGGCATTATTTATTGTAGGTTTTTGAATGGATATTTCACCCAAAAAATGAACATTTACTTTTAATTTACTCACCCTCAGGCCACCCAAGAAGTCGCTATTACTTTTCAGTAGAACATTAAAGAAGATTTTTATATTAATTTTAATATTAACCAGTGGTCCTTGGGATTCTTATGGGGATTCCTTGGGATTTTCATTTTGAGAGTAAAAAAAACAAAACAAGTAGGCATACATACAGGTAAAACAAATTTAGTATGGCTCCTGATGATATATTGGGATCTTATGAAACATAATGATTAGTACACAGCAAAAAAATCAGTGTACATTTAACTCAATTTGAGTTTAACCTAACACTCCTTGGGTGTACATATGACTCCCTCCATTTTGGAGTTAAAATAACACTTTCTAAAGTGTGAAATTTGTACATTACTCTGAGTTCATTTTAACACAGTAAGAGTTTATTCTTACATCGAACTGGAGTGTGTGTTAATATATTATCTTTTTTCCTATATGATCAATTGGTGTGTGTGACAGATAACAGTGAATATGTTGAAAATAGTTTTAATTTATTAAATGTTCATTAATCCTTTCAGAAATAATTTCAATACATTTTAAAATGCAGCAAGACATGTTTCAAGTTTAAGTAAAACATACTGGTTTTATCACTGTTTGTCTGAAAGAACCGGTTCAAATAAAAAAACTGTCCTTCCAATCACTAGTGGGAAATACACTGCATATTGGGTTAAAAGTTTAACACTGAAAAAAAAACTTTCACACTCATGGATTAAAATTTACTCCGGTTTTAACACTGAACAACACCAAAAAATCACACTGTATATTTAACACTGGAATCTTTGCTGTGTATAAGCTGAACATTATTACCTTTAATCCACAACATTAGCAAATGGAGTCTATTTACTGTACGATAGTCTTAAGCATCTTCTTTAATGACACATGCCTGAATGGCAATGGAAAGGCAGCATGGGTGTTGTTCATCAAAAGGGTACTCTCTGATCTTGCTGCCTCTATGTTTACACCCGCACATGTCCTTTTTCAATAAGAAACTCAAACTTCTGACTGCCATGAATGTGCTTTGAATTATTTACTAAAAAATTATTCATTAGATTTACAAATTTTTTTAAGATAAGTGTTTGCAAACAATTTGTATGGGCTGAATTTAAACAAACAAATTAAGTTGAAGATTACTTACGGCGACGCAGTGGCACAGTAGGTAGTGCTGTCGCCTCACAGCAAGAAGGTCGCTGGTTCGAGCCTCGGCTGGGTCAGTTGGCATTTCTGTGTGGAGTTTGCATGTTCTCCCTGTGTTCGCGTGGGTTTCCTCCGGGTGCTCCGGTTTTCCCCCACAGTCCAAAGACATGAGGTACAGGTGAATTGGGTAGGCTAAATTTTCTGTAGTGAATGAGTGTGTATGGATGTTTCCCAGAGATGGGTTGCAGCTAAGGGCATCCGCAGCGTAAAACATGTGCTGGATGAGTTGCCGGTTCATTCCGCTGTGTCGACCCCGGATTAATAAAGGGACTAAGCCGAAAAGAAAATGAATGAATGAATAAATTGTTTGCAACTACTTACCTTTAAAAAATGTACTAAATCCAATGAGTCATTTTTCAGTGTATTTGCTGACGCTGTGGATTATCAGTAATTCCGCTGCTCAGTTTTTTGCACAGATCAATCGTTTTACTTCAAAAGCTTTCAATGTGTCACAGGAAGCCACAGGAAATAATTTTGTTTTGCCTGTATATGTTTTTTGACTGGCTCAGTGGTTAGCACTGTCGCCTCACAGCAAGAAAGGCGCTGGTTCAAGTCCCGGCTGGATCAGTTGGCATTTCTGTGTGAAGTTTACTTGTTCTCCCCATGTTTGCGTGGGTTGCGTGGGTTTCCGTGCTGCATAAAACATATGCCAGAATAGTTGGTGGTTCTTTTCGCTGTGCTAACCTCTGATAAAAAAGGGACTAAGCTGAAAGAAAATGAATGAATGAATGAATGTTTTTTGACTTGTGTTGGCATTTTATGTGACTCTAGATCACAAAAACAGTTTTAAGTCACACAGAAATATTTGTTGGCAATAGCCAAAAATGCCTTATACTGTATGTGTTAATCTTTATGTCCAAAAATAATTTGAATATTAGGTAAAGATAATGTTCCATGAAGGGATTTTTGATTAGTAATATGTATTGCTCAAATTTAATTTGGACAAATTTAAAGGTGATTTTCTTAATATTTCGATTTTTTTAAAACCCCCTGATTCCAGATTTCCCAGTATTTGTATTTTTTATATTTTGAAAAGCTTATTTATTTAGCTTTCGGGTGATGTATAAATCCCAATTTAAAAAAAATGACCCTTGTGGTCTAGACAGGGTCAGAGCAAGCTGCCGCTCTGGCGCTCTAGGCAAACAATGATCAAGCTGCCCTCACAGCGTTTATGCTGCCTTGCCTTCATGAAAGTAAAGGGGGGTCTGTTGCGGACGAAAGTGAAAAGTGGTTGTGTCGTGAATGCCGCCCTGACTACTCTGCTGCCTAGACCTAGACTGGGTCGCCTTTATGGACACGTGCCTACTGTATGTTGATTCATAGGTGTCACCTAAATGTTGAATGACCTGAGGAAAAGTAAAAGATTTTGTGTGAATTATCCTTTCAAGATACAACATTTTGATTTGTATATATTGTTGTTCTCCTCAGTGTCTAACAGTGAAAGCAATGGGATCTCTGAGCAGACAGGCGTTCTTCCAGGAACTGGGATCGGGTTGCTTGCTTCCAACCGTCCAGCAGGGTCTAGAACAAGTATGGCAGCTTTTACTCATCTGCCTTGTCTGTAGGCTGTCATGGAGATTGGGTAAGAGGGTTTATACAACACAGAACATCTACGACTTCCTTTTCTTTGTGCCACTTGTATAATAAAGTGAACAATGGCCAGGTGTTTTCAAGCACCAAATGAACAAAAAACACCGTAAATGCAGCACAAAAGTAGGTCAGTGTACAATGTACCACATCTCAAGTCTTTTGAAGCCTTATGTGTGAGGAACAGCTGTGATCACCATTCGCTTTTATTCTGCGATGAAATGTTCTCCTATAAATCCCTTCTTTATGCTCTGTAAAAGTAGAACATTTCACACATGGCAGTGAGTGAGTAATGATAGAGTTGACTCCTAACCATCTCTCTCTCCCATAATCACAGGTCTGCCCTCTTTCTTGAAACACCTGAGTACAGTGGTGGGTGGTTTTTACACACTTTACCTGTTCTTCGAGCTGCACATGGTCTGGGTGGTGCTGCTCAGCCTTCTCTGCTACCTCATCCTCTTCTTGTGTCGTCACTCAAGCAGTCGTGGACCCTTTCTGTCCATCACAATCCTCATCTACCTCCTCCTGGGGTTGGTAGACAACTGCTGCTTAATTGTAGTTTTTTTATGTGGTCAGTGTGTATTTTTGAGTACAAGGAGATTTTTTTAAGGATCAAGAGATTGATATTTAATGTTTTATGGAATTAAATGATTTATTTGTATATTTTCATATTTAAAATGTATTTTTTATTGATATATATATACACTATAAATCTTAGGTTTGTGGTTTGTAAGATATTTATGAATGATCAGAATCATTACTCCAGTCTTCAGCGTCACATGATCCGTTTTTTTAATATGAGGAGTATAAATGTGAATATATTTGAAGAACATATAAAGTAAATTTCTCTTTCGGTAGTTTTTTTGTTATAATACTTTATTAAGCAGAAACTTGAATGACAGTAAGTACAAGACATGCAAACTAAATAGTATAATCTGCTGGTTTTGAACATATTGTAATATTGAAATACAGTCATGTAAACAACTAAAACATTACCCCTAACCCAACCCAAATCGACCCCACAAAAAAGAAAAGAAAATAATTATGCTAAATACTAAAAGAAGAGGAGGAGAACGGGGGAAAAAAGGAGGGGAGGGTTGTGCTTTGTATCTTAAAAGAAGGTAAGGTTTTGAGAAAAGAAATCACAGGGTTCCACATTTTATAAAATAAACTAGTCCCTAATAAAGTGTTTAATTTTTTCCAAATGCTAAAAAGACATTAGGTCTTTCAGCCAGGACAGATTTGCAGGTGCACATGGGGATTTCTAATTTAGCAATATTTGCCTTCTGGCTAGCAATGAGGCGAAAGCGATAATATAGATATGGCGGTTATTATATAAAGCGTCATTAGGGGGTAAACCGAAAATTGCAATTATTGGGCAGGGATTCACAGTAATATTAAGAGCACTTGACAGTATTTTAAAAATAGAAGACCAAAATAAATTCAATTTAGGGCGAGTGTAAAATGTGTGTGTATGGTCTGCCGGGGACAAAGAGCATCAATTACATCTGTCATCAGCTGTTAAAGAAAGTTTTTTAATTTTTGCCTTGGTGTAATGGATTCTATGAACAATTTTAAACTGAACAAGGTTCAAACGAGCACAAATACAGGTGGAGCTTGCTAGAATATTATTCCACAGCACCTCATCAAGTTCCAAGTCTAGCTCTCCAGAAAGTTCTCTACAGAACGAAGCAGGCCATAGATGGAGGCATTGCGGTTCTGATAATTTGAGAGTGAAAATATATCTTCAATAAGAGTATTCTCTGGTTGGTGGGGGAATGTAGTAAAATATTTTTAGCAAAATTCCGTAATTGAAAATAACGGAATAAATAATATTTTGAAATTTTGAGCCTTTCCAAAAACTCATTAAATGAAACAAATAAGTGGTCGTGAAACAGATCCTGAAGCAATACTAAACCCTTCTGTCTTTTGTTATTTTTTTAAACATCTTTATTTATTCCTTTCTTCTTCATTTTCTTTATACACCTGACCACAGTCTGTTGAACTGTAGTGTATATGAGCTGTGTGGATGTGTTTGAAAGGAATGTCATCAGTAGTTTACAGAATGAAACAAAACTATGTTTTACTCAAATACATAACTATTAATAGTAAATCCACAGAAACTGAGTATTCGCTAGCATCCCAGCGGCCAACTTGATGCCAAAGTGACATAAAATTGACATCAAGCATGACATCAAAAAAACATGTCAAAAATAATAATCCGTTTAATGTCAAAACCTTGATGTCTATTTGACATCCACACATTGATGCCCTTTTGACCACCAAAATAATGACACAAAAAGTATTATAAAATAAGAAAATGATTCGAAATTACACATTTTTATTGGATTTTGTATTCCTACAATTATATGTAAATTACCTTCATGTCAAAACAACGTCAAACTGACATCTAACATTGAAAACACTTTAAAAAAATAAATTACTGGACTGTCCTGTAATCAATTAGTTTGATGAGTTTTTTATGCCAATATTAGATGTCATTTTGACATCAAAGTAGTCAATTGAAATCGAATTGATTTTAGTTTTTGAGGTGCCCTCTGGGATGTTAAAATTCTGCTCTTTCTCTTTCAGAGAGTTGCACATGATGGATACCACAACCTGGCACAAAATGAGAGGTTAGTCTTTAATGTTCTTTTGTTCCCTGATTTCTGTGATCATTTGACTAAGAGAGTTAATACATTTTTACTCTATTGGATTATGATAAACGTCAAATCAAACTTGCTCAGGTTCTCAGATGGTAGTAGCCATGAAGGCAGTTTCTCTTGCCTTTGATTTGGACAAAGGGATAGTGGAGAAAGTCCCTTCTCCATTGGAGTTCATGGGCTACATTTACTTCGTGGGGACTGTCATCTTTGGGCCCTGGATCAGTTTCAACAGCTACATGGATGCAGTAGAGAGCCGAAAACTTGTGAGTCTCCAAATATTTCAGCTTTCATTTCAAGACAGTTTAGAATTGAAGTAGTTTAGGAGCTTTGCACTTGTTTCTGCCGGCACTTTAGAGCAACTGTGGGCTCTTTTCCACAGAGCGTCTCCTGGTTTATGAAGTCCGTCATCAGCTGTGTGAAGAGCCAGCTCTGTCTCCTCATCTCCAACTGTGTTGCACCTTATCTTTTTCCCTATTTCATCCCAGTTTTTGGAAACAAGCTACTGCGAAAGTGAGTGTAAATATAGTGTTGTGCGTTCTGCCATTTCTAATATCAATATAGAGTGTTTCCACTTGCATCAGGATTTGGTCAGTTGGCTGTATGCACGGCCATGATGGAGATATTCATATTTAAACAACATCATGGATTGCATTGCATGGTTATCTACTGAATACGTTTTGTCTCCTTAATTATGAAATCGAAACGCGCATTGAAAAACGCGCATAAGCTGCTAAATCATATATATATATATCATGGATCATATAAATCATATAATATAGAGAATAATTTTGCAGAATGAGGTGTAATATTCTGATGAACTGAATTTAATAGGCTCTATTTGTTAACATTTTCAGTAGTCTTTATCACTCTAAATGTATTTTCCCACTCCAACCAATAGGCCTTATGCATGGGGACTTTTAATTTTGAATAAGCCCGCCCAGGCGCTTATGGTGAACTGTCATGCAATTTTAAACTAGCCAAGTTTAAGGTCTAATTTGTTTAAATTCAATGATCTTCACTGCTTGATTAAAGTACAATATTAAAGTGGGTCTCACACAGGACAAGAAGCACTGCTTTAAATTTCACTGTATATAAATACTTATTTTACCACAGTATTTTCAGTGCATTTTCTGTGTTTGCTGGCATTTTATCTCGTTTAACAACTAAATAAATGCTTAAATCTATTTAACTAATATATTTTATTTTATTACATTATCAATTTATTGAAAAGGAACCTTTCACCGGAAGTTTATCAGTGTCTAAAAACACTTCCATGCATAAAGCCCATTGGTTACGGACCAAGACATGACAATAATTGATCATTTTTAGCAGCAGTAATTATCAAAATATGAAAGTTTTGTTCGGAACACTAGCGTTGTTTACATTCTGCTTTCCAACATGGCCGACTGATGACGTGTTGTGAAAACTCTTTTGCTAATGCTATTTGCATTGTTGTCTGTTGGTTATACCTGGTTTATACCTGATATTATAAAATACATTTTTGTTAGTCGTATTTTGGAACACAACTGGATGACTGTAAATGGGGAGACTGTCCATATTGGGCCACTGCTATAGAAGGTCAAAAAGCATTTATCTGAAGTTTGTTTCATAGTGTAAATGTTCACACTATCAAATGAGCACCAAAGAAGCACCCACTCCTGCCTACTGACGCACTAACTAGATGGGGTTTGAGTTTATTTTTGAAAGTGAAAAAAGTAGAAAGCAAAATGTTCTCTTACCATGTGTAATATCTTAACATCAGGTGTAAACATGTCCTTAGTGAATTTTTATGCATTTGTTTTTGTCTGACCTGTGTTTTTTTTTTTTTTTTTCTCAGCAAGAAGCGAAAGATGAGGTATTGTACTGTTTATTAATTCGTGCATAAATATTAATCATGAAGTATGAGCCCAAAGTTAAATAACTGTGAAATAACTGGACTGAAGCAGTTTTAGATCTCCAGAACTTCATCTATGTTGAGCTGCTTTGACACAATCTACATTGTAAAAGTTCTTTAAAAATAATTGAATTGAATTAAAATAAGCATTAAGCATATCCCCTAACCATAACTACATCTCAGTAATTTAAACAGTAAATTATGTTGGGTTAGAGATTTATGGTCATCAGCTTTTATACATTTAAAAGAATCGACAATCTGGGTTGTGTCTAATAATGCATTTTGTTTCATATTTCAATGCAGAGGCTCTATTAAAAGGTAAGTAATGCACACCTTTAATGTTTTAAACCCAACAGTCTTTTGTTTGTGTGGTTTTGTCTGTGATAACCTTCAGCTTTGTGCTGATTCTCCTCTTCAGGTGGCTGCAGGCGTACGAGAACAGCCTGTCCTTCCATTTCAGTAATTACTTTGTGAGTTTCCTCGGTGAGACGACCACCACACTGGCAGGTGCAGGATTCACAGAGGAGAAGGACAATCTGAAGTGGTTTGTAGAAATGATACACATTCACATTTTACCAAGTCAGGGACAGAAAAAGAGACTATAAAATATTATACTTCTTTTATTTTAATGTGTATGTTAATGTAATGTATTTTCATTTAAAATGTCTTAGTTATGAAATTTCAATTATTGCTCGTGACATTCATATTAGCAAATAATGTTACTATAACATCGATATGATTGAAGTTCTTAATAATTAGTTTACATTTTTTGTGATTAATGAATTAATATCATGCTCATCTCTGCTTTCTCTCTTTATGTGATGCTATTTCTGTTTTTGTAGGGACATGACAATTGCAAAGCCACTAAATGTTGAGTTTCCCAGGTCTATGGTGGAAGTGGTCACGTCCTGGAACCTGCCCATGTCCCGCTGGCTTAACACCTGTATGTGTTTTTTTGGTTTATTATTTGCTTCTCTTAAAAAATTTGATTCGAACGCTCTCTGAGATGTTTTCCATTACTGGGTTGTGGGTGGAAGAGCATCCGCTGTGTAAAACATATGCCGGAATAGTTGGCGGTTCATTCCGCTGTGGCAACCCCTGATAAATAAGAGACTAAGCCGAAGGAAAATGAATGAATGCTCTCTGAGATTATAATAAACAAAAGTATTTACCTGTAAAAAGACTTGAACTAACAGCATAAGTGAATTTAAGATATTATTTTTATGTTATCTTGATCTTTTCCAGATGTGTTTAGGAAGGCACTCAGGTATGGGAGCTTCACTGCCATTATCATGACATACACAGCAAGCGCTTTGCTTCACGTGAGTGCATTTTATGTGAATTGATTACTTCTTTTCTGGTACAATACAATATTTTGATACAATTTTTCTGTGCACACAGGGTCTGAGCTTCCACATTGGAGCAGTATTATTGACACTAGGCTTCATAACATATATTGAACATGGTGAGTTTCTATGCTAGTTTATTTGTTATTATGCAAACATGTGTTATTGTTGTTGAAGTTATTGTTTTTCAGTTATTGCAAAATCTATTTCTATGAAAGGTTTAACTTGTTAAAATAGCATTTAGCGTTTCAGCAGGCTTATGCATGTTTTAACAATATTGATTGTCTTTTAACTTGGATCTCAGTTGTGTGTTTAATGGATTGAGCATGTATTTTGTGTTTCAGTGCTTAGGAAAAGATTGTCAGCCATTTTGAATGCGTGTGTCCTCTCCAAGAGATGCCCACTAGACTGCAAACACAGACATAAAAAGGTGTTGTACATGTCATTATGGCTATTTTTTAGAAAAAGTATAATAAAGTTTAATAATTTTAATAGTCACATAAACATTTTTATTAAGTATTAAAGGAATAGTTCACCCAAAAATGAAAACTTGCTGTTACTGTAATAAAACATTAAGGGGTCGATCACAACAAACATGCTTTTTCAATGTGAGAACGCAAGGCGCACCACACTGCCTTTTTTATTGACAAGAACAACAAAACACTGCGCTTTTTATGTCGCTAGGCAACTATTGAATCAGCTTTGTATTGTGTGCGAGTGCTGCGGTTGATGTTACCCATCCTCTCTATTGCCAGAGTGACTTGCTTCCAGGCCTGCTGCTTTTTAACAATATTGGGATATTCATGATTTGTGATGTCATACAGCTCTAGATAAGTTGAAACAGCCATTGTGCTCTCCATCTTTAGTGACGTAGCATGCTTTTTTCGCTCAGATTTTACTTTTTTCAACCACAACGACACAAAAACGCAAGGCTGCAGGGCATGTAAGCAGTGTGGAAAACACTCGCAGCCATTAAAAAAACATTAAAAAATGGCAGCTCTCATCACAAAAATTAAATGAAACAAAGGGTCTATACGGGAAACGAAACATTATTTATGTTCTAACGGCTGTGGATGAAGACATCGATGTATTGTCAGGAGCCACAGGCATATTTTTGTTCCTGTTTACTTTTTTGCTCACTATTAAATCACTAAGGCCGAGCACAAACTGCAAGATGATCATCTGATTTTGAGCCGATATCTCCCCTTATGACAGTCCCAGGTAATGTCCCAATTTTTTTGGTGTTTCGAAAAATTATCATTTTTTTTTCTTTAGTCTGTTTAGAAGAGCATCAACTGCGCTTTTATTCCAAATCATAAATATTCAGCATATTGACTATTTACAATCAGAAATCCTGAAGTGTGCATGGGGGGAGGATCATGAGGACGAACCTGCATACAGTTGAAGGCAGAATTATTAGCCCCCCTGAATTATTAGCCGCCCTGTTTATTTTTTTCCCCCAATTTCTGTTTAAAGGAGAGCAGATTTTTCAACACATTTCTAAACATAATAGTTTTAATAACTCATTTCTAATAACTGATTTATTTTATTATAGTTATGATGACAGTAAATAATATTTGACTAGATATTTTTCAAGACACTTCTATACAGCTTAAAGTGATTTTTAAAGGCTTAACTAGGTTAATTAAGTAAACTAGGCAGGTTAGGGTCTTAGACAAGTTATTGTATAATGATGGTTTGTTCTGTAGACTATCGGAAAAAATTATAGTTTGAAGGGGTTAATAATTTTGACCATAAAATGGGTTTTAAAAAATTAAAAACTGCTTTTATTCTAGCTGAAATAAAACAATTAAGACTTTCTCCAAAAGACAAAATATTATCAGACATACTGTGAAAATGTCCTTGCTCTGTTAAACATCTTTTTGGAAATATTTAAAAAAGAAAAAAAAATTCAAAGGGGGGCTAATAATTCTGACTTCAACTGTAGCTGGAGATTATCACGTGAAACAAAAAATATCCAAGAAAGCTGACAGAAGATGAAAGCATAACAAACACAATCATGGCGCAGCATAAAGTGGAATAAATTTGGAGAATCAGCTTGTTGATTTGTAGCAACAGCCTAATGTTTTTTCATCCGCCATGTTTATTCTCAAGTCTTGAAAGATTTTGTGAGATTTCCTGTGTTCACATTCGGGTTGAAAATCTGTAGGTCTGTTTCTCAATTCCAAGAATGCAGAGAACAGACTTGGGTTCATTTGGAGAGCGTTCTTACCAGGCTACCTCGTAAGAATGAGCTCAGGAGAACGCAAGAACAGAGCATCCTGTGAGAAATGAGATGCTGCGTTCTTCCTGATGGTCACATGACCTTCACATATTTTTTATGTAAAATTATTTAAACATTACATCATTCATGCAACTATTTTTTTGTTATTCCCCTTTTCAATGTATATAACATGCATAAAAACGTTATAAATATATGTTGCACAATACAAATAAAACTGATTTTAATACGAATTTCAGCAAATAACCGTCCTTAATATAACTTATTCATCTCTGGAGCCTCCCTATATGAGATGGTGAATGCCTTTATTAAGATTTTCATGGTAATGTTTACTTTCACCCTCTCATTTAGAGAAACTCCAGAGATAAGTAAGTTATATTTCTGAACTTTAATAATGAGTCTATATAAAATGCTGCGCTTCCCACCTCCTTTACTCAGTCACAATGGCTTCTGGGACTTCTCGAGCGAGTTTGGTGCTCAAGTCTGCATCGGTGCATCCTCGATATCAAGAACACATCTAGGAACTTTCACGCGTCTTCTGTGTGTGTTGTGCTGTCTTTGCCACATTGTGGCACACCACACACTATAGAAGCGAAACTGTGAAGCCTAAGTATCAAGGTTTCAGCTAAAAATCTTCTTAAATGTTTAAACGAAGGAAAACATGACTTGCATAACGAGTGCGTAAATTAACAGCAGATTTTTAGTTTTGTGTGAACTATTGCTTTAATCTGTAGATCATGTTTTTAAAATTGTATAAATCCTCTTTTATTTCTATAGGAGTTGTGGGTGTATTTAATTAACGGGACGTTTAGCATGTTAGCACTGCTGCATTTAACATACCTGGGATCAGTTTTTGGCTCCAGCTCAGATGACATGGATTCTGATGAGGTACAAGCCATTTCTTCTCAAATCCTCCACACTGTAAAATATTTACCCCTAAATTACTGGCTAATAATTGCATTACATTTACAGTAAGGGACTGTATGTAAATTCAAAGTATTTGAGGTAATTACATTATTTTCACAGTAAGTCACTGTGATTTTTACATTAAATTACTGTGATATTACAGCCATATCAAGTGACTTCACAGTAAAGCCCATTACTGTTATTCCACTTTATTCTCTGGTAGAATTTACTATATTTTACTGTGAACTTAAAATATGATTACTGTGATTTACCAGTAGGTTGCAGTTGAAATACTTCATTTAACTGTGTAGTACCTGGTTTCTGTTCATGCTATTGAAAACACAACTCCACTTTTGTCCACAGGATGGCGTCGCCAGCCACACCATTCAGAAGTGGACTCAGCTCAGCTGGACCAGCCACTGGCTGACCTTCGCCCTGTGGGTCTTCTATCGCCTTATCCTATAAACACAGAGATCTGCACAGACGAGGTGACCGGGAGAGGATAGCAATAAATGGATATTTTATATGTGCTTACAGTAGAGCAGTCGTGGGTGTTTACGGTGTCACTGTGAACTCTGGATGATCCTGGACTGGAATTTCTGCATTAACCAGAACTTTACGAATACCAGGATGTTTTGATGTTTTCTAAACTACCTAAAACCAAGAAGCATCAACAACTTTTTACAGCAATCCTCGATTAATGTGAAATTTGACTTATTCATAGCCATTGTTGATGAATCAAGATTTTGATATGACTGAATAATGAATCTAGTTGATGTTTGATGGTGTAGAATTTTTACTTCTTAGTGTGAAAAGAACTATTGTGTAGGACAACCGTGCTCCTGGAGGCACACCAACAGTAAATATTTTGGATGTCTTCTTTATCTGACCCATTCATGTCAGGTTATGGAGTCTCTTCTAATGTTCTGATGAGTTGATTCAGGTGTGTTTGATTAGGAAGAGGTTGAAAATGTCTGTTGGTGTGCCTTTAGGAACATGGTTGGGAGTCACTGCTTTAAGAAGTTGTTTCTGGTTTGCTTTATGGCTTTTTTTCAGTTTGAATTTGTTGTTGAGTTTGTTTTTAATTCCAATTTATGCTGATGCTTTTTTATTAAAGCACCCATCATGCTGCCATTCACAATAGGATTATATTCATTATGGCTTTTATGTGCAACAAACATGCAAAATATTTTTTTATTGTCATTATTGTTCCTCTTAGAGCTCTGAATGCACATATGATAAACTTCACAAACTCTTTTTTTTTTTGTATGAATTATCAATCAATGGGTGACAGTCTGTTTCTATGTGAGTTTGAGATGCTCAGTACTGAGACGGTATTATTAGTGTTTGATAGTTTCTTATATTTAAGCATTTATAAAATGTATATTATTCCTGGCTACAAGAAAACTTTCAAGATAGTGGGATTTGTGTGTGTGTAATCATATTAATCTTTGCTTTTTTATCATCATTGATGCTTGTTAGTAAATAGACTAGTAACATTACTGTTTTTAGGGTCACACTGTTTTTAAGTGCCAAACAGA
The DNA here is from genome assembly GCA_903798195.1 of Danio kyathit. Classification (NCBI taxonomy): domain Eukaryota; kingdom Metazoa; phylum Chordata; class Actinopteri; order Cypriniformes; family Danionidae; genus Danio; species Danio kyathit. Next base: position 28,528,247 of record LR812526.1, read on the forward strand.
ACATCAATAATTAAAATCTGATTAATGTCAGATATGTTCTAATAGTACTTTTATTTACTGTGTTTAGACATTCAATACATTTTTACATTGTTGTTAATTATGTCTTTAAATTTATTAGTGAATATTAAATAAAGGGTTCAGATATCAAGGATGATTTTGACGTTCTGTATGTCTGATTGTGACATCAAACTTTTGTCAATAAAACATTTATATTTGTATTTATTTTGTCAATTTATTCAAATCACAGATGAACTGTCCAATGTTTGTGTGCGCTTCAAATTGTTTACAAGATTTTACATATATAAAGCATATAAAATACATGCGTCTGCTTTAATGTTTTAAACAACGTTTGTCTAAGAAGTCAAAATAAAGAAGAAATAATAATCCATCATCAATCAGTGCAACAGATATACATTTATAAAAAATACACAACGCTTATTCTAAAACTATGTAAAAACATAAACGAGAATCTGTGATAATATTACATTTTATTTGATCTTAAATTATAAAAAATGTCTTTTTAAAGGGGTGGTCCAGAGTGTAATTTTAAGGCTTGGTTGTGTTTATAAGATGCAAAGCAATGTGTGCTCATGCTTCATCTGTAAAAATGTGTGAACCTGAATTAGACAGAAAAGGAAGAGGACACAGCTGAATCTCATGCCTGCTCTCTAAAATAAAACCTGACAAGTGTCTTTTATATATACATGTGAGTTTGTTATTTGAGATGTAGAATGCAGGGAAAGCAGCTGCATAGAGAGACACTGCAGCGCTGGTGAAGATTGTGTGTGTTTACAGCGTTTTAACTGATAAATAGAAATTTGTAGCTAAATTGTTAACGGTGCCAAACAGCATTTCCCGTTGTTTACATCCTTGTTTACGTCCTTACAACATGCCATTAACGCTAGAAACAAACTATGCATGTAATACATCAATTTTAACACATAAAAATACTATAACTTTAGGTTGTGGCTCACAATCCACAGCTTCTGCTATTATGGTTGGAGCTGCTCATTCTTTAAGGAGTTTTTAGCTGAATGCAGCACTGAACTGGGAGCTCCCAGAGATTCTGGAAGCTATCCTTTGTCAAATGCTAGAGCTATATCTATATCTCTAATTCTCTAGAACATAATTCTAATTAAACTGTAAGCACTTCTCTCTTTGTGTCATGTCCTTTAGAAGCCCAAATACAGAAACAGAACACGCTCTGTGGAAATAGAAACGTTTGAACGGCATTTTAGCTTTCTCTGCTATAACATTACAGTGCCTCTACATTATTTCTTTGTAGTCCTCAAACTTCGTTCGCTGTAGGCTTTGCTAAGCTAACTCTGTAAAAGCCAAGGTCTCCATTTGCATTGAACTTTGAGCGCCTTACATTCAGAGATGTTGTTTATGTTCACACAGCTACATTACACATCAACTAAAGTTTTAAATATGATATAGTGGACCACCCCTCTAAAACCTAGTGTTTTGAAAGATAGAGGCAAAGTTATTTACAATGATAAATATTTCAGATTTTGGAGCTGTACTGTGATCCTTAAATATAGTCTTTTATTATGTCAGCAAATAATTCTGGCTCAGAATATCCCTGATAACACCTTGGATATATAAATCCTTTTTGTCTCATTACACTTGCATGTGCTGGTGATAGTTCAACTTCTTTTCTTCTGTTAAACACAAATGAATTCTTCAGAATATCTTGCTTTGTTTTCAACAGAAAAAAGAAAATAAGTTTACAACCACTTGAGCTTGAGAATGAGTAAATGTTGAGAAAATGTTGATTTTGGGGTGAACTCTCCCTTTAACGGCAGGGGGCGGCAGCGCGCAATCTTTTGCACAGCGCAACCTTGCGACAGAAACTGAAGCAAACCGCGCTATAAATGGGACAACATGGCGATGTCCTCGGGCATGGCAGTCTTTTGCCGTCTGACAGGCAGATCTTTAGGGGCAGTGCTCGGTCACGGCCGTGGAAAAAGCCTTACAGCTCGGAGATGGTACATCACTGCCAGCTCAGGCAACAGTGAGTAAACGCACGTTTTCCACGTACCTCAGTGTTGAACTCCAGTCAAACCTGGAGGTCAGAGGAATTCAAATCATGTTTATGAATATTAATGCACCTCAAACATTTCCTTTTATTAATTATTAGCGCCCGATATTGTACTCAACTCGCTAACTTGAAATACATTACGCGTAGATATGAGTTTTGTTGTGGAATGTATGAACGAAGAGTCACGTGTCTGAGATGGGATGCCATTCGTTGGCGCAAGCTGATAATAAACACTGGTGATGGTAATACAGTTCAAAACAGTGTCAGTGACTCGATGTAAATGTATAGAGGTAAAGTTGGTTTTATATTCGCACATTCGTTCATTTAGAAGTCTCTATATTGTTTACCATGTTACTTTGAATATTCGATCGGAATTAGCATGCAAGTATGACTTCAAAACAACACTAACACTATCTAATTGACTGTGAACAATGTTGTACTTTGATAGTCATTGGCTGCTAATATGATTTCCCTACTTAGAATTTGCAAAGAATACTTTAATGAAATTATATTATTAAGGAGAAAGTCTGAATATCCGAATATAAAACCAACTTTACCTCTATTGTAAATGTCTGTTTATTTAAATAATTTTAATATGTGTGAGCTGCTCGATGAACGGGAACGTTATGTTCCTTCATTTACCGAGAGAGTCGTCCTCTTAAAAAAATTAATTTTCAAAGATACTACAATACAAGCAAAGTCTCATGCACTGTCATCACTATTACAGTGTCGGGGATTAATACATGTGTTCATTTTCGTCATACAATTAAACTTCTTAGTCTTTTTTTGTCATTTTATTTGCTATTTCGTTTTAAATACTGATTAGTCACCATTAAATTGACCACTTTTAATAGTAACCCTTACAAAAAACTACAAAAAATAAACAAAACAAAAACCTCTTAATCCACATTAAATTGGGTTGCTTTTTCTGTTGCTTTTAACAAATAGGTCTTGAGTCCAGTCTGAAGGAACCGTTAAAATCTTTAAGTTTAATTTGTAATAAAAAAGAAATTAAGTGTTTTTTTTTTTTAAAAAAGGTTGAAGTTTTAAATGTCGCTAATACATTCCATTGTGTGCTTTCTATAAATTCACAAAGCAGAAATCCCAAAACACAAATAATAATTTTGCATGACGTATAATATCAGTCAGAATTTTGTTTTCATATCATTTAAACAAACTATAAATAGTCAAATCAGAAATAAAGTTTGCGTAAGTATTATTTTTTGGCTTTTTAATGGCTCATAAAGTGTGACATAGGAGAATATGAAACTTGTGCTCAGGCAAAACAAAATCCCAATTTAGAGGCTCAAACAAAGCAAATTTGGTATGCTTTTATGTAGCAGACTACACATGTCATAAAATGCATATAAATATATGTAGATAATATAGATGTCACTCTTTACCTTGCAATAATAGGCCCTATTAAGATGTTCCATTTCAATGATCCAAACTTCTGAAGGTTTTCATGCGCAGAACAAATCATTGCAATGCCCACCCTCTTTGAATGTTATCATTCGATTGAATGGGCATTATCAGTGGTTATCAGCTGATACATATGGGCCAGTAGGGGCCTACTGGTAGGCTCAGAAGGCTTATATCATCCATCCACATGGTTAATCAGCTATACTAAAAGAGAAGACTCCAGTTTCAGATCTGCTTTTACATTACTGTGATGTTGGGTTTAGGGTGGGTGTAGTAGTAGACGTTAATAAAATACAATCAATGGGAAATTTAATAAATAATATAAATAATTCTTGTTAACTTCCAGCCGCAGCCGTATGTGATATATAGCTGATTACCCATGTGGATAGATGATAACAGCTTTCTAAGCCTACCAGTATGCGCAGAAGGCCCCTACTGGCCCATATTTATCAACTGACAACCACCTGATAATGCCCATTCAATCGAGTGATGACTAGGCCCATACAGAATCTGCACGCGCAGAAAAACGCAGATTTTAGCCCATCATTGAGCCTATTTATTTACTTGTGTAAATGTGTGTAAATGCTTATTTATTCAGTTTTTTTAAATTAATTTCAGTAATGTTATTAACTAATATGAAAGTGTTCAATTGATTTATTTCCAATACAGTTTGAAATATTTTCTGTCTTTTGTATGATGTATTAAATGAGAGACTTGCTTTGTTTTCCAGTTAAATGGATCTTATTGGATTTGAGTTGTAAACATATAAAAAAAAAATGTAAAAGGTTATTTTTTATTTTATATATTAAGTTTTTAGTTCCGATACTCCCAATATCATTCCACATAAATCCGCAGATTTTTTTACAAAAGTCTGCGCAGAAAATGTCCGCAGATTCTGTCTGGCCCTAGTGATGACATACAAATTGGCTGGCAATGCAGTATGATGACTGAGACATGTACAAATAATCATTTGCTCAGAGTAATGTATCATTTAAAACAAAAGATTCTCAAGCAAATCTAAGTTGCTTTAATATAGTAAGCATTTATTGTAAAATACTGCTGTCAATATACATTTATTCCTGTGGTAATAATTTTTTTTTTAAATATTTGTTTTATAAATCATGTTGTGAAAGTAATTTAACAGCAAAATAATGTACACCAATGTTGTGATTTTATTAAAAAGCCTTTTACTAGCTAAATCTATAAATCCAATGACCATTACTGATTATTTAGAGACTATAGAAATATACATATAATCGGCTTAACTGTGTCAACCTCATACAGCTTTTTTCTTTATTATATTATTCATTCATTTTCTTGTCGGCTTAGTCTTTTTATTAATCTGGGGTCGCCACAGCGGAATGAACTTATCCGCCAACTTATCCAGCACATTTTTATGCAGCGGATGCCCTTCCAGCCGCAACCAATCTCTGGGAAACATCCATACACTCATTAGGGATGCAACGATTAACCGGTTTCACTATTAACCGCGCTTTAATTCGTCACGGTTAATTAATCGTAAAGGCTTCTCAACACTGCGTTTCTGCACAGAACAAAACATCAGTCACTAAACAAAGTTATGCCAACTGTGCGCTAGTTTGTACACCGAGACTAATAACCACGCACACTGCATTAACTATGACTGAGGCTATTAACTAAGGCAAGCTCGTGTAAGTTCATTATTTCCAATGGAGGGACGCGCACGCGACGCAACCCGCTCACGCTTTTCACGCGCACTAGTTGAGATGGGGGCTTTTGTGACCGCGGGAACTGTAAACGGCTGAAGTAAGGAAGAAGCAATGAAAAGTACACAGGTTTGCAAGGCCACTTAAAGTGGCAAATATTGGCGCCAATGAGAGCGATCATGCGGTGAATGTTGAGCCGAGATCAATCGAGTGATTTCGGAGAGGGTGCTGAAAGACTCGGTGGATCAGCTGTTTAATAGCCCGCATCTCGATGCGTTGTATTCACTGCGTGTTCAGCACAAATGTCCGCTAAATATAAAATCTAACAGTATATAGATCTCTTTGCCAAAAAAGCTCGACTTTACTAAGTTCATACTGAAACTTCGGCTCATGAGTCATGACAAAGAACGGATGCAGGTTGTCATCGCGAGAATCATATGCTCTGCGCCGCTCATATATTGGGTCGGCTCGTCTGCTTTTTTTCCACAAACACAGAAAAATGTAAATCAGCGCATAACAAGACTGATCATTTAAAATGACACAAACCCAAACCAAAACTTTTAAAAGAGTAGTAGAAGTAAGACTTTTCTTTCTTTCTTTTGTCCGATCTTTCTGGTTATTAAATTGACATGCATATAAAAACAATAGTGCAAAATCTAATTTCTTACTGCAATGCTTCATTTTTGTTTGATGCAAACCGTAGATTTTTTTTTCATAATGTAACAGTAGAACTTTTTATAGCAGATAACTCACATTCAAGCACATTTAGGGCAGCATGATAATGTTATTCATTGTTAGTATATTATTGTTGTCATCGACATCCAGGGGCGATTTTAGGATTTTCATTTTAGGGGGGCTCAGCTCCTTATAGGGTAAAACATTTCTATATATATAGTCATAACCATTTAAGTTCTGAATAAGCCAAAAAGGCCAACCCCCTTGTTTACTGTAGTAAAAACCACTTTCTATATTTAAGTGCATTTTTTGTTTCAGTGTATTACATAAATAAACTGCCACTTTTCTAATTAAATGACATACATATAAATATATATTTTTAAACTTACAGGCTAATTCACATTGTTGTCGATCTGAATGATAATAATAAATAAAAAGTATTTTTTTAATACTAGACAATACTTTATGTTTTTATCTCTGTCAGTGACTCAGTGACAGTTAAAACGAGTACATTCTCTAAGTCAGGGCTGCTCAAACTCGGCCCTGGAGGGCCGCTGTCCAGGGTATTTTAGTTCCAACCCCAATTAGAGACACCTGAACAAGCTAATCAAGGCTCTTATAGGGATACTAAAAAGCTCCAGGCAGGTGTGTTGAAGGAAGTTGGAGCTAAACTATGCAGGACACCGGCCCTCCAGTACCGAGTTTGGACACCCCTGCTCCAAGTGGTTCTGTCACTGTGTTTAATCCTTTCTGTGCAAGACTGTATGGTATAGTTAACGTACAATGTTCAATATTGGTAGTTCATTTTGAGAGTTACGAGTTTAAGAGTTACATTTTTCGCTGAAGGAAACAGCTGTGCTGATGAGGTGAACGCCGTGAAAACCCGACTGCTCCTCCGTGACATTGAGATACAGGTGATAATCTATATCAAAGAACTGCAGATAAGCAGATATTATAACAGTTTATCAATAAACACACACCTTGCTGTGGTTTGCCGATCAAATGAAAAACAAAAGACGGGGAGGAGCCAAATTCTGCCGCCGTTTTTTTAATCAAATTTACAGGGGACTGAGGCGATAATTTAGTGTACAGTTTGAGCTAATCGTAAAACTTTTAGGGGGGCCGAGTAGAAATATAGGGGGGCTACAGCCCACCTAAAATAGGCCTAGCAACGGCCATGTCGCCATCATTAATATGTTATATTCATTTTGGAATTATTGCACAAATATCAATAAGTGATTACAGAATTAGTTAGTTGTTTCTGGTTTTTGTTAGTTCTGAGTGATGTTGTTTTCAAATGCAATAAATCTGTAATATACAATTTGCAGTGGTGATCATTTATTTTTGGTGGGTGCTCCTAAATTTTTTATGGTGCTCCTAAAATTTTGGAAGTTTGAAGCAACAGTGCTACCAAGTAAAAAAGTTCATTTCAACCCCTGCATTAGACAAATACCATTTTTTATTTATTTATTCATTGTTCTGTCATTTATTTACAGTGTAAAAATTATGTATGTTTAAATGTCAAAAAGTTTACATATTTTTAAGCACAAAGAGAGACATGGACTATTGTTTGTTTTTAATATTATTTTGTGCTGTATTAATTGCTTACTAAGCAGCAATAAATAGCACTTCAAAATATGAGTTTTCATGTGATTTTCTAAACTAGCAGTGTTTTGAAATTAATGAATGCATAATAATCGTGATAACCATGAAACCGTGATTATTTCTCAGACTATAATCGTACAACCAAAATTTATAATCGTTGCATCCCTAACACTCATCCACACTCATACACTACAGACAATTTAGTCTACCCAATTCACCTGTACCGCATGTCTTTGGAATGTGGGGGAAACCGGAGCACCCGGAGGAAACTCATGCGAACACAGGGAGAACATGCAAACTCCACACAGAAACGCCAACTGACCAAGCCGAGGTTCGAACCTGCGACCCAGCGACCTACCTACTGCGCCACTGTGTCGCCTATATTATATTATATTACATTATATTATATTATTAATTTTTCTTCGGCTTATAATTAATTTACTTCAGATGTTTCCCAGTTCTGGGTTGCAGCTCAAAGGGCATCCGCTGTGTAAAACACATGCTGGATAAGTTGGTGATTCATTCCGTTGTGGTGACCCCTGATGAATAAAGGGACTAAGGCAAAGGAAAATGAATGAATGAATGATTATATTATATTATTTCTATTATATTATTTATATCTCTGCAGATGTGCAGTTTAAGCTTGATGAGCGAACCGCTCACAGCAGCCTGGATCTTTTTAAGAAAGACACCGGTGTGATCTATCGAATGCTAGGTGTGGACCCGTCTCTGGTACAGGACACCCCTCTGCGTTTCCGGGACTGGGCCGTGGTCCTCGCCGACACCCCTATTGAATCTGGACGGCACTACTGGGAAATCACAGTTAAGAAGTCCCATGAATTCAGAGTTGGAGTGGCTGATGACTCCACGTCCCGTGATGAATGCGTAGGCACCAATTCCACTTCCTGGGTGTTCGCATTCGTCCAGAGGAAGTGGTTTGCTATGATCATGGGGAAGCAGGTCCCGGTGCCGTTGGTTGGGAAACCGGATCGAGTCGGGCTCTTGCTGGACTACGAGGCGGGACGGCTCAGTCTGGTGGACATCCAGAAAAATGAAGTGGTGCATACCATAAAAACACAGTTCCGCTCGGCCGTCTGTCCTGCGTTTGCTCTCTGGGATGGGGAGTTACTCACACATTCAGGACTGGAGATCCCAGCCGGGCTTCAGTGACTCGTGTTCATTCACACATGGATGCTACATGCCTCTTAATGGATAGAAAAAAGGAAGTATAGGGGCCTTACGAAATGGGAACACAGCCGTTTTTTACTGCCATTAATCCAGATTGGTCCGCTAAGCTGGAGAAAATATAAACTCAGTCTACTGTTTGTGATATAATGCTGATGAACGAATGTTCAACATATGAATACTTGACATCCTTAAAATTGATTTCTTATGTGCATCAAATACAGTGTTTAGATGTTTTTTTTTTTCAATAAACAGACACTATTTACCAGTCATGATCTTTATTTACAGTCTGTACATTTTCATTTTCAATAATTTTCACTTTTTCATCTACATCCATAACAAATGCACTCTTTTCATTTTTAATATGAATTTTTTTCTCCAAATCCTTGATATGTGTATCCAGCAATAGTGCGTACATGTACCAATTTTAAATATATTAATTTCTCTCAATAAAATGCTTTTACATTCAGATGAAGCTTTGTGCCCTACATTTAATACAACATTTTAATTCAAATAATAACTTAGAAAATGTATTAAAAAGCTTCAGAAATACAAAACATCTTAAAAATAGTACAAATATACAAATACTTGCTCTAAATAATCATCCGAAGGTTATTAGTAGCTTGAACAGCCTTGATGGCCGTATGACATTATGGAAAGCCCTGGCGTGTGAACCTCCTTGAGGCAAAGCAATGTAATGGCATTTCCAGAATGATTCATAAATAAACTACTCGAACCGCAGCTGAAAGTGCACACATGCTTGTCCTGATAGATGGCCAGCTAAATTTACACCAACTTGTACTTAGTAAACAAGGCTGGATGCAAGATAATCGAGAATTGTAGTAGTTTGAAAGGCTGAATATATGACCAGACGGATTATAATACAACTCTACAGTTTTAAAAGACTAATGTTTTTCAGCAACAAACTTATTTCCTACAGTAAGGCTGGGCCGATTATATTATATTGAATCGCGATAAGATTTGTCAATAACAATGATAAGCCCTGGACTTTTTTACTCTATATTGATCTAAGAGCCAAACACACAGCAGAAATGTACAACAATGGGAATCTAAAAGTGTGTTGATATTAGAGATGTACTGAATTTTCGGCCACCGAAAAATTTATCATTTGAAAATATGTTATGCCATTTAATGGACTCTCTAATTTTTGTAGCTTCAGTCTTTGTTGGGTTACTTGTTTAAATCTGGAAGCATTAACAACTTAATTCGAAATGTATATCATTATCGTTCAATATGGAAAATAATTATCGAGATTGCATTTTTGCCTTATTGCCCAGCCATATTTTAAAGTGAGGTGTGTGAAATGTGATACCAAGTGCCGCAAGATATATATAATATATATGAAAGCCTTAACAACATAGACACTCCACTGCACGATTTTATTTATATATATATATATATATATATATATATATATATATATATATATATATATATATATATATATATATATATATATATATATATATATATATATATATATATATATATATATTTAAAATCGTGCAGTAGTAGTAAGTGCTTTATGTAGTTAGGGTTAAGCTATAATGCTTTAATATAGGAAACGCTTAAATAAATAGATAAAATAAAACATCTTCAGGGATTTACCGGACTTTCAGAAGCTATTTCCAATAATTTTTAATATTGTTATTAAAGTATTTTAATTTTTCAGTTCTGTCTCAACATTGCTTTATTCTTAAAGGTGCGCTAAGAAATATTTGGAAAATGCATTTGACACACTTGCAGCCAATCAGCAGTAAGGGTAGTGTCTAGTTATGATTTCCGAAATATCAAAAAGGGGCGAGGCTTTGGGATATGGGCGTATTTTTTGTTTTGGTTCTTTCAAATATCAGCATCATTTGCCAAAATTCTGTGAACTTTAAAATTTAAAAACATTCTGAAAATATATTTTTTATTTATTTACATCTTGTAGTTCTGGACTTTTTCCTCAGAACTGTATTTAAAAAAAGTAAGTGCCATACAAAGAAACAAAAGGCAGAACTGAGAATTTACCTCATAATTGCAATTTTAAGAAGGATGTCGTAACTACTGCTTTGTTCTCACTTTTTATTAAGATGTGTTTTTATCGATCTGATCACAAGTGGACAAAGGAGAAACAGTATTGTTCACACCTGCCGTTTAAATATGTTTCTTTTGTCCACTTTCGACTACTTTTAGCCTGTGGGTGGGGTTTGGGTTTCTCTGATCTTTTAGGGTGCTTTCACACTTGGTTCACTTGCCTGGTCCGAACCCAAGTTCGATTGTCCCCCCTTGCCACCTTCTTGGCTGGTTTGTGTTCACACAGCCTTTTTCCTTCTGAACCCCAGTATGCTTACGTCATCAACCTGTTGTTGTGTGTACAGCTGTTGCTAGGTGACTGGCACAAAAGCCAAGGTGCCAAAATGTGAAGATGTATGCACATCACGGTCATTCTGCTTTTACTGAATCTTTTAGTTTTGGTAACATACAGAGAGGGACTTGCGTCTATCTGCCGCAAAAATAATAACAATGTTTAGAACATAACGCAATGTCAGCAGAAGTCGTTTTTGGAGGAGACAAGCAAATGTTATCACTGTGTTTGCACTGGGTCAGTCCCGCTTGTCACCAAGGTAATGTTAGGTGAGACACAGACATACACACACAAATGAACGTTATGAAAAGTTTGTTGTACAGTTGGCGGTTCACTTCCGTTATTTGGCACGATTGCATTAATATCAAAAGTGAAATGGACCAGAGTTCATGCGAACTGCACCCCAGACCACCTCTTTCAGGTGGACTTGGGTACAGTTCGTAGGTGCGCACCCGAGTTCAGAAGACATAATTCACACTAACTAAACGTACCGAACTCTGACGTCCACCAAAACTCGGGTGCGGACCAAAAGTGCTAGTGTGAAAGCACCCTTAATCTAATTTTCATTACTAATCGAAAGTTTGCAAAATATTAATCATTTACAAAAAAATTAATAAAAAAATCCAGTCGAGTGTGTCTGAATGCAATAGTGGACAAGCTCAAAACATTTCACACCCAGTTCACCCCTGTACTCAACATTGTCCACTTGTAATCGGATCAACAAAAGTTTGTGAATGAGTCCTTCTAGTTTCTAAGATTACTGCAAAAACATTGAATCAAGGTTGGCCATTTAAATAAAAACTCTTCTACAGTAAAATAACTTTGAGGGAAAGAAAGCTTCAGCATCTAAATTGGTCCAAACCACAAACTGTCCTTGACGACCAGGACCAGAAATGATCTGGGAGTACCTGGCAGTTTTATAATCCCACCGTAGACATAACAGAGGTCTGTAAAACTACAGTAATGACCATCACAAATTCTCAGCAGGAGCTAGTTGACATCTACATAAAGCAGAGCTTTGGTTTGAAGCACTATCTCACCTGCATGCACCTGCTCAGTGTGTCCTTACACGGGGCTTTGTCCTAAATCTCACACCCACGTGCTTCCCTGAAGTAGTGGGAGGCCGCGGTTTGGGATTTTCTCCCTCATATTAAACTCTCCAGAGTCTCCATGCTCTTCAGTTCATCTGGATCAATGGAGGAATCGGGGCATGTGTCTCCGCTGAGCTCCTCGGGCAGTAGTGTGTGTGTGTAAATGCTCTGATACTCTTGGAGCACCTTGGCCACTGTGTTGTGCCCAAACTGCATTGCATCATCAAGAGGTGTGTTTCCCCATCTGAAGAAGAGATGGATGGGTATTACAAATACATGAAACAAAAACAAAGCAGAAAAAGAACAATGGGCATGAGTTTGTGATACCTGTCCTTTGCATAGGGGTTGACCTTGCAGGTGTCTGTTAAAAACTTGACTGCTTCTAAGTGCCCTGAAATCAGAGTTTAGAGACCTATTAATACATTTACAACCAATTCAGATGTTACAATTTGATCTTTAGGACTCGTTATCCATGCTGTCAGTCATCATTATCAACTTTAGTTCCAGACTCAAGGTCCACTTCATAGTGATGAAGTGATTAATAATGAATTAAAGGGATAGTCTACCCAAAAATGATAATTATATTATTAATTACTCGCCCTTGTGTTGTTCCAAACCCCTTGAGACCTTTGTCTTCAGACCACAAATTACGATATTTTAGATGAAATCTGAGATCATCCTCCATATAAGATGATCTGGAGACATTCAAAGTCTGAAAGGCATGCCAAAACAGACTATATACTATCAGTGGTTCATTCATTTATTTTCTTTTGGGCTTAGTCCCTTTATTAATCTGGGGTTGCCACAATGGAATGAACCGCCAACTTACCCAGCATATGTTTTACACAGCGGATGCCCTTCCAGCCGCAACCCATCACTGGGACACACTCATACACTCTCATTCACACACACACACTACGGACAATTTAGTTTATTCAGTTCACTTGTAGCGCATGTCTTTGGACTTGTGGGGGAAACCAGAGCACCCGGAGGAAACTCGCATGAACAGGGAGAACATGCAAACTCCACACAGAAATGTCAACTGACACAGCTGAGGCTCAAACCAGTGACCTTCTTACTGTGAGGCGACAGTACTACCCACTGCGCCGCCCACCATCAGTGGTTCAATCAGATTATTATAAAGCTAAGAGAATATATTTGTGCGCACATAAAACAAAAAAATGACTTTATCCAAGAGATTCTTCTTCTCAGTGTCAGTATAGGGTGCATTCATAAGAGTGTGGTGCTCTTTATGTGGTCCACGATTGGTTGTGCTGTTGACGCATCATCTGGGTCAAACAGAAAGTGATGTATAAATCAGTGAACGGTGAATGCGCACAATATACTGACACTGAGGAGAGGAAACGGTTGAGTAAATTAGTAATTTTTTTTATGCACAAAAGTATTCTTGTAGCTTGATAATATTCTGATTAAACCACTGAAGACACATGTGAACCACTTTTGACTGTATTTTTGGTAGATTTCTGGACTTTAAACAAGTTGGGACCATTGCTATCTTGGGAGGATGAGAGAGCTCTAGGATTTCATCCAAAACATCTTAATTTGTGTTTCAAAGATGAACAAAAGTCTAAGGGATTGGGAACAACATAAGTAATTATTGGGAGAATTTTACTTTTGGGTGAACTATCCCTTTTAGTAATGGATAATTGTGATTTCACACTGACATTCTAGTTTGAATCAGGGCATAAAATGTTTGCGTGAATAACTGTTACTTTAAAACAGACTACCTATTGAAGGTGGTCTATGTTTGGTTACACTGGAATTAGGTATTGATTTGAGTGAATCTGAAAAGCTCCGCAGACTTGGGTTTTCTTTTTTTTTTTTTTTTTTTTTCCACAGAGCACTTTGTGAGGGCATAAATTGATTGAAAAAGCACAAAAATTCTCATTATAATAAATGTCAAAAAAAGATGCAGCTTAATATTTCCATGGAAACCTTGATGCATTTTCTTTCAGTATTTTTAAATACAAAATTTAAGAACAGCATCTATTAAAAATGTAAATATTTTGTAATATTACAAATGTTTTTACTGCTGTTTTTTAATTGAAGGAAATTAATGTTTCCATACAGTACAACTATAAACATTACAGTTTGCTTTTTTCTAGTTTTCTTTTTTTTACCCAAGTCCCATCCCAAGAACTGAACATCCCAAGGCAGCTTAACACAATAATTAAGTTCAAATACAATAATTAAACAGTCTGGAGTCATGCATGGCGTGACATAACAGTGATGATAAAAGAAAGAAATAAAAAAAAAATGACAAATAACAGGGAAATGAATAAAAATTTGCAGGACAAACTACATTAAAAACCCCACGAAGTGGATACAAAGAGATATACAGATTATTTAACAGTAGGGTAATTCTTTTAGATTTTAAAAATATGATTAAATAGGTTCCCAGTAAGTATAAAACCTGTCCACCGAACCCCTTAGTGCAGGGGTGTCCAAACTCGGTCCTGGAGGGCCGGTGTCCTGCATATTTTAGTTCCAACCTCAATTAAACACACCTGAACAAGCTAATCAAGCTCTTTCTAGGTATACTAGAAACTTCCAGGGAGGTGTGTTGAAACAAGTTGGGGCTAAACTAGGCAGGACACCGGCCCACCAGGACTGATTTTGGACACCCCTGCCTTAGTGTGTATTTAATCTTTTCTAGTTTTAGAAAAGACCTCGCATCTTCAAACCAGGTGATGGGGGTGTAGAGGATTTTCAGCATAATAAGATTCTTCTTCGGGCTAATAAAGATGTATAAATCTACCTATTGCAGAACAGTTCTTCAATAGGCCTCACTGATAGACTTAAAAATCAATGTCCAATAATTATTTAAAGAAGGGCAAGAACAAAGCATGTGTCAAATCAGCTGGAGAAAAGGAACATCTATCACAAGACACATCTAATCCAGGGTACATTCGTGTCAACCGTGACTTGCTTAAATGTTTTACTGATATTTTTGGTCAGTTTAATGGATCCCAGAATGAACTGATTTGTGACTCTAAACTCTTGAATGGTTTTGTGTAAATAAATATTAACATTTCTAAAAGAAATCCCTTATTACCTTCTGCTGATGCCACATGTAGAGCAGTACGGATGTCATAGTCAGTCAATTGCATGTTCACCGCAGAGAGAGCGATTCTGTCAAACAAATGAACGTCACATGACCATTCCAATCAAAATATCTGAATGTTTTTTATTTGCCATAAAAAAGATGCTTACCTTCTGAGAGCTGAAACATCCCCACTGTACGCAGCAAACATCAGATCCACCACAGACTTGTTCTGCAATATCATAAACATAATCAGAGCTTAAAACTCAGCAACTTCACACTGAAAAAAATCAAATCTGCTCTGCTGTCTTACCCTCTCGTGGCCTGTCTGTCTGCGAGGGTCCAACTTCTTTGTAAAGTGTCTTAGATTGTCATAGTTGTGGAAGTTAAAGAGGGAGACCAGCTCCTAAAGGATAAACCAATTCAGGTTATGGTCTAAGAGACTAAATGAAATAAAACACAGAAGCCCAGATCTTAAAGAACATACCTGGCAAAAGTGGATTCCTCGAATGCTGTTTCCCACACGGTCGAGAGCCGGAGACCAACACATCACACCCATTATATTGGGAACCACAAGCAAAACAGCACCAGAAACCCCAGATTTAGCAGGCAAGCCCACCTGAGGGGGAGACAGAGGGATTTTAATGAAAAAGCTTCATCTATAGATCACAGGTGTCTAATCTGGACCAATACAATAATATAAAATGATAATATAAAACATTATTTAGACCAATAAATATAGTGTATTTGCTTGGAGTGTGTGCCTTAACACTACAATATCTGCTATAATATTTTATTACATGACTCTCTGAAATACTTAAATCTGATTGGCCAATCACAACATTCCAAGGTATGTTGTTCCCATATAACAACTGCTAAAACTAATAACACAGGCTCATCTGGGTACATCTTGACAGTTAGTGAACACATTCGTATAATATTTATATGATTTCTTCCATGCCACTGTTCTTGACTGTTTTAATGCAGATAGAATGACCATATAATTTCATGATATGACTTGTTTTTATATTTATGTAGAATAGTTAACTACTGTAGAATCACATGAGCAAGAGTGCCGCTTCATCCATTTTATCAGCAAGTTCATCACAATTTCTCAACAAAAAAGAAATTAGTATTAGGAGATTTGCATTTGAAAATCTGTGTTCTGTTTTTAATTTCTTCCATCATTGAAACAAACAAAGGCGGAGCGGAAATATACACATCTCATTAAATGCAAAATTAAGCATTCGTACTATTATATTACGAATAAAGTCAACGCATATGCGCAGTGTGTTTTTGCAAAGAACGCGTGAAATTCACCTCAATGTGTCTACCGTGCAAGTTAAATAATTGAACTCAAGCAAAGAATTTGTATGATGGGTAAAACTAGAGAAAGTGACGTGATGCATACTCAAGCAGCAAACTCCCGCTCTCCCTCATGAAGCAAATACAGAAGTAACTGAAACTGCAATTCTTCGAAATTCCGCTAGTCCTGCTCCATAATAGAGCACATTTCTATTGACCCCACTGTTAAAATGGCCAACTTTACAGCAGAAAAAAAGGTGTTTTACAGCCTGGTAAAAAAACGATTTTAGTATATTTAACTATTATTACCCTTCATGACAACTGTGAGGGAGTTGAATTTTTTTTTATAACTCATCCGTTTCATTTATATTAAGTTATATTAAGTCTGCATAATTAAGGGCGTGGCCACTTGAGTGACAGCTAGGTCTCGCTGGTCGCCGTCATTTCAGCTGATTATTACAACAGTGTTATTAAAAGACTAAACACTTTATTGATATAATACACAACCAAGCACATGTGGCCAGAACACAAATGAGTCGCAGATAGAGAAAGAAAAGCCTGTCTAAGCAAAATGCTAGCAGGCATCTGTAGTTCCGCTTACACTCTGCCTCTTTTCCCTTTTTTGGTTTCCTCTAGCCGGTGCGATAACGCGCGAACAAAATGGTGACGTTTGGCCAAGCCCACTTGTAGCTTCATTTGTGCTCTTCAGAAACCTATGGATGATGTCAAGGGATACTACGTGCATATTTTTTACACACTATGGTCAATTTATGGCATCCCAAAACCTTCCAAGATATGAGAATAAAAACACTCAAATTATTGTCAAAATATTGATATTAAAATTACCCCTGAAATTATCTTATTATCACTCCTATTATCTTCTTTGAAAAAAAATGGGTCTAGCATCTTCTTTGGAGAAAAACACGTTTTCTTGTAAAATATTTTGTTTTAGCACAGTTAACAATAATATAAATGTAAGCAAACTAAGGTTTAATAAAATTGGCCCACAGCAGGGGACATTTTCTCCAATCCTCCCCAAACTAATTTGAGTTTGACACCTCTGATCTAGATGTAGCATCTACTGTGTGTGTGTACTGTATCGCACTGAGAAATTCTGTTGTTGTGTGTGAGACTCACGTGAAAGGCAAACTGTCCGGAGAAGTCGTACATGCCGCAGGAGTGCATGAGGCTGAGAGTGTTTCGGACTGCCTCGGCACTGAGCACTCGCTCGCCTGTGATTGGACAGATCCCTCCATTAGCCAGAGTAGCCGCCATGACACTTCCTGACTCACACGTCACCTCGATAGAGCACAGCTGAAAAAAAAAAAACACAAAAGAGAAACGTTTAATGTTTGGTATGAGCATTAATAGCAAGTACTACAAGGGAAATTTTATTCAGGGATACCAATAGCCTAAATGAAATTTAAAATGAAATTATAAAATGTTCTATGCCAAATAAACGTTTTCCTGCCCTCAACAAAGAAATTTTGACCAGCTCCAACTTACAGTCTGGTGCAATTTACAGCCAATAAAACGAGGCATTCTCAAGTTTCTTTGCATTTAGTTATGTGAGTAAAACACAGATGACATTTCTTCCTATTGTAAAAAAAAAAGGTGTTATTTATAGAATTTTTACATAACATAACAAAGGTGATTTCAGAGAAAAGAAATTCATGTTTATATTCATATTAGATAATACAATACCAAAGTTTATACTCAATAGTCTATACTTAATTGTTATATTTGGTGAAATAACCCTGACCAATCACAACAAATGAAAATATTTGTTTGTTCAGACCAATTTTTTTCTAAAAAACAAAAATGCATTGGAATGACAATATTTTATATTTGAAATTTGGAAGAATCAGATCTATAGAAAAGATTAAATATTAACACTTTACTCAAGCCCATACCTAATAAATCCATTAAACCAAGAATTTTTACTTCTTAATTTTTTCCATATATATGTTCATTCTATGCTTATTTACCTGAAAGTAGAAGTCAAGGGCTGCCGTCATGTCAGCTCCATTAGGAAAACACTACAGGAGAAGAAAGACGAAATAATATATGAGAAAATAATTAATAAATCCTGTCATTACAAGCATGAAAGCAACAATATCCAAAATGACACTTACTTTTTTCTCCTTGAGATAATAGCCAATTGCATAATTCCTGTAACCAGTCTCTTTCTCTGACTGGAAACTGTCAAAAGCAAGAAATCACAGATTATAGGTTATCCTCTAAGAGACTATGATTTCATAATAAATAAGTTCTAAACTCACGTGGCATTACTGAACCCAACATATTCTCGGCCAGCCATTCTCTTCAGATAATCCACCATCTGACCCAAAGAAAGAACTTTTTATTACAAGCTAGATATCAGAAAACACTTTGGATATTTACATCATGGAGATGTTGCAATGTACTCACATAGTCAAACTTCTCTGCCTTGTTGTAACCAGGCTGTGAAGGAGAAGGGTAGTAATTGAGATGAAATTACAGTAACATCATTAAATAATCTAGGAAAAAGAATTGTACTTAATCATATACTTTAATAAAGTGCACTTATTGAAAATATGTAAATTATTATTGTTTTAAATGCAATTACCTCAGGGTGTTTTTCAGTTTTTTTTAAAAAGGGTGTAATTTCAGTATATGTAAGTACATCTTATGAAAGTATAATTAATAAAAATATTTGGGTCATAATTAATATTGTCCATTAATTTCAGTCAAATGTACTATTAATAAATTTGATATAATTAAGTGCACTTCATTTTCACAAGTGTTCAGGCAGTAAAACTTACTAAAAACAGCAGCACCAGCTAAACTCAAAGGCTAATTCACCTAAAAGGCTAATAAAGTTGATTTATGGGTATATTAATATCTTATTATTACTTGAAATAATTATCACTCAATGTACTTCACAACCATATTTACCTTTAAATGGTAACTAGTTGCTTTAAAAAAAACTACACAGGTTTAGTAGTTCATCAAGCACAAAGCTCACATATTGGTTTTGTTTATATACAACACCTTAGTTTAATTATACTTTTCAAAAAAACATTAAAATGTCTGAGGGCTAACCCATGGCTAATGCTAATGCTAATAAACTCAGCTCTAGTCAGATGTGAAACACAACACAAAAAAGTTCACACCTTCTACTGCAGTCAAATAGGATAAAAAAAACTATCTATAAGTAAAAGTTGTTTCTGTTAGCAAGCAAAAAAGCTAACAGTAAATCCATTGAGTGAAACATCTTCGTCTCTCAGCAGTACAATGCCGTATTTAGACACTTGGTGGCAGTGTGTACATATGCATTCATGGAACAAGACCGTAAGTATCATCCATTAGAAAATCTGTTATGAGTGAACTTAATATGTGTTCTGCATTGGAAAGCATATCAAACCATATAAATAGTCCTTTCAAAAAGCATAACTAAAGAATTTTGCACCGTCGGTCACTATTATGATTGGTCATATTTTGCATTGCACAGCTGCACTAAGCATGAAGTTAAGTAACAGAACATGAACTGTTACTTTTATTGGGAACAATATTAGGTTTCACATGTCCTAAGGTGGGACGTTAAGGTGAACTTCCACAAGGTCCAGAAGGGAGTCCCTTGTGCAAAGGTCAGTGCAATGCGAGCTGAGATGTCTTCATCTTAAAAAGTACTCTTGCGTGTCTGCGCTATGTGAAGTTGTGTAACTTATTTAAGGGCAAAGGTAAAAGCTATAAACTTGAAATAAAAGTAAGGAGTCGGTTAATTATACATTGATCAGATATTTCAGTTCATTTAAACCACTGAAACCTTTCATTGCAGTTATAAAGCAGCGAGTAATTTTGACTGTGCAGAAAATGTGACCTTTTTTTAAAATGAGCTGAAAGGCGTATTTCTCAGCTCGTCTCCTGATTGGCCGTTCAGACACACCTCTTGACCACTAACAGCTTTTAATATGTCATCACACCTCAAAGAACCACCCTCTCACTCCATACACACAAACATACACTTATTCAGCTATTTAAAGCCAGGCCAAAAGGAAAGGACTGAAATATTATTTCGTCCCATTAAAAACCATTAATAGTCTATCATAGCAGTCACTTGTGATATCCAAACTGCACAGCACAGCAGTTTTACCATGGCTTGCAAAATAGAATTAAAGTTTTTGTAATAGTATGATGGTTATTTTAAGCAACAGTGGAAATATAAGTAAATAAAAATAGCATCTAAATAAAAATAAAATCTTGTCTGGTAAGAAATGTTACCTGAAATCTCTACAAAACAATATTCATTTACCTTTAAGAGAGAGCTGATTACAATCGCTCCTGCATTCACCATGGGATTATGGGGCTTCTCTGGGAAAACAAAAAAGATAACACATGCATCATTTCTCATCATGTTGAATGGAAAGGATTTCGAAACAGATCCAGTAAAGATTGCAGATGCAATGTTCCTCAGAGGTGAGGAAATCCATTGATAAGCTTTATAGAGAAAGGAGCTCTGACAGTTTTACAGCTTCTTCTTAATCCCAGACTCCATGTAGCAATAGAACAAATGCGATGACTATGATATGACCAATTCAGAGTCTCGAATTTCATCCAGGACAAAAAAGCCCATTTTTAATTCCTAAAAACACATTCTCATTATTGTCAAAGTTGAAAATGTTTGTGCTGCTTAATAAATTTGTAAAAACTGTGACAGATTTTTGTTTTAGCCTTTTAAAGAATAGTTTAAGTCCACATTTACTTGAAAATATACATTATAGTATAATTAGAAATGTATTCACCATCAATTTAATGCATCCTTGCTCATTAAAACCACTTAATTTCTTTCAATCCTAACCTCTTGGGTTCTTCCTGATTACAAAGTTTTAAAAAAATTTAAGCTTATTTTCTATTCTATCAATATTGTGCAAAATGTTAATTCTGGGATCTTCTCAAATTACACAGATGTGCATAACTAACTATATTTGCATAATTTGATGTATCCACATTCTATTTGAAAGACTTCTCTAAGTAACAGTAACCAAAATAGAAATAAGATATATTGTAATGGTTTCTCACCCTCTTCGTCTAAAGACAATTTGTTGAATTTGAGGCCACTGGGTTCTTTCCCCACATATCTGTGCACGTGTTCACTGCCAGTCTCGTGCACAGCCAGAGCATATTCCAGAGGCTTCACACACGACTGCAAGCAGAACGGCACATTCGTGTCTCCAACGGCATGCCTGTGTATATAGGAAGACACTTAATAAAACTCAAAGTGATAGAACCAAGCAAAGGGAGAAAAAAAAAATATATAGTATTTTTTCCAAAACTAAAAGCATCAGGTAAAACTGAAATTTGGATTGTTGGGTAGATTAAGGTTAACACCATTCAAAACTTTAACACCACATCTTTAAAAATGTAAAAGATTATATATTGTATATCTTTTAGCAAAACGCTTGTCTTTCTGTGGATACAGTGACGTGTATATATTTCATATAGAGAGCTATTACAATAAAGATCCTTGAAGGTTGCTCTGTTTTTTGCAGACCCTGTATTTTAAAATCACTGAAGACACTTCGTTCTTTCCAGTGTTGTGGAGTTGCTAAATACAAGTAGCACAGCTTTTACTAGCACAACTTAATTTTTCAATAGCTGACTATGTTTTCCAGCAACTGTGATGTAGATTGACAATGGTTACATTCTATTTTTTTGAACCTACATTGGTGTGAAGCAGCACATCGTCATCTTACAAGATCATATGCTTAAATAGTGTATTACTCCCATTTAAAAGCATATCACATACCTCAAGGTTTAACATTTGTTTGTTTATTAATGCTATTTTATAAAAAAATATATTTTTAAGTATACAACAAATGAAATAAAATCCATAATATATTTAACATGAAGTAAGAACGTTGTGTGAGGCCTTCAATATAATTTCTTACCAAAATGGAGCCATCTGCCACACAATTTGTAATAAAACAATAAAATAGCAGTGTGTAATTCAATATTAGGCTTTGATATCACAATTGTTTAGCATGTTTTAACAAAGTACCAAATGTTTTAATTATAACATTCCTCGTTAACATTAATTCACTTATTTGATATACAGTTGAAGTCAGAATTATTAGCCCTCCTTTAAATATTTTTTTCTTTTTTAAATATTTCCCAAATGATGTTTAACAGAGCAGGTAAATTTTCACAGTATGTCTGATAATATTTTTTCTTCTGGAGAAAGTCTTATTTGTTTTATTTTGGCTAGAATAAAAGCAGTTTTTATTTTTTTAAAAGCCATTTTATTTTATTAGCCCCTTTAAGCTAATTGTTTTTGATAGTCTACAGAACAAACCATCGTTATACAATAACTTGCCTAATTACCCTAACCTGCCTAGTTAACCTAATTAACCTAGTTAAGCCTTTAAATGTCACTTTAAGCTGTATAGAAGTGTCTTGAACAATATCTAGTCAAATATTATTTACTGTCATCATGTCAAAGATAAAATAAATCAGTTATTAGAAATGAGTTTTTTAAAACTATTATGTTTAGAAATGTGTTGAAAGAAATCTTCTCTCCGTTAAACAGAAATTGGGGAAAAAAATAAACAGGGGGGCTAATAATTCTGACTTCAACTGTATATGTTAGTTTTAGTTAATATATATGAGTAGTTTCAATGCAGCTATGTAGTAATTTGTAGTGTAGCTCACTGCATTTTTAAAGAGTAATTTGTCAGTGGCAAATTTAACTGATGAGTAGCTTATAGCTTTCAGAGTAGCTTTCCCAACACTGGTTCGTACTCGAACTGAACTGCTTGTTTGGTGATTAGATTATCTGTTTTGAACTGCTGTCTTGAACTAAATGTGACATGTCTGGTGTGTGATATCTGTGGCTCCAGCCGCTATACGTAATGCATCGCTGCACTTGTCTGGTGTTGACCGCCTTACAGTATGTAAAACTGTAAGTATAATAATATGACATTAAATATGTTACAATCGATGACATGCACTCTTAAGGAAATAATAAAAAAGAAAAAGTCATAAAAGTTAAATTATAGAAAGTTAGAAAAACATAATTATAAAAATACAGATAAAAATGTTCAGATATTTTTGGTCAGTAAGATTTTGAAAGGCTTCGGTTTTGCTGACCAAGACTGGTTTTTTTTTTTATTATTAAAAAGGTAGTTAAAATTGTAGTAATGTGTTGGTGCCAGCCTAGTGGTTAAGTGTGCCGACATATAGCACCATGGTGCTCACGACGACCCGAGTTTGATTCCCAGCTCAAGGTCCTATGCCGATCCTTCGCCTTTCTCTGCTTCCAATACTTTCCTGTCTGTTCTCGACTATCCTATCCCAATAAAAGGTGAAACCCCACTAAAAAATTATTATTAAAAAAAATTTAGCAATGTTGCGAAATACCATTATAATTAAACATAACTTTATCTTAAAACATATTGAAATGCAATTTATTGCTGCTATGGGTATAGCTGCATTTTCAACAGTATCACATGGCTATTAAGGCTCTTTTTAAAGTTAATAATATTCAATTGATTTTAAAAATAAAATATCCATCCATTCTGATATCCATGCAATACAACACAGCAATTTTACAAACTTCTTAAAGACACTGCTCATAAAATGTTCTATGTAACCAAATGGGGCATTATTTGAACACATAGTGCAAAGAGTTAGCTCTGCACTCTTCTCTCATTACATAAATATGAGTAAATAAACTGCATTTCACCTCTGACCATCCACAGTGCACAGAGAAACTCCCCAGAGATCTGGATTGAACTTCGCCAGCTGAGGGATGTAGTTTGCTACCTGTGCAAACACACACATTGACAAACAGAGACCATATGTTGATAAATGTGTTTGTAAAGACCAAGGTGATTCCGAAACAGCGATAAAGAAAATCAATGGCTTACTTTCCCTCCTTGCCGAGCCTGTGCGTCACAATACAGATGGTTTATGAGCGAGGTAAATGCTTCAAAGTCTGGAATGATGAACTTCCTCTGGAAAGCTTGAGTCAGGAGGACTATATTACTGCCAACACATCTAGAAACAGAAACACACTTATGCCCATGTGACATAACAGCCACCTGTGATCTGTAACGTGCTAAGAGTCGAACATAGCAGAACATGATATATGATCCGTGTTTATTAACGCCAACTGAATGGTTTCAAAAGAAGCTGTGCCTTAGTGGAATAACAAACGCATTATCTCTAATCACTGGTTAGCTTTACAGCTGAACGCAGGTAAATGCACATAAACTACAGGTCAACAGTTTGGAATCAGTAATTTTTAAAATTGTTCTAAAGAAGCCTCTTCTGCTAACCAATACACTGATGCTATTATTTAATCAGAAAAATGGTTCAACTGTGAAATATTGTTACAATATAAAATAACTGTTTTCCTATTGAATGTAGTTTAAATTTAAATTTATTTCATTGTTTTAAAGGGTACCTATGATGATGAAAATCCCAATTCTACCCCTTAGCCCTTCCCCCTACCCCTCGTTTTGCGCATTTCCATGAAGGGGTAGGGGTGTCCCAATTCTCTTTAGCTTGAAGGTGTAGGGCTAGGGGCAAGGGGTAGATACCCCTTTGAACGAAGATTTTTCAGGACCACACTCAAAACCAAGGGGTAAGAAAATTTCCCAGAATACACCAGCCACAGCTGCACCAGGAAGTAAGGAGATCCACAAATTAGTATTTTTTTGTCATTATTACGAATTTTTACAACAAACAAGCATTTATTTTAATATATTCATAACCGCGTTCGTGTTTTACCGTCATGCTTTTAAAAAACCCGCTAAAATAAAAACCGCTAAATTTCGCAATCTATAATAACACCTGTATAGCAATCCCACAACATTCTGACACTCGATGACAAAAATAGAATTGGGATTGGGCCATAGTGTGTCCACAGTCATAATGGGGTGATAGAAACACAATAAGCTTCTCTTTTTTAAATTTCTGACTTTAAAAGTAGGATCCAAATCCCTCACATTTTGAGGCCCACCGCAACATGACATAGAAATTAGGTTTTTCCCACCCACCGAATTGATTGACAGCCGTGTACTAACATGTCTCCAAAGAAAAACGCGTATAATCATATCGAGTAAAAAGACGGGACTTGCGCAAAGCAACTGGGATTAAAAGATCTGTTCAGCTCTCTGTGATCATCTGCACCTCAAGAATGAGTTTTACAAGTTTAACACATTTTTAAAACAGTGCATGTTTGTAATAAAGACATAAAATTGCTACGTAATTCATCACCAGTCACATAGTGATAGTATAATTATAAAAGAAAATGCTTCAATCCCGGTTTGTAGACATTAAATCAGGTTTATTTTGTATAACGAATGTGTATACAGCTGTGTATATTAATGTGTATACTGTCACATTCGTCGTGCAAAAACAGTGCAAAGTTGTGTGTGTGTGCGGGGAGAACTTTCTAACGACATTGTGTGTAACTCATCATTGCAGAAAGGCTTTAAATAACTCCACAACAAATACATCGAATAACCATTTGGGAAAGTTCTTAATATATAAGGTAGATCTGCTTCGTTCTTGTTTGTCACTGTGCTGTTTATCTGAAGTGAGATGCAACAGGAGAGGCTACACTCATCAGAGCCATAGAGAGATCTCTATGGCTCTGACACGCATGTGGGAACGGTGGGCGGGGAGATTTATTATTCATTATTTACCTTTAATTATCCTGGATGTATTCAATTGTTCAGAGGGAAAGGGTAAAACAAGACAATATCTAAGTTTTAAAAAGAATTTTTAAATGCTACTAATTTGAACTTTCATCAAGGAATTCTTAAAAAATGACATGAATTGCAATTTTCACAAAACTAGGTTCAATTGTGAAATATTATTACAACATAAAAGAACTGTTTTCCTATTGAATGCAGTTTAAATGTACATTTATTCCATTGATTTAAAGCTTATTTTTTTAGCATCATCAATACTTCAGTGTCAGAAATCTAATAATAAAATATGATGCTCTGCTGAACAAGAAACACTTAATATTATCATTATAGTTCAAAACTGTTGGGCTACTTCCTATTTTCATTGAAAATGTATCAATAAAAAATCTATTATTTACTTTTAATCATCATGGATGCATTCAATTGTTCAAGAGTGAAAGACAAGAAACAAGATATAATAAAAAATATATATTTAAAAATGCTGTTATTTTTAATTTTCATTTAATCAAAGAATCCTTAAAAATCAAATGAATTGCAGTTTTCACAAAACTAGTAACAAAGGAAAAAAATCTTTTAATTATTAATTAAACATTAATAATTATAGAAATCATTAGAATCAATTGAGTACCAATATTAACTGTTCATAATAAAACACCATATCATCATAATATACAGTAATGATTTCTAAAGAATCATGTGACAATGAATATTGGAGTAACGACCATGAAAATTATAATTTGTTTAATCGAAGAAATAAATACAATGTTAAACTACATACAATTAAAAAAACAGTTTTAAATTGTAAACAGTCTTGATGTTCAAAATAAGTTTCTACCAAAAAAACATAATATATATATTATAATATTTAACAATTAAAATATTTTTGCTGTATTTTTGAACGAATAAATGCAGGCTTGGTGAGCAGAATAGGCTTCTCTAAGAAACAATTTAAAAAATGTACTTATCCCAAACTTTTAACCGGTAGCGTACAAATATAATAGCTGTCATTATTTACGTTGGCTGTGAAGTGGAAAGTTAGGTCAAGTATTTGTATGTGATGATATGCGCATGGTGAACTGACTGGTTGTATTTAGAGTCTTCCAAGAACATTGCGCCATCATTCACCCGTAATGGCATGTGAGTGTATGTACATATCATAACAGCTGTGTGTCATAAACTGTCAGCGATGCCATGACATACCACGGAGAACACACATAAACACAATGCCTCAGTTTCCACTCACTTTCTGAACAGTTCTTGGTCCATCATTGCTGTTCCAACGGAGTCTTGCATTGCGTGGTGGATCTGCCGCATGCAGTCTCTCAGACGGGGGTCAGACGTCTGCAAACCTGTGCTTTTGAGTGCCTTGGAGTATAAGAACATCTATTTTTAACATCATATATTAAATTTTTAAATTACACAATTATTGCACAGATAATACCATAATACAGGGTGATTCAAAAAGAACACCACAACAACAAATCTGTATTTAATCAAAGAAACATGATGGTACCTTGGGTAATTAATCAATGTGAAGAATACTTAAACTTCAGAGCTTCCTTAAATCGACAACAGAAAGAACTTAGCTCTTCTTTGCAGAGTTCTCGATTTTCAAAATTAGGGTATTCTTTTTGAATCACCCTGTATTATTTAATATAATAATATAATATAAGGGATAAACTACTTGTTTAGGATGTTATAACATTAAAAAAGGGAGACAGTGGAAATGTTTTGAGGAAAAGCATGTTAGAATCCATTTAAATAATTAATAAATAATTAAATAAAAATGTAATTGAATAGAGCCAAATATTATGTTATGGCAAATAAAACAGTTGAGTAGAAAAAATATTTAAGTTAATAGACAAATATTTTACAAATAATATTTGAGATCAAATATGATTAAGATGATGATATTTAGGAGTCTGAAAACAACTAACATAAGTAATAAAATGAGCTTTAATGTCAAAATAGAGCATTCAGTCTTAATATAATGTCAATAGTACTATTATTCATCATGACAGCACAAGCATTTTTAATACAACAATTTAATCCAAAATGTTTCCACACAAATGTTAAGCAAAAGAATATGTTCACCATTAATGATAATAATAATGTAGTAATAACTTTGCTAAACACCCTTTCTGAAAGATCACCAGACTCTGAAGACAGGAGTAATAAATGATGAAGATTTTGCTTTTTCACCACAGAAATAAATTGCATTTTAAAACAGAAGTTTAGATAAAAACATATTATTATTGCAAATATATCTAGAAACTTAAAACTTCAAATATATTTAAAAATCTTGCAAAGCACAAACCTTTAAATAATTTTACACTTCTCAATAAGATGCATTTAAAACAGTACAAATTCTGTTTTTTTTTTTTGGGACATGAATGAATTGTTTACATTAGGCCTGTTGCATTTAATAATGATCTGATCACATTTTTCCCTGTAATTGCATAATATAACCATTGTTATTTTGCAGTATAAATTTCAAATAATGTAAATTTAAGTGCATACTGTAATCAAATGCTAATCAAGGATTAATGGAACAAGCATTAAGACAGTAAATAATATTATGTTTACTTCATCGTTAATGGCACTGTGATCAACAAGAAAATACTATTTTGATAATTGCACCCTATATTGACAATAACTGGCACTCCATTAATCAAATGCTTAAAGTTAAAAAAGTGCAAACTTTTTTATTATGTTTTTTGCAATAGTCAAATAAAAGAGTTCACCAAAAGTCTATTTGGTGGGATCTTGCTACCTGCAGTCAATGATTTAGCATGTGAGTTTTTGTACTGCAGCTGGATGAGATGACCATCATATATAGACAACATAACCACATGCATATCAATGCACATGCATTGCACACAGTGTAAGTGAGGTAACACTTTTAATGGCTGTCTATTTCTGGGTGGCATGTGTGCTAGAGTACACTGGAGTGCACACGCACACAGACAGCGGAAATGAGCAGTGCTCTGGAAATTCAAAGATTAATGAGTTGCCTTAGTCAAAACAGTCCATAATTCTGTGTACTACTTCATGTAAAATAAACTTAAGATGTAAATACAGATCCAAGAATGTTTGGGAATAGGTATATTTATTAGAGGCTTTAATGAAGCCCAGTCACTGGTCCGAATCTGATGTCTATTTTTAGTGACATTATATAATACTTGAGATTTATGACAATAACTTATGTAAGAATAAAAAGGCCCATTTTAATCATACTACACTATCCAAAAAAGTTGTTGTGGGGGTGGTGTACTAATACATAGTATTTAAATACAATCCCAGTCAAAAGTTGGAAAAAGAAGAGTCTTTTGCTAACCGAGGATTCATTTATATGATCAAGAAAACAATAAAACTGTGAAATTGTATTTTATTCTTTAATTTTTTTTTACTTTTTCTATACTTCTTTATTTTTATTCTGTTTTATAATGTAATATATTCTAGGTGTTCTATAAATTATTATGAAGATCCCTTAAAAAAATGTAAGAATTTTTACTGTCTTCAGTGTCACACTATCTTTCAGAACCTTCAGATTCTTTTTGATTAATATTTTTAATTAAGATTAAAAATAAGATTAATATAACATCTTTTGTAACTTTATAAATGTCTAAATGGCACTTTAAGTTGAATAATAGTATGATAAATAATAGCTGAGTTGCAAAAATAACAAGAAAAATATTATGTACAGTCATCATGGCAAAGAAATTGGTAATTAGAAATTTTTAATGACTAAATTAATAGTTTAAATTCTGATTATTATTATTAAGAAAAACAATAATAATAATAATAACTCATTGCATCTATTGTTTAACATGTGTTTTAAAATATTTTCTCTGTTAAAAATAGTTTGAGAAATAACTGAACATAATCTTTCACAATTTCACAGGAGGGCAATTTTTTTTGTGTTTTTGATCAATTAGATGCAGCCCTGCTGAACAACTTTCAACAACATTGAAAATGTATGTTTCCAATATTTTGACAGCTTTAATACCAAGACCATGCAGGTACATCTTAAGCAGAACATCTATTATTCCTTTTGATATACAATATAGTCATGACAGCTGAGCTCACACACGAGCACATCATCACAGTAATACTCACTGTCAGGAAACGCGCCACTGAGATTTTCTCCTCTCCCTGGGTGATGGTGTAGAACAACAAGTCCTCCAACCCAGAAACCACCTTCTTACTGCTCAAAACACAAGACAAAAACAGTTTCAAAACAAAGCATACGTCGTTTAAAAAATAGGCCCTGCAAAAGTAATTGTTAAAAAGTCTATTATCTATTTGTCAGGGGATTTATTTACCTGTACGTCTCGGCGTCAGTCTCATTGATCACGTGCTGCTGGCGAGGATGTTGCCCTGGTGATGAGCTCGTGTGTAACGGTCGAGCAGGTGAGTGTTTTCTCCCCAAACTTCCCGCAACTCTCTCCCATTTTCCAGCATTCCTGATGAGAAAAACGCCAGCTCTAGTCGCCTGTAGGGTTTTAACACAATGCATAACCAATCCGGAAAGTTTGGCTTCTGAACTAGAGCTCTATAATCGTCTGAATAGCGCGTGTCTCTTGTGCTTATGAGTAGTGTGGTTTCTAGTGGATTGGCTCCAAGTGCACGATCGTCCCACGAGGAATGATACTGACATATGTTGACAAATTTAGCCGGTAACCGAGGGATCATACGCAGGTGAGGACACGCCTCCTGCCGGGTGTTAGGGGAGGGCGGCTGAGGGAAACGGGGAGAGATCATTGGTGTAACCCTTGAATAGACGTAAGTTATAATGTGACTCAATAGTAGAAACTGATTTTGCAATTTATGGCAAAATTATTAAGCCTGGGCATTTTGCCCTTAATGATTTGTTTTTTTTTTTTGGCATAAAATCAGATGTAATAATTAACCCATTTAACCACATATAACATTTATGAATGAAACCTTTTAACCTATATGGTCAAATAATAGATATGGTACATTTTTATTTTCTTCTAAATATAATAATAATAATAAAAAAGTTTTCAATAGGCTATGCAAGGAGAATATTTTTACATGCCTGCTAAACGGAGAAAGGGATTAAGTTTAAAAAGAATAAATAGATATGCTGGTGGCTTTCATTTTTAACTACTTTGTATATTAGAATGGGTCCTGATTGTTTTAAATTATATACATTTTTTTTATCATAATTTACAGAAGACACCCACTAAATATCATTTAGTGAAAAAAAGACTATGTTACAAAAGTGATGTTCCTAAATATCTTGTCAGGCATATTAAGAACAAGAATATTTTCAATGCATATTAAAAGACTTTATTGAAGATATAAGGATTTAGGGATATATTTCAATAGTATAAGTCTGAATAAAAAGTAAAGGTCTGAATATATTGTTTAATTTTTACCTGAATGCATCTGTTTTATTTAATGATGCATGTTGAATCATGATTTTATCAGTTTGTTGACAATGTATTTTCACCAAAGCTGACACTTGGCTTGCAGCTTGCATATAATATATGCATATTATTCTATGCATATTTAATTTGGTGCAGACACCACAATTGGACATTTTTGTCTTTTACACTTTTTACAATTTAGCACTCTAATGATATACAACTGCCTGAATGAGTGTAGAAAACACAGAAGGGAATACACAAGAATATATTACATGAAATTGGATGGAAATCACATTCTAATGAACTAGAATGGTTAGTCAGAATGTAAAGTAAGTTTGTAATGTCTGAAATATTGAAAATCAAAAAGAAATGAAGCAGGGCTTTTGCATTGAGGTAGCTGTAAGTTCAAAGGGAATCCCTGAAAAGCAATGCCGTGCTGAGTGTCAGAGTACCTGTGGTGAGGATTTTCCATGTGGAAGAGAATGAGGAAGCAAAACTGACTTGATGTAAGGTCATGTTAAGTATTATTAACTATTTTGTTATTGAAACACTTTTTTGTGACCTAACAATGTTTTGTTATTGTTGCTTTGCAAATAAATGTACAAAATGTTTTTTTTTGGACATGATTTTATTTTTGCACCACTGTTATGACTTTTTGTACTAACGGATATGGCAGAATTTTGCTGGGTGGAAAAAATAATTCAAAGACAGTAGGCTCCTGTGCGCCTGACGGGTAGATTATGTAAAAGTGGACCTTAGTCAGCTCACCTCATCAGAGGGGCTTAGAAAACATTCCCAGTCGTTTTTATCTCACGATGGCTCTGATCATACTTCTGACATTCTACACTGTCTAGAATATCATTTTGGAGACTTGGGTCAGCATGACTCAAGGCTCACAGTCAGCCTTGGCATTGGGTCAAACACACCATATCCAATTACCCGACGGCACTAGGGAGATCAGACTTAGCATCTTAACCTAAAACTTAACCTTACTCATTTGAGGTTTTGCAAGAACTCACAACTTTAGGGTGTCACTTTTTGCCAACCTTTTCAATGAGACATAAGTCCGGGTAGAAAATTGCTGCCCATCAGTAAAAAATTACAAATAAATTCTTGTCTGACAATTAATATTATCTGATAATCATTTGTTTTATAGCATTTTATAAATCATACTGAGGGTTTCTATCAGTTGCGTTCAGAAGAACTAGTGAGACTGAATTAGTTGTGAATGAATTATCTCATTGGTCAAATATGTTCGAAAAAAGGTTGAAATGAGGCCTGCCCTGATGCACACTTCTGGTCTTGGCCACTTTAAAGTGGAAAAAAAAACATGTAAGTAGACATGGGGTCAAGGCAGCAAGGGTTTGTGATTCAGTTTGATTCATTTTGACAGTTCCTCGCACATTGTAACTTTATTAGTATTTGTTTGTGAATGAGCAAAACACTTTACTTATTATTATTATTATTATTATTATTATTATTATTACTACATATAAAAGGTTTATCAAATATGGGGTGCTTATTTTATTTTATTTTCACTTTATAAAAGCCTCAATCTTTGCTTAGTCCACAAACATTTTATTATCTCTTTTCACAGCCTATCCAATTTATTTTGCAATATATAGGCCAATCAATTTTCTTGTTAGAAGCTCTGCCAAATTAACGAGAGTAACTAAGTATATAGTAAAACCATACTCCATGATTATTTGTTTTGAATATTAAAATAGAGTTTTTTGTAAAACATGTGAAAGCAGATCACACTGAAAGTCTCTCACATTCATCTTTATGGCAAATATTTCTCTGAATTGGTTCGCTCGTTTCGGGTTCCCTCTGGTGGACATATGTGACCTCACAGTTAAACCAGTCTCTGATCCACAGGTGTGGCCGTTCAGCGTTTATAAGATTTGTGAATTTGCATTTTAGATTTATTTAAATAAAATTTAATTGCTCATAACATTTATATATTCTGTCTAGATTGATGAAAAGGATGTGGAAGCAGGCAGTACTGTACCAACAACAAACTTTGCGTCTCATATCCACCCAGGAGCACCGTCTCTTTCTGCCTGTAGAGGGCAGACCCCACCAACTCACCTTTACAAACGGATACTGAGAATCAGGCGAGTCCAGCAGCACCACCATGGTAAGTAACCTCACCTTCCCACAGCCAAATGCCAGTTCAGACATGAGCCTTTCAGTTACACTGGGGCTTTATTTACAGTCTCATTTAGCTCAGTTTGTGGAAGAGTATAAAAATAAGTGCTCTTTTTTGAGACAGAATTGCCTGTGAACTCTCTGATTGAGTGCATTCCACCTTCTCTGTGGGATATTGTACTGTTTACTTTGGGGACCTGTCATAGTCTTACTATCACACACACACACACACACACACACACGCACCCACGCACACACTCTCTCACACACAAAAATGAACTTTTTACCTATCATATTATTTCTCCTCACTCTTTCCTCTACCAGCTCCACTGCATCTGGTGGATATTGAATTGAGGGCTCCTTTTAACCAGAAGCTTGAGTAAAATAACACCCATTTATCGTTTGATCAGACACCCCTTCCCCTCGTATCATATTCTTTCGTGTTGGCACACACACATCCTTACACACATGCACGTACACCCTAACCCATGCCCTACTGATGACCATGCGTCTCTTGGTGGAGAATGTTTTTCATTCCTTTACTGTGTCCATGAATGCTGGCTTTGTCTACCTGCTCCATCTTAAACCCCCCTCTCCTTCCCCTCCATCTTCCTCCTTTCTGCCTCTCCCAACTTTCTCTGATCTCTGTACTGAACTGGTTAGAGCCTCCATGTGTGTATGGCAACACTCAAATGCATTTGCTTTGAGGAAAATGAGGAAATCATGATAATAGAAATTCCAACAAATATTCTGACTGCAAATGCACCAATCTCTCATGATTTATTGACATAAATTGATTAAAACAGTCATTTGGATTGTACCTTTTGTACTTTTTAGGTACCAATATGTGACCTTGGACCACAAATCCAGTCATAAGTGACAAAATTAAGTGCAAATTAAGATTTATACATTATCTAAAAGCTGAATAAATAAGTGTTTATGCCTTAGTTAACAACGTTTTTCTGAGATACACTTATGTGAATATCTGGAATCTGATGGTTAAAAAAAAAGAGAAATACTGTGAATATCACCATTAAATTTGTATTAATCAAACATTGAGTTTTGATATATTTACAGTAGTACATTTACAAAATATCTCCATGGAACAGGAGATACTTCTTTACTTAGTATTCTAATGATGTTTGGGATAAAATAAATATCTATAATTGTGACCATTGCAGTGTATTGTTGGTTATTGTCCAAAAAAATATCTGTGTAACATAAAAATTGTGGTTCAGGGTCACATATGGACCCTTTTTTGGTACAAAACTTTACCCCATTGACAACTTTTGCTTCTTTAATTTGAAGATTGATGGATATCAGTTGATTACAGATGTTGTAACTGTACAAACACACAGTGTGTTCAATGTACACTACCATTTGAACACTCTTTTAATGCTTTTAGTTTTTTAGGCTCATTAAGTGTGCATTTATTTTCTAAAATGCTGTGAAAAACTACTATTTAGAAATACTTGCACAATTTAAAATGTGTTTTCTAATTCAATATATTTTATAGTTTTTTTTTCAGTGATTACATTTCAGCCTCGATTACTCCAGTCACATGATCCACTAGAAATCACTTATACACTGTAAATAAAGGACATGATCAGTAAGTCATGACAACATATGTGTTCAGCATAGGTTTTCAGCTTTTAACTAAACATCTTCTTCTGTGCTTAACAGTATAAAGGATTGGAACCATTTGAGTGTGAGTAAATAGAGGGTGAACTATAGTTTGTGGGTGATCTATCCCATTAATTGTGGTGATGTAATGAATTAATTATGTTTGTACTGATAATACGTATCCACTTGGATTAGGCATGGGCTGGTATAAGATTCTGATAGTATGATAAAATATCCAAGGTATTGTAATCACTGCTCTAAAATAAGTTATTTTGTCTGGGTAAGAAACAACAACTGTTTTTCAGTTGAACACAATATATGTATTTTATTTTAAGAAATATCAAAACTACTGTATTTTGGAACAGTAAACATGTCAGGCTAAATAATTGAAGTAAATCATTGACTTCTGCTATCTATAATAGTTTCAAAAACATAGATTTCTTTACAACTTGAAAAGGCAACCCTTTCATTTCTTTGGATATAAACTAAGCCACTGCACTGTTCAGGTCCCTAGCATGCTTGGATGTTGGTGCATAAGCGATAGGGCTGTGTGATTTGGGGAAATATCTAATTGCGATTTATTATTTTTTTTGACAGATATTGTGATTGCGATCTGATTCACGATTTAATTCAAGCTGATTTTAATTTAATTCAAGCTTCAGCTCAATAATCTGTAACCTGTGACAGCAATTCTGCTACATCTCTTAAAACTTACCTGTTTTTGTTGTGTGTTTGTGACATTGAAACCAAAATATTCCCATATTACTGACGTGCTGTTTTTCTATGATAATAATTCTTCTATTAATGCTTTTGAAGCAGCAGATGTCATAATCCCACTTGTCAGTTTTCTTTTTTTAAATATTGTTTGTTTTATATAGTTCAGTTGCGCAATTCTGATTGGGCAGAACGAAAGTGTGCTCACTCGATTGGCTAGTTACAAAGCCCCGGTCAGATCACCCGATTTCAACATGATTTCCTTGACGTAGGGTGTCATGTAACCGACAAATAGACGTCGTGATACGATTCACAATCATTTCTTCTCATGTAATCGCATAGTTTACGACAATTTATACCATGTCTGCGATGCCTTACGACACTATCGCAGAAAGTCTAGCATGTTTTATTTTCGGAAGCATAGTTATAGCATAGAAGCACTGGTTTTGAAGCACTTGACCTCAGATGTTATTCATTATTTTTGTTTACATATATACATATATTACATATATATATTTTATCTTGCAGCCTCTTGCGATTAACTAATCGCAACGTTTCCAGTTGCGATTCGATTTTGATTAATCGCACAGCTCTAATAATCGATTTGTTTTTCAAATGTTTCTTGAATTGTGGGCTAACCAGTAGCTTTTGATGTGGAGGCTCTTTTTCTGCTGGAGATACGGTTGCCCTAACAAGCATGTTAAAAATTACATAGCAATTGTATAACAACAAAAAAAAAAGCATTTTTTTAAACCTTGACTTTTCCAAACTGCAGTAAACCTTGAAACCGGCAATCATCCCATGCCTAACCTGGATGCTTTGAGAACACTGTGAGGTTAAACTGCAGTGTCCACAACCAGGGTCAGTTTCTCAGGCCAGTTCACAGGACTTAACCCTCACCCTCCAATGTGTACTAGGGAGCTGCTAAGAATGCAGAGTCCTGTGGTGAACTATTTGTTTTGGTGAAGTATTCACTGTGTGTGTTTGTTTTACAATCCAGCATAGGTAAACACTATTGTTTTGTTTGCACCGATAGTAGACTGCAAAAGGGTTCCATGATATAAAATCACACCTGAGGTAATATTTAAACAGCCTCAGTTATCTCATGATGGCTTTTCAATGTTTTTGTTATTTGAGGGTGCCCAAATGTATTATGAGGACTAGTCAACACTTACATATATAAATTTACGGTGCAGGAGTAACAGTTTTACTTCTATAGCACCTCATATAGCACCCCCTGGGGGCACTTAGACCACTATTTAAACCCCTGATCAAGAATTTTGATTAAATCAGAGATGAAGCACATTAAGTTTTGGATAAAGTCAAAGGAGAGCTGTTAAACCCAGACAGTGGTGTCCTGGATGAATTAAGCTCATCCGTGGCCTAAATCAGTCTATCAACAGGGACTCTTCATTCAGAAACTCCTCCGTCCCAGGACACCAGCCTCTCTGTTTGCCATAGCTTATCTCAGAAGTTATGAGAATAAATAGAAAGCTTTATGAGACCAAACAAAGACAGAACGAATCCTTCCCCCACTTCAGGCCCCCCATGCGCACTGTAATATCAAACAGAACAGCACGCTTTCCCACGGCCGTGACAGTCTGATTATACTAAAGGTGAAAAATGACCAAAAAATGTTGTTTCAACTTACTGTCATATAAATATGAGCGGTCAAATATCCTGTCTGGGAGAGTATTTGCCCTTTAATTACGGTTTAGTCTCAAGTGACACAAATGTTCACTCATGTGAGGCAGTTGGGCATCTAATCTTGGCACATTAATAACAGAAAAAAGCAAACAGAAATAACTGAAAAATGACCTGTTCTTTGTA
Source organism: Danio kyathit (assembly GCA_903798195.1). Lineage (NCBI taxonomy): Eukaryota > Metazoa > Chordata > Actinopteri > Cypriniformes > Danionidae > Danio > Danio kyathit. The sequence goes on from LR812526.1 coordinate 28,566,106, forward strand.
CCTAGCCCAGAAAATAAATCGATTCACACTACTACAAATGCTAATAAAAGTCATTGTGTTAAACTGTAGATACATTTTCACCATGAAAACTTGTCAGAGCAGAGATCAAGTTCCCGAAATCCAATTAAAAAAACAAGTCTTTCTTATTTAAAATTTCACGATTGGTTCATTGTTTCACTTGCTGCTTATTTGTTATTGTTCATGACATTTACAGGCAGTTTCCAGTTTTTTGTTATTTGATTTGTTTCATGCGAGGACTTTTTTTTGGATGTTATAAGGTATATGCACATCTTGTGTTTCTTCCCATACTGATAAACGTCCGGTGAATGGTTAATGTAATTTTTTTTCAAATTTATACGGTTGCTTTTACAGCATCGATGTTGTACTGTAATTAAAATACAATCAGTTAGCGTTCATTTAGTTGTTCAAGCGTAAAATGAGATGAAAAGCTGTTTACACGCATGCGCCCATCAGGATTAGCAGGCTAATGCAGAAACTCCTTTGAATATACTGGGGTAAAATAAATGTTCATATTTTAAAGACATGGCACTGAAAAATGTAATTTAATGCAGTGCTTCTTGTACATTCTGAGACCCACTTTCTATCGTATATCAATCAGGCAGTGAAGATCATTGATTTTTAAAGAAAACAGACTTCAAACGCACCGATTTTGTAACGGCATACAGTTCACTGGAAGCACTTGACCCAGGTTACTGCAAAAAAAAAGTCTTTCTGCATACTTTTGCATATACCCTATTCAAAAACAAGAGAGAACTAATAAAATAACCTACTTAAATTTGATATATGATCATATAAAGATAAAATGTGAACATATATGTACATATTTGTAATTCTAATAATAAACAAAATATATTTAAATGGCCATTTGTCCTATATTTTAAAATATATGTTGCATATGAACATAATTTTATATGTAAAATCCAAACAAAAAATTGTCACTTATGTGATTTACATTAATTGCCAAATATCATATTTCTATATAATAACTGATTTAATTGCATACTTCATTTTATTATACTTCATTGCAAATATATTTATATATATATATATATATATATATATATATTATAGGGCTGAACAATATATCGTTTGATCATCTATATCACAACGTATGTATCTGCAAAAGTCACACCGCAGGATCAGATTATTTACGATTAAAAGATAAAGCTATTAAATATCATTGTTTTAAATTTATACAACGATGACCATGTTATTTTACATTTTATTGTTCAATTTTAGTACCTGACTACTGTTTGACTTCTCAGAAAACCAAAAAGCGCTGTTTATTTATTTATTTTTGCGGGTAATTTATTATAGTTTATGCAGATGCACTGCATAGAAAAAAGACTTGATCAGCCCAGTCGGTCTAAATTTATGAAAACTTTCCAAAAAGGGATTTTGAGATCATCTGGTGCAATATTTATCGCAGCAAAACAAAATATTGCAATGTCAGATTTTTCCAATTTCATGCAGCCCTATACTGTATATATGAACATGGAGTTTGTAATTAAGTGAACTTTAACCCTAACTGTAAACCAAACCCAAATTTAACCCCTAATACTAACCCTAAACCTAAACTTACTCCTAAATAACCATACCTCAAGAAAAATTTCCAGAAATATGTCCAGAAAAACATGTAGTTACACAATACATATAGTTATTTTGAGAATTAATGTTAGTAGATAAATCCACCTAATATAAAGTGTAAATGTCATTTCTTGAGTAAAAATTCTTTCAGCACCAATTTCAATGCTGAATTTCCTTTTAGCTTTGAAAGAATGGTTGAAAATCTCCATGTTCAGACAAAAAGCCTGGCGGGTGCCTAACATTTGGGCATGCATCGGTCTTCTGACACCTGATGCCAATGGCTGTCAGTGTTTTGCTGCCGACACGGGCTCTTGTGCCAACAGTCAGGCCCCACATCATCTGATCTGCAGCAACCCAGCCACCCTACACACCCCTGGAGCCTCTCCGTGTTCTCCTCATCCCTCTACCTTTCCGCACTCTCCTTCCATCCACACCCGCGGCTCTCTTCTCCCCCACTGCCCGGTGCTCTCTCACATTCCTCAGGTCTGCACACAGAGCCGCATTGTGTGTGTGTCTTACAGAGCACACAGTCAGGGCTCATTTCGGACACACACACATCCAACAGGGTGTGTGCACAGTCGCAACGATGCATACACACACATACACATATCCCTTCATAAAACCAATAGACATGCATTCATGTGCACACGCGCCCGCAAACACACACACTCTGATTTTCATATGTGCACACTGGATACACACTCATCTACATACACAGGATGTCTCACACCGAGGCCGAGATTCCAGTATCCTTATTCCGTTTTTCTTTTTTCTTTTTTATTCTTTCATGCTTCAATTTTTTTCACTCGGTTCTTGGAGTTTGATCTTTTAATCTCTTGAGCATTGTAATTTTTCTCTCCTCCTCTGTTCCCACAGTGGGACAGATGATATGGTAGATGCTTTATTGTGATTGGATTGAGGAGCACTTACATAAAGACACAACAAAAATCCATCTGTGATGGAGATTTTTTGGTAGTTTTAGCAATAATATACGTCAACAATTCAGAAGAAAGCCACTTTTAAAGTATACTGTATATTTGACAGATAAATCATTATTTAACATATTTTGAGGAAAACTGACACTTGAACAGTGATATATTATATGTATTCATATTTTAAATAACTTATACTTTCCATTTAAACCTTAAGTTTATATCTAGAATGTTATAGTCATTTGCAAAAGTGCTTGTTAATAGTGTTTAGTTTTAGGTTTACTGAACAATAATCACACTGCATGTGACACAAAGAGCTGCTGTTAGGTTACTGCTTTGGGAGTACAGGACATTTATTTGGATTGCAATAACAACTTCTCTGAAGCAGCTGGCGCTCTACCAGAGAAATAATGTAAGCTTAGTTTACATTTAGTCATGTGGTGCCAAGAATTTAAGGTTCACTGATTGTCAGTTGATAAGGTTAATTCAAGCTTGACAAGTTAAAATGGTGGCATTCTTAATTAAGTGGAATATCTATAATCAGCATGTTCAACAACGTTATCAGAATAAATTAGTATATAAAACTATACTACTTACCTTTTAGTTTGCAGCTTTCAAAATGGAATCTTCATAAGTGTGATGTATCGTGTGATTATCTGTACACTGTGTGCATAAGGACCCATGATATATGCTTAAACTTCCATGAGGTTATCCCACGTTTTTAGTGGTCATGTGCAACCACAGTGGGTCAAAATCTTTGAAACAATGAATGTATTTTGGTTCTCCAAGTCTCTTTTCTGAGCAAAGGCCATTATGATGCACTTTCATACAAAAGGCACAGAGAAAAAGCCCACCACTTGCCAGGAAAGGGCAAAAATGGGAGGGGGTGGATGGGTTTGGATGGAATTGTTCTTGAGACAGAGGGGTGGTGGACTTCTTTCCCAATGGGGTGGGCTGGGGGGCTCGTATTTCAGCGCTCATGGGGGTCGGGGTTGGACTCACTTTTTGGGATATACTAAGATTCATAAATGCGCCAGTGGACATAAAACCGCGGAGCTCTGACTGACGCGGTGGGTTCTGTCTGTGTGTGCCTGGCGTCGGATCCTCCCAAACACATCCACATCCACTTCCACACTCCCCGCGAGCACTGGGCTGCCGCTTCGCCGGTTCTTCGGCGACTTTCACCCCTGAGGACCTGCATGTCTAATCTTTAGACATGTTCAGATTGCTGGATTCACGGACTCTCCTGCTACTTGTAGCAACGCATTGCGTTTTGCTATCGCTTGTAAGATGTCAACAAGAAGATGACCGTAAGTTGGAGTTTTTTTACTTTGAAATTCAAAGTGTTCTGCAAACAATTGTACGGTGTTGCCATGGTGACATGAGAGGAAAGTTTGGAATGGATCAGTTTGGGTTTTCGCTTTTCACCTCTTGGACTGTAGGATGCCTTTTGCTCATTATTTAACATTATAAAACTGAAATATCATTGCAGTGTAATTTTAAGTATGCAGATATTCAAAGCTCGCATTATAGCTGATAAACGAAGATGTTTATGTCGCTCAACTTCACTGAGGTGAGCTTTCTGGTTCACGCGCATCAATAGACTAACGGGTGGATATGTTGTGCGACAGGTTAACGCGATGAAAGTTGGGTTTTTTAAGTTTTCAAACTTGGCTAAGTGTTAAAAAATAAAACAGATTAAGTATGGGTGCAGGCATTCGCTCTCCTTGTATGTATTTATGCGTTTGCGATTGTTTAAAACAAACTGTAAGGTACCACAAAAGTTAGAATACAAGTTAATCAGTGCGGATGCGCGTGAAGTAACTTTCTCCTGAGGAGGTTGCTATAGCAACTGTGTTCTTCCCACCGGCTGGGATCAGTATCACTACGTTACCGTGACAAAATGTGTCAGTCTCTCATAACTTTATCGTTTAATATAGTTTTCCAATTCATAAATGTATCACAGAAATAAATATACCAGTGCAAGTAAAGCAATTGAACAGTTATGAGTTTAGACAGTTGACAAAAGTAAGGCAAAATACAGGATACGTTAAAAATGTTCTCAGATTACAATGGAAGCTTCTTTATTTGTAGAGGCATAAACAGTTTTATATATAGTTTATATTTAAAGTGCCCCTTTTGTTTATAATGGAACTAAAAGTGTGGATCTCAAATAATGCCACAAGTGCCTTTTACAGTGTAAATGAGAGCATTATAATAACAAATTTCCATATGTAGGTCATTAATACATCAGCGTCTGGCAGTGTGAGAACACTTTCACGATTAGGAGCAAAGGTTCCTGCAAGGGTTCAAACGGTGCACCATTAGCCCACGTGCACAGTGTTTGGAAAGCAAAAGTATTTCAGGTTTAGTTCAGGGGATTTTGCGTTGATTAGGAGATTTGGGGAGCTAGGTTTGGTGGGTGGATAAGGAGGAGGGGGTCTCTGGAATGTTGTATGAAAGGCCAAAACATCAAACTGGAAAGATCACAGGCAGATTGGAACTATAAAGAGTGTCATCTGTGATATTTGTTAACTGGAAGTCATAGAAGACAAATGACCCAGATGAACATCTCCTTGTGTTCTCACTGTGCTCATTAAATTTCTATCTCTTCAGTAAACAAGGGAACGTTAATTACACAGAACGCTTGCTTTGCCCTGCATCCAAGAAAAGTGGATTTTCCATATTTACAGTAAAAACTAAACAGCTATAATTGCCCCATTCATGTGCGCTAGGGCTGGGAGTTAAAGGCAAATTACACTTTCATACGAATATTTGAAAAGCAAACAGATCAAGGGGTTCAGTGTGTGTGAGGGCTGTCCTTTTCGACCCATGAGGGTGTGTTTGCCCTGGTGGTAAGTGAGACCATTAGATCCAGATGGAGCTTGCAAGCGGGGTGTTTGCATAAGGCACCAGGCTGTCAATGCAGCCCTGTCTGTGTTTGAGAAAGACCCATTCATGGCTAGTTTTGGAGATTTGGGGTTCAGTTTCAAATACGCAGACTACAGGAGCCCACATTTTACACCAGGGTGTCAGATATGCACCCTGCAAATATTGCTAGCTAGTGTTGGGGTTAGTGTATGATCAAAATGTAGCCAGCTGTCAGCCATCAGTTGGACTCCTATTCGAATTGTTTGCATGTAAACATATATATATGCAATGTATATGTAATTATTTTATATACAATTAATATATTTAAAATGCATTAAATATATTATGTATACATCAAATATATATGTCTTATAAAACATTTCGAAATTACTCGGAGACCTGTGCTACTTGCTTTTTTAAGGAAAAGTTTGATTTCTATTATATTTCATTTATTTTTTTTAAGTGTGTTGCTCACCTGTCTCTTACCTTCATGCATTCCTTTCTGTCGCCCCCTTCTGGTGGCTGCAGAGGAAGAGTTTGGCGGCTGTGTTCAAGATGGCCAGCAGTATGCAGACCGTGCGGTTTGGAAACCAGAACCGTGCCGTGTCTGCGTGTGTGACTCGGGGACAGTGCTGTGTGACGAGGTCATCTGCGAGGATCTGAATGACTGTGCCAATCCCATCATTTCACCTGGAGAGTGCTGTCCCATCTGCCCAGCTGACACCGACGACCCTATCGGTCCGCTCTCTGCTCACACACCTCTCTTTGCTTCTCACACCTGTCCTGCTCAATGTCTGTTTTGAGTTCTGTAACTTTGTCTTACATACCACTAGACTACAGCCTGGTCAAGTTGGTCATGTGATTGTGTTCAGAACTCAAAGCAAACGTTCCAAGTTTGCAACACTTTTAAATTTTATTGTTGATTTAAGTTTTAGAAGAAATTATGTTTTTCAGTTCTAGGTGTATTTGGATCAAATGTGGACACTTTTCATTTTAATTGAGAGGTTGTGTTTTTGGAAGCACATCTTGCTACCTGTTTGCCACTACAAAATGGAAATATACAATTATATAATGCGCATAAATGCATGATTTGAGTTTCTGTAAAATATTATATTATATTATGTTATATTATTTTCTTAATTTTCCTTCAGATTAATCCCTTTAATTATCAGGGGTCACCACAGCAGAATGAACTGCCAAATTATCCAGCATATGTTTTACGCAGCGGATGCCTTTCCATCCTCAACCCAGTATTGGGAAACACTCATACACCTTAGCATTCACACACATACACCATGGCAAATTTAGTTTATTCAATTCACTTATACCGCATGTCTTTGAACTGTGGGGGAAACCGGAACATCCAGAGGAAGCCCACGCGAACACAGGGAGAACATGCAAACTCCACACTGAAGCACCAACTGGCCCAGCTGGTGCTCGAACCAGCTACCTTCTTGCTGTGAGGCAACAGTGCTAACCACTAAGCCACTATGTCGCCCTATATTATGTTATATTATATTATATTATATTATATTATATTATATTATATTATATTATATTATATTATATTATATTATATTATATTATATTATTCATTTTCTTTTCGGCTTAGTCCCTTTATTAATCTGGGGTCGCCACAGCAGAGTGAACCGCCAACCTATCCAGCACATGTTTTACGCAGCGGATGCCCTCTCCAGCTGCAACCCATTACTGGGAAACACCCACACACTCTCATTCACACACATACACCACGGACAACTTTAGCTTACCCAATTCACCTGTACCACATGTCTTTGGACTTGTGGGGGAAACCGAAGCACCCGGAGGAAACCCACGCGAACGCGGGGAGAACATGCAAACTCCACAGAGAAATGCCAACTGACCCAGCCGAGGCTCGAACCAGCGTCCTTCTTGCTGTGAGGCGACAGCACTACCTACTGCGCCACCGCGTGTACCATGTTATATTTGATTTTTTTTCTATTATAGTAACAAGTAAACAGGTCAAAACCTCAATTAGTTCGAAAAAAGCTGCAAATCAAGACAAAGCGTCTTTGAATGCGAGGTCATACTGTGACCTCTTACTAACATCCTAATTAACAAAAATTTAGAAGTGTTGTTCTTCCAACTTTTTCCATCACTTCATGTTCAGTCAACCTTGACAGCTGCTACTGTTCATTTAAAAAACATTGTGTGTTGCTGTTACACAAATACACACAATAATATCAAGATGAACAAAATGTGAAGAAATGTTTTCCCCCTAAACATTTGAATATATTCTAGCTCACTGTAATCAGCTCATGGCTCTGATACAGAATAATTTTTTTTTAATGATATATTTATTTACATCTTTGTAATTAATTTGCTCAACAGCATATAGTCTAATAATGCTTCTAATATTCCAATAATGCTTCATGTTTTAAACTGATCATTAGCTTGCATCTTAACATTCTGCTTTTAACAATTTAACGAAGCAGACTGGGAAGGGAATGATGCTGATTTGGTACAGAACTTGGTGGGGTGCCATTGAGTTGGTATTTTCAGCCATGTGGCTTCAGAATAGCAGTTCATTAGTTCTTACAGTAACACTGAGTGTCTGATCAGTTTAACGTCCTCATTACAAGTCAGCATTAGCTTATCACTTCATTCACCAACTTTCTTCTTGACCCTTTGGTGAACCTTTAAATTGAGCTAGCAGCATTGTTGTCAGTGTAAGATTTAGATGTCCAAATGTGTGTGTGTGTGTGTTATTGAAATTAATTGATCAAAATTACTTCCTCCTGCTGTGTTTAACTGTCAATCTTTGTCTTTCCTTCATCATGTGATGTGATTCAACAGGGTCACTTGGTGCAAAGGTGAGTCCTTGACTTGTTGACTGTACTTAAAAAAAGTCATACTATACAAATGCTGAATAGAATGAATATTTTAAACCATACTTTATTTTATTCTCCACAGGGACAGAAAGGAGAACCAGGCGATATTACAGATGCAAGTCATTTCATCTATGAACTTTACACATGCTTTACACTGATTTCATCAGTTTTTAACAAACGAGCTGATAGATAATGTCTATTTCTTTTGCTTGTGTAGGTTGTAGGACCAAGAGGACCTGCTGGACCAATGGTGAGATGAATTATTAACATTTTGTTTTGTAATTGATTTCTGAATAATATTTCGTACAACGTTGCGTTTCTCCACTAGGGGGCTCTCCTGAACCTTTACTTGGAAATACTGTTGCGTCTTTTTTAGCAGAGTTTACTTCAGACATTACAAGTGACCAAAGTTAACTTATTTGTTTATACATGTTTCCTTCTGTGATTTCAGGGACCCCCAGGAGAGCAGGGAACACGTGGTGAGAGAGGAGCTAAGGGTGAGAAGGTAAGAAATCTTGGCTTTTCAAACATTTTTTTGTCTCAGACTTGTTAGCTAAAGTGATGTCAGACCGTATTAGCCATTATCCGAGTACATTAAGAGGCAGTGGACACACTCTGCAGGAAGCTGTCATGTGAAAAAGCTTTAGCTAATCTCTTTGCTCTCTTTTCTTGTTCACTCATATGCCCTATTATATTTTTATAACCCTTAGGGAAGTCCCGGCCCAAGAGGGAGAGATGGCGAGCCTGGTACACCTGGAAACCCAGGACCCCCTGGACCACCCGGACCCAATGGTCCCCCTGGACTTGGAGGAGTATGTTTCTCCCCTCTTTTAATGTACTCTCTAGTTTTGTGTCTACCTCTTGCAGGTTGCTGTAAGTGTGTGCTTGTGTGTGTGCAGAACTTTGCTGCTCAGATGGCTGGTGGTTTTGATGAGAAGGCAGGAGGTGCTCAGATGGGTGTGATGCAGGGACCAATGGTGAGAAGAAAAAAAAACATGGCACACAGGCATATCTATATGGGTTAAATAACTATTGCTATGGTATAATATACTTTTTACAAATGTTTTAAACTGCAACCCACTGTGAATGAATCTCACATCATGCCAGTATTTTAAAGTTTGGAACTTCAACATTCTATTAGAGTATAGTAGTTACTAGTATACTTATATTATAATTAATAGCTGTAATATTCATAAAGTCATATATGGATTTTTTATGCTCTGCCCCCTTCAGGTGAAAAACCTGGTTGGCTTCATGGGAAGCAAATTAATCAGACATTACACAAAGCAAGGGCAAAATTATAAGTTCTACCATACTTTTGGGCATTAGACTGCTTAATTGAAACAATGTGGATGTTTAGGGACTTTAGTAATTAGTAATAAACAATAGTTTATTAAGTTATAGCTTAATTAATTGAGTGTGAATGAATACATGAGTATAAGAATATAAGTATGTATATATGGTTGATGTATACCTACACATTGTATGTGCATGCATTAGGTATTTATTTACTTAAAGTAGTTTTGTTAAATACATGTTGAATAGTTGTTTTTAGTTTGTGGGGATTTTGTATTCACGTTTCAATGTATTTTCTGCAAAAATGCTATCTCATTATTACAATGCAGGAAAGTAAATAAACCTCAAACCTTGAGGAATGTTTTGGAATGAGTTTAACATGATCTTACATTAATAATTTTGTCTTATTATTTAAGACTGACAGAAGCGCAGCCCACTGCCAAAAAGAGATTTATTTAAATAGATAATCAACTGTTACATGTTTCTTGATCTTTGGTGCTCTTTATTGAGTGTTCTTTAGCACTCTTTACTTTTCAAATGCCACCTGTTCTCAGACAATTACAGTGCTGCACAGATTATAACAAATAATCATATATCCAAAATAAATCACACACAATGAAACAAATAATTAATCTTTTCTTATGATAAATATACATCTTTTAAAAATAATCATAAACAATTAAAAAATATAACATAGTCTAACAATTTAGAGTGTTTATCTGGGTCAAAGATGTCATGTTGCATTTAACTTTATCTGTTTTCTACAGGGTCCAATGGGTCCCCGTGGTCCTCCTGGCCCCTCTGGAGCACCTGTAAGTAAATGTACTTCATTCATATTCAGAATCATTTTATATGTCCAATTCATTGATGAATAACGATTCGATTTTCAACACTAATGAGGAAGAGATATGTGTAATTTGTAAGCCAACTTCCCTAATCCCACACTGTCATTTGTTTCCATTCCAGGGCCCACAAGGTTTCCAAGGCAACCCTGGAGAGACTGGTGAACCCGGCCCTTCTGTGAGTGGCCCATATCTCTATTTCCCGCACATGCCTACACAAATGACACTTATATTCCCACATATTACGCAGCCCACAAAGATGACACTTTCATACGCACATAATCAAAGACACTGCAAAAAACCCTAACAACAAATCAATTTATTAGAACACAATACTGTTTTATGTTTTAACAGTCTTTAACAATTTACAATTTAACAAACTTTAGGGTGCCCTTGGACCCCGTGGCCCACCCGGCCCCCCTGGAAAACCCGGAAGTGATGTGAGTAGTTTTGCCACATTGATATTTAAGCTCTTCCAAATAGTGAATGCTTGAACGATGTTAACTGAAATGTCTTTGGATGTCCTTCTTTTTCCAGGGTGAGGCTGGAAAACCTGGTAAAGCTGGTGAGCGTGGACCCCCAGGACCTCAGGTAATTAACAAATAGAAACAAAGACCCACATACAACAGTTGTAGTCACTTATTTAGTTTATTATTTTTTTCATTTAGGAGCAACAGTCACAACATTTGTTTTTTTTTGTATGACAGGGAGCTCGTGGATTCCCTGGAACCCCTGGACTTCCTGGCATCAAGGGACACAGAGTGAGTTTCTGAGATTGCAATTAATTGTTTTTCTGTATGTTTATTACTGTATCAATAGGTTTATCTAATATTAAATGTGTTTGTAGGGACACCCAGGTCTGGATGGTGCTAAAGGAGAGGCTGGTGCTGCAGGTGCCAAGGTACTGCAGCAAAAACAGTCCATTTTAAAACAAAACATCCCAATTTGACAGGAAATAATCATGTCTGAAACTGCACACACAGGTTTTGCAGGGCATCATATTTCTACCATAACTTTATCAAATTTATGTAGAGATGAGGCATTAATGTTTACACATCTGCTTTGGAACAATATATATATGATGGAGTTATTTAATAACATTTGCTAAAGATATTTTAAAATATAAATACAACTGAAGACAACAGACTTTGTGCAAAACAGAGTATACAGTAGCATGCATTCCCTTCTCATTTATATTTACAGTTAAAGTCAGAATTATTAGCCCCCCTGAATTATTAGACCGCTTGTTTATTTTTCCCCCAATTTCTGTTTAACTGAGAGAGGATTTTTTCAACACATTTCTAAACATAATAGTTTTAATAACTCATTTCTAATAGCTGATTTATTTTATCTTTGTCATGATGACAGTAAATAATATTTTACTAGATATTTTTTAAGACACTTCTATACAGCTTAAAGTGACATTTAAAGGTTTAACTAGGTTAATTAGGTTAACTAGACAGGTTAGGATAATTAGGCAAGTTATTGTATAACAGTTGTTTGTTCTGTAGACTATCGAGAAAATATATAGCTTAAAGGGGCTAATAATTTTGTCTGTAAATGGTGTTTTAAAAATTAAAAACTGCTTTTATTCTAGCCAAACTTAAACAAATAAGACTTTACTAGACATACTGTGAAAATTTCCTTGCTTTGTTAAACATAATTTAGAAAATATTTAAAAAAGTAGAAAGAAATTCAAAGGGGGCTAATAAATCTGACTTCAACTCTTTGTATCGAATGGCATTATTGTTTGCAAATTTGCTTTGGAAAAATCTTAACCAAACAAACAAAATGTTACATTTTAAGGCTATTTAAAAAATGCTCCTATTAAGTCACCAGACCTCTCAGAAACTGAGAATATTATAACATTCTTTACCCTCTCATTCACATTTATGTAGTTAGTTAAGTAGTACGGCATTTTTGTTTTCAAATCTTCTTTTTGGAATCATTTATATGATTAAATAATACAATTTCATTAAATGTGAATACAAATTTAATTTTATTTCATTTAAATGTTATTTCTAGATTAATATGAAAGAAGGGGGACCTACGAAGACATTTTAAATGGAAAAACGAAGTATATAATACTTATATCTGACAAATTGAATGCAAGAATAGATTTGACAGGTTTCACAGGGCATCATAATAGACCCTTTTCACATTTCCAGGTTTCTCAGTAGCGGAAGCCATCATAGTTGGGAAAACTTAGAGCGCAGTAAATGAGAGAGTACAACAAATAATTGTTTTTACAATCTTATTTGCTGAAATAATAAAAGAAAAACTCCACGATGATGTTCAGAAAAAGGAAAAAATTGCATGAGACTGATGACGGCAGCCAGAAGAGAGAATAATGTCAGATTTACTGTCCTGTCCCGTAGACACTGCATTAAAAAAAGACTTACGCACAAGCGGTAATTCGTGTTTTGTAATTTGAAGCAAAGATGATATAATACATTCATAAATACATATAAATATACATACGTTTTTTTAAATCTAAATATTAGCGTCATAACAGGCTTGTGAAAATGATTTGTGTATTTGTGAAGCTTTATTGTTTGCAAATCTACTTTGGAACAATATGTATTTCATTTTTACAGATAAAGATTTTTGAAACTATAAAGACTCCTATAAAGATATCAAAATACTGAGACTAATATTAACATGTATCTGGTAATAAGCTCAAAAATTCAATAGGTTAATTGATTTTAATTTGGTTCTGAACTAATTGATTTTACATCATGCAATTTTAAAGTCTCATCATTCTCCTCTCTCTTCCTCCAGGGTGAGGCAGGTTCTAATGGTGAGAGTGGCGCTCCTGGACCAATGGTGAGTACCTTTTGATGCTAATGACTGATTCGTTTCTGATACTGAAATAGTGCATCTGGCTAACTCCATCCAAATGTCTTCAGGGTCCTCGTGGTCTGCCCGGTGAGAGAGGTCGTCCCGGTGCAACTGGTGCTGCTGTAAGTGACCACGAGATAACGGACCTAAAAAATTATATGATATAGTTGTGGTTAGCTTTAAACTATATTGATGATATGTTCATCTTTCCACAGGGTGCCCGTGGTAATGATGGTCTGCCTGGTCCTGCTGGTCCTCCTGTATGTACATTACGTCACTCCCTGAAGTTCTCAAATGCTAGTCTATGTAATCATAAAATCAAGGTTCCCAAGAAATTTTCAAGGTTTTAACTTCATTGATGCTATTGCTAATGCTAAGTAATTGAAGAAAAAAAAAACAATATGGGAGACAAATGGATATCAAGGTGAATTATTCTCAATGAAAACCTAATCATAGCAAATTATTCATTAAAATATAATTAAAGTGTATTTAAAATGTATTTTTATCTGAAAATGATGCAAAATTCATGCATTTAGAAATCTGATAATAACATTAAAGTGATGCAAGAGGAAGTAAGCATATATCTTTTGTTGATCACTTGTTATTGTTTCCTTCTTCAGGGTCCTGTTGGTCCTGCTGGTGCTCCAGGTTTCCCAGGATCCCCTGGTTCTAAGGTAAATGGCTGAAATCTGCAGCAGCAATTCTCTGTGAATATGTAAACCAATTTTCAAATATAAGCATAATCATTGCTAATGTGATGTGATGTTCAATTCTGCAGGGTGAAGCTGGTCCCACTGGTGCTCGTGGACCTGAGGGCGCACAGGGACCCCGTGGAGAGGCTGGTACGCCTGGATCACCTGGACCCGCCGGTGCATCTGTGAGTATATTTACAGCTATTATGATGAAGCAAAATATCTTTTTATTTTCTTTATCAGTATATTCAATGTGTTGAATTTAAATGCTCAAATTTTGCAGGGTAACCCTGGTACTGATGGTATTCCTGGAGCTAAAGGATCTGCTGTGAGTATATCCACACATTATTTCCAGTTCATTTTTTACTTATTTCTCTGTAATTGAGAATTTAACATAACTTATAGTTATAACACTGATTATGCTCTTTCAGTGATTATATTGTGACCATTTTTCTCTTTTGCAGGGTGCTTCTGGCATTGCTGGTGCCCCCGGTTTCCCAGGACCCCGTGGCCCACCAGGACCTCAGGGAGCCACTGGACCTCTTGGGCCTAAAGGACAATCTGTACGTGAAGATGTCTTGAACTTGTCCTCTCAGTGTCTCCCAGACATCCATTAGTAATTTCATACAGATGATCCAGAGTGCAGATTAGTCATCATACTAATTGAAAACTCTGCTGTATTTGCACAGGGAGACCCTGGTATCCCAGGATTCAAAGGCGAGGCTGGACCCAAGGGAGAGCGTGTAAGTAACCAACATCCGACTTATTGTGGCCTATCTTTTCTGTTGTATCCACTTTAAATGCCATTACAACCATATGCAACAAACTAATCAGGCACATTTTTATCTTAATTACACAGGGTGTTCTAGGACCTCAGGGACCTCCTGGGCCATCAGGAGAAGAGGGCAAGAGAGGACCAAGAGGAGAGCCTGGTTCTGCTGGACCTCTTGGACCTCCTGGAGAGAGAGTGTGTATCTTGTCTTGATTAGATTTACCTTATCACTCACCAAATGATAAAGAACCACTCTAATGAATCTGTATTTATTCTTTCTTGATAGGGAGCTCCAGGTAACCGTGGATTCCCTGGTCAGGATGGTCTTGCTGGAGCAAAGGTTGGTGGGACTCACAGTTGTGATCTCAACTACTCAGCACATGTATTTTCTTATGATTTCTGTACTCACATTCTATACTATCATAGGGTGCTCCTGGTGATCGTGGTGTTGCAGGTTTGGGTGGACCAAAAGGAGGCACTGGAGATCCTGGTCGCCCTGGCGAACCTGGTCTTCCAGGAGCCAGAGTGAGTGATTTTGTTTTTTGGGGATTTCAGTTTTTTTGTGTTGTGATCATCATAACTGTACTTAAAAAACACCTTTTATGCATGTTGCTTTAAAAACTAATTGCATTGTTCATCCTTCATACAATCTTCCTCTTCTAACAGGGTCTCACTGGACGCCCTGGTGATGCTGGAGCTCAAGGAAAAGTTGGAGCAACTGTGAGTATCTATATAGTTTAAAACAACTGGGTACAACCAGTATTCAGATATAAAATACACTGCTTCTCAACACACTTCAGTGCTAAACATGTTTTATTAATTGTAGGGTGCCCCTGGTGAAGATGGCCGCCCTGGACCCCCTGGGCCTCTGGGAGCTCGTGGTCAGCCTGGAGTGATGGGATTCCCTGGACCCAAGGGAGCCAATGTAAAATCATCAGAGCATTTCTGCATTTCAGCTACAAATTGTCCTTGAAAGTGGGTGGCAAGTGTATGTTTTGTGTCTCATGCATCTCTCTCTCACATAGGGCGAACCTGGAAAACCTGGAGAGAAAGGACTTGTTGGACGCACTGGTCTTAGAGTAAGTCCTGTTTTTACACATATGCATGTTCAGAATATTTGGATTTATATACCAGTTGACACCAGATATACAGATTACAATCCAATAAGCTGTCGTACCTGATGAAATAAGTATTATGCATCAGCATCCTGCAGTAAACAACCCCCCTAATTTTTCTGTTTGTTTTTTCTTTCATTAGGGTTTGCCTGGTAAAGATGGAGAGACTGGGCCTTCTGGTCCTCCTGGCCCTGTTGTGAGTATTTCTTTGAAATTAATGTCTCCTTACACAGCCAAGTTAAGGCTGCTCTCTGCCTGCTCAAAATTCAGTGTAAAGATATAACCCTGCCTAAAACCATATTCAATTATAATATGGTTTCATGGTATGACAGTATACATTTGTTGTTGCTGTGTAAATGAATGTATGCCACCTTTAAGAGCAACATTTAAAATCTGTGTACAGTTCAGTAGCATTTTGTGCAAATTTGCAATTAATCAATTTAATTATGCAATTAATGTGACATTACTTAAAACATTTAGTTGTTGTAATCAATTAACAATTTACTAGTGTCTGAAATACTTCTTAAGTGCCTAAATTATGATTTCAATGTGTTTTAGGGTGCTGTTGGTGAGAGAGGAGAACAAGGTCAACCTGGTCCATCTGGCTTCCAGGTACATTTGTGCATATTCACACAACTACAGTACATATCATCTGTGTAAGGGAAAACTGCACTCATTTTACATGACACAAACTAAAAAAGGGATCAGGGTTTTCTGAGGTTTACTCTGTTTTTGTGCAGGGTCTGCCTGGACCTACTGGAGCCCCCGGAGAGGCTGGTAAACCTGGTGACCAGGTGAGGATTACTAAAGATATTATTCATGTGCTCCATTTGTGCTGTCGAGATGTTATAAGTGACTATAACTATCATGACTATCACATTCTTCCTCTGCATAGGGTGTTCCTGGAGAGGGTGGTGCTGCCGGTGCCACTGGACCAAGAGTGAGTTTCTATCCTTCACTAAGAAGACTCCTAAATAAAACTCAGTGTGAATGAGTATTAATGTGCCATGACTCTGCTGTGCTTTCTCAGGGTGAACGTGGTTTCCCTGGTGAGAGAGGAGGTGCAGGCCCTCAGGGTCTCCAAGGACCAAGAGGACTTCCAGGAACTCCCGGAACAGATGGACCCAAGGTGAGACCCACATTGCATCCATCCCAAATCATCCATTTATTGAATTTAAATGAATGCATACACTAATATGCAAAATTTTGTATGAAATGTTTTGCATGTTGGACCACAAGTTTAAATGAGAATTGTGCATGATAGAGAGAGAGGTGACATTTAGCGTTGACTCATGGAAGAGCCTTTGTTGAAGTCCAATAAATTAGAGATGTGGTCAAGACAAAGAAGAAGAAGAACAATATTTTACTATTTTTGAAAAAGGTTTCTTATGCTGGCTAAGGTTGCATTTTAAAATTCAAATGACATATTTTTCAACAACATAAAAATCTTTTTAATGCACAATATAATGCATTCTTACTCATTTAAGGCAATAGGGTTAAGGTTAGTTACAACCTTTCGGACCACACCTCAACATTCTTCCATCTCATAAACCCCTCATGTGTCTCTGTTTGATTTCCAACAGGGTGCAATTGGGCCAGCTGGTGCTGGTGGAGCTCAAGGCCCTCCCGGTATTCAAGGTATGCCTGGTGAGAGAGGAGCTGTTGGTATCTCTGGAGCTAAAGGTGACAGAGTAAGTGTCTTTAGAAATGGTACAATCACTCCTTTTAGTAATTACACCGACCTAATGTCATTTGGATGATTGGGTCACTTATTGAATATCTCATTTATTAGGGTGACTCTGGAGAGAAAGGACCTGAAGGTGCGCCTGGCAAAGATGGTTCAAGAGTAAGTGCTATAAAGACCGCAAATGTCAGGAAATTGCTTGCTTTTTATAGCTGATCAAAGGTAATGATCTTTCTGTCATTTTTTGTCAGGGTTTGACTGGTCCAATTGGCCCACCTGGTCCTTCTGGTCCCAATGGCGCAAAGGTGCATTCCTCATCCTTGCTGTGGTCTTCCATCAATAGTTGATAGTTGAAATTATTTGAGCAGATTTTTTAATTTGGTGAATGTTTTTCTTTTCTCACAGGGTGAAACTGGTCCCATTGGTTCAATTGGTGCTCCTGGTGCTCGTGGTGCCCCTGTAAGCAACATTTGTTTGTCTTTTGTTCAGTGTAAACGTAAAACATAAGTGCAATTTATTAATCTTGCAGCTAGACAGCTAAATAAAGTACAAAATGAAGTTTGGGGTTTTGTGAAGAGTAAAATTAGTTTTGGTGTTAATCAATATCTTTTCATCATCCCACTAGGGCGATCGTGGTGAGATTGGTGCACCTGGCCCTGCTGGATTTGCCGGACCCCCTGTAAGTAGAAACGCACAATGTTTCAGTTTATCTGCAGTGATACATTAATTTTAAGATTATTTTCATTATTATTTTGGCAATTTTGTAAAAAGTAAATTTGTTTGTAGATTTTTCAGAAACAAAAAAAAAAAACAACAACTCGAAATCTTTGTAAAACAACAACAAAAGAGCATTATTACTCTTCAAAACCTCATAATACAATAACGATGGCAAAATAAATAAATAATTCATTCTTCATTGGTTCATTATCAGTTAAATTAACAAATAAATGTTGATGTATTTACATGCTTAAATCCTGTCCCAATATGTGTGAGATATGGAGAAAATGTAATATATTTACAATAATATAACGTCATAGATGATTTTACAAAACTATTTTGACACCCAAATATACTCCATACATAACCAAGTCCAAAATGACCTGATCACAAAACGTTTTATTAAAAAACGATCATATCTCTTAAAAAATAATGATAGAAACATCATAAAAAATGACGAATGAACCACTTGCAAAATTTAGTTTTCTTAAAAACAACATTTTTCTGGCCTGAATGTGTTATGATTTACAATGCTTTACAGTAATACTGTTCAAATTGACAATTCTCTGTTGCTATTATTAAAATCTAATAATTTATATACTATTTAATTGAACTCTCTCAAATAGGTCAGTGGAAGGTGAAATAATCCACCAAGCAGAGAAAACCCAATCTGACTCAACCTCTCCACTTTTTCTCTCTTCAGGGTGCTGATGGCCAGCCTGGAAGTAAGGGAGAGCTGGGTGAATCAGGACAGAAAGGTGATTCAGGAGCCCCTGGACCCCAAGGACCATCAGGTGCACCAGGCCCAGTGGTAAGTGTCTCTGCATCAGCGTCTAATACTACTTTGAGAAGTATTACATATGCTGATATTGAAGTAAAAGAGACTTGATTTAGGTTTAGCATTGTGTTTGGCTCATTATGTTTCACTCTTTGATTTCAGGGCCCAACTGGTGTCACAGGAACTAAGGGAGCACGTGGAGCCCAAGGAGCCCCTGTGAGTTACTTAAAAAGTCAAATTAGTCATAAATAATAATTCTTCGTTTGAAGTTTTTGCCAGTTACTCATTGCCATTGATTTTTAGTCAATGCCATTTTTTAACAATAATATATTTCACCATTATAGGGTGCCACTGGTTTCCCAGGTGCTGCAGGAAGAGTTGGACCCCCTGGCCCCAATGTAAGCAATATCACAGACATCACTGAATGGTTCCTCCATAGTTTGCTTAAATAAACTATATGCAGAATTCAGAAATCCTTATTTTAAGCAACACTGTGGCAAGTGAATTGCAGTTATATGAAAAGATTTTCCTACATCTGGAATACTTTTACTTTAATACATAAAAATGTAGCTCATTTAAACTGGGAGTCTAGACTTCAGTATCTAAATTTGATCCCATTCTAAAAAATGTTTTTTTAATCCTCTCAGGGTAACCCTGGTGCTGCTGGCCCAGCAGGTCCTTCTGGTAAGGATGGTCCTAAGGGAGTTCGTGGTGATGCCGGTCCCCCAGGTAGAGCAGGAGATGCTGGACTGCGTGGACCTGCTGGTGCTCCTGGAGAGAAGGGAGAGGCTGGTGAAGATGGTCCTCCTGTAAGGCTCAGATTCATTCACACATGCCCTTTTTTAGCATCAGAATGACTTTTGTGTTCTGTACAGGTTCTTTGCTGTATTCCTAAGCTTTGTTCTCTCAATATTTCATGTGTAGGGTCCTGATGGTCCTTCTGGCCCTGCTGGTCTTGCTGGTCAGCGTGGTATAGTTGGTTTGCCTGGTCAGCGTGGTGAAAGAGGTTTCCCTGGACTTCCAGGACCTTCTGTGAGTAGTAGTAGCAATTTATTTCCATTTAAAAACCACTTACTCTTTATTTATTTAGGGCTTAAAAGTCTAAATTTTGCACAGATTTTTAGTAAATATATATTTTACTGATCCTGATGCAGCATCCCTAATCTTACACTTTGCTAATATTATTTGTCCCACAGGGTGAGCCTGGGAAACAGGGAACTACAGGAGGCTCTGGTGACCGTGGACCTCCTGGCCCTGTTGGACCACCTGGTTTGACTGGACCTGCTGGAGAGACTGGTCGTGAGGTAAAAACACATGCATGCATAACATGATAAATCTCAAAGAAGTGATGACTTTCTGAACAGATTCAGTAATATGAAGGTCACATCTTACTCATTTGTTTTGTTTGTCTTCAGGGTAATCCTGGATCTGATGGTCCACCTGGTAGAGATGGTGCTGCTGGTGTGAAGGTAAAGAGACCTCACAGAAAAAAAAATACATATAACATTCATACATATAACATTGGTTGTCCTCTGATCTTTGTAAATTACAAATCAATTTCATACAAGACAGCATAAAATGGGGTCAAAAAATTCCCTTAATTATATTATTTATATATTTTAGTAATAAATAAACCTCAGAATGACTTCAGATGTAATATAAGTTAAATGTACTTATTTTATAAAACTGTTGGTTAGACAGATGGATGTCCCGCCAGCTGAAATATATGATCTGTTTGGTATGTTTTTTAGGGTGAGCGTGGTAACACTGGCCCAATTGGTGCTCCTGGAGCTCCTGGTGCCCCTGGCGCTCCTGGTTCAGTTGGTCCAATTGGCAAACAGGGAGACAGAGGAGAGAATGTGAGTAAACTTCCGAAATCATATTTTACATATATACAGAAATGCGTGGTTGAGTACAAGATAGCATGACATTAACATCCAACTTCTAGCAAAATTATCCATTATGCAAATTACCATCCTGTTTGTGTAGAGATTAGAGGTTGTTCCAGCTATTTATTTTTTGTAAAAAATATTACAATTATCCCAACTATATGTCTTTAGATGAATTCTACAAGAAAGCTGCTTAATTGTTGAATTGTGTTACATAATTAAAACACATCAGCATTTCACCATTTCTTACAAATAATGTTCATCTTTATAAAGATTAAAGGTCTAAAGCTAAAGATCACTGTTTACCACTTATATTACATGAAGTATTTTTACTTATAATATGTTTACTGTTATATTCTTTTCATTCTAAAGGGCCCACAAGGACCTGGTGGACCCCCTGGACCCGCTGGAGCTCGAGGCATGGTTGTAAGTACCTATTTTGAAGCAGGAGGAACAACATGGAAAGCTAAAATACATGCTGAGCTTTTAAATTCTTAAAATAGCCAGGTTCAAAATATTGCACACACAAAATATAGAGCTATGAGGAAAATTCTATTGGTAAGACTGGTACACCTAAACTCAAATCGGATTTAATGCATTAAATAATAACTGTTGGGCAGGGTAACGTGAATTTTATGAAATTGTATATATTACTTAATTGTTTTAATCGCATTTGGTAAATTTTGTTGTTTTTTTAGTGGCTTACATTTTGATTCACTTTTTCCATTTCTCTTTATCAGGGACCCCAAGGACCACGTGGTGATAAGGGTGAGGCAGGAGAAGCTGGAGAAAGAGGCCAGAAGGGACACAGAGGATTCACCGGTCTGCAGGGTCTGCCCGGAGCTCCCGTGAGTCTTTGACAAGTCTGAGTTTCTTAGAGACTGTGTAAAGTAGAAATATGAGATATGTTAACATTTCTGTTGTGTCTTCTCAAAAAAGGGTTCTCCTGGAGACCAGGGTGCTGCTGGACCTGCTGGACCTTCTGGTGCTAAAGTGAGTGTCCATAATTTGGTGGAACCACAGTTTGAAATCTCAGTACTTAAATGGTTTGTTTAACCGATATTATTCACAATAGGGACCTTCAGGACCTGTTGGACCTGCTGGTAAGGATGGTTCTAATGGTCAGCCTGGACCCATTGGTCCACCTGGACCCCGTGGACGCTCTGGAGAGTCTGGCCCAGTTGTAAGTACATATTCAAAGACATAAGTTTATAGCTCTATTAGTATGAAAAGCACATGTCTGATTCACATTTTCTTATTATCATCTATCTTTAGGGTCCTCCTGGTAACCCCGGACCCCCTGGTCCTCCTGGTCCCCCTGGCCCTGGCATTGACATGTCTGCCTTCGCTGGATTGTCTCAGCCAGAGAAGGGACCTGATCCTCTCCGTTACATGCGTGCCGATGAAGCCTCCAGCTCTCTCAGACAACACGATGTGGAGGTGGATGCCACTCTGAAGTCAATCAACGGGCAGATCGAGGACATCCGCAGCCCTGATGGCTCCCGCAAGAATCCTGCACGCTCCTGCCGAGACCTGAAACTCTGCCACCCTGAATGGAAGAGCGGTAAGAAATGCGGAAAAAGAGATTCATAGATGGTCTAATAAGTAGGAAAACATTCACAACTATCACAACAGCTTCCAAATGCTCAAAATGTCTCGCACAGAAGGAATGGTTTTATAACTACTGGCGGAAGACCTTTTAGTTATAGTCTTCAGAGTAGGGTCTAACCCAGGGCAATAGGAACTACCATTGATGTAAGTGTTCACTGATTAGTCAAAAGCATGGCATACGAAACGCCGACACTTTAGATTTTCTTTTTGTTGCAACCATGAAAATGGCCCAATGGAAAGAGGGGTTTTTTGTGTCAGAACACGGACTGTACCGATGCCTAAAGCTGGTGCGAAAGCCCCTTAGTACTCATATCATTTGGCCAGAGGAGAACTGGTTCATGGATTAAACCTGGATTCTCTCAAGATTTTTCCTGGCAGTGTCTGGTTCTTTACCATTGTCACCTTGTTTGCTTAATTGGACTTGCTTAAAAGACTCCTAAAAAGTCAATATTATCAATTTTACTCAACAAAACTTGAACATAATTGAGCAACAAATTGTGCTTAATAGATAAATAAATTTTGTTTCATAATTGATGAATTTTGCACCATTAAGATTGTTATTGGGCTCAATAGAACCAACACTGTTGTTCTCCAAAGAACAGTTTATAGCTGAACTTTACAGATGAACAAAACCAACACCATTCTAACTTGAAGCTGATTTGACTAACCTCTTGGTCTCTATCCACAGGTGACTACTGGGTGGATCCTAACCTTGGTAGTGCTGCTGATGCCATCAAAGTTTTCTGCAACATGGAGACTGGAGAGACCTGTGTGAAACCAAGCACTCCCAAAATCCCACGCAAGAACTGGTGGACAAGCAAGAGCAAGGCCCAGAAGCACGTGTGGTTCGGAGAAAGCATGAACGGTGGATTCCACGTAAGTATTATCCTTGTGTTTTAGTTAATTGACAACACCAAATGTAAAAAGAAATCATAAAATGTCTAGTTAAAGGGTTTCAATGCCACAGAAAAGCACATCTGGATTTGATTAGGAGTGTTTGGTTTGGGGAGCTGTTCACAGTTCTGAATTTTTTGTTGGTCCATGGTGCTGAAAATCTATCCCCAAGCTGGGACAAGGAGCTGTGCTGAAATATCTAATCCATTTATCTAGTGTTTTCTTTAAAGGGATAATAAAAATTCATTTTATCCTAAGTATAATACATCTTTTTCTTCTCCTACAGTTTAGCTATGCTGATGGCAGCCAGACTCCTAGTACTACCACCATCCAGCTGAACTTCCTCAGGCTGCTTTCTACTGAGGCCACTCAGACCATCACCTACCACTGCAAGAACAGCGTGGCTTACATGGATCAAGCCACAGGCAATCTGAAGAAGGCCATTCTGCTGCAGGGCTCCAATGATGTGGAGATCAGAGCAGAGGGCAACAGCCGCTTTACATATGGCGTACTTGAGGATGGCTGCAAGGTGAGTCTCAACATACCACATACTTTTCAACATACTAATTCAAAATATTTAACTGTACTTAATATTATATGGATTAAATGAAAAAGGATGTTCTAGCATCAAAACTATAAGCATGTCATTGTTAAATGATTTTAATTATTTAGTAAAAAACCAACTATACTGTATAGTGCAGGGGTGCCCACACTTTTTCAGCATGTGAGCTACTTATAAAATGACCAAGCCAAAATGATCTACCTAAAATAAAAATGCAAAACATATATTTATGTATAAACATATTGAGAATTCTGTATTTGTACAATATATATTGATGTACGTTGCATAACTATGAACCTATATTGTGTAATGGCCTACAACTCTGTACATAGTTTTGTCATTACCTTACTCTGATGACTTGTACTGAATGGAATCAGACAGAAAAGCATAGTCCGGACAGTAGCTGCTGATAGCCAGCTTCAAGCACACTACCAAATGATCATCAGTCATGGTGAAACGATATTTGGACTTAACCGCGCCAACTTCGCTAAAGCCGAGATTTGCAGCACTTAGCGAAGCTGGCGCGGTTTTACGCGCATACATGGTTATCCATGCGTCAGAAAAAGGCAGATATCAGACTGGCTGCCCTGTATGTCAATCAAGTGACACATTTCAGCATGGATGGCTGACAGGCTGACTTCTATTTTTTTAATGCCATACCCATGCTACCTTTGCGATCGACCTGTAGATTGCGATCGACCGGTAGATCGCGATTGACGTATAGGGCACCCCTGATATAGTGACTATAAAATATTTTTACAGTGATTTACAGAGGATGCCCACTAAAATGTAATTCTGGGTAACAAAAGTTTATATATCAAAATCTTGTCAGGAATGTTTAGCACAAAACAATCGTTCAATGAGACATTAAAGACTAGTTAAGGATCACAGTGCACAGTTTTTTTAATCTTTCTACTTTGACCCTATTTCTCAAATCCTTTATAGGCTTATTTTGTACATTTAATTTGATGCATACAATAAAATTGGAAGTCTCAAATTTAACCCATATACTCCACTTTTGAAAAGTTTGGGTTCAGTAAGACGTTTTTAAAGGAAACATGTAAATAAGCATTGCTTTTCAACTTAGTATGTAGTACTGTATTACAACTGTAGTAATGAAATTGATCAAGAGTGACAGTAAAGACAGTTAAAATGCTTTAAAACATTTCCATTACTTCTTTTTTTACTTCTGCCTATCATAAAATCCTGAAAAAATTGTACGTTTTCCACAAAAATATATATGTAACCCACCGGTCTAACTGCACCCAACATGCTCTGAGCTGGGATCAGATCGGCGATTCTTTGTATGGGAGTCGGTTGCTCTAACAAGGAGGCTAAAGACCATGGCCTCTAGCGTCTGTCACTAGAGCACCTTTAGAGGTCAGAGGAGTGAGGCTTACCTGCATAGCACTTCACTAGCTGACCTCTGTTATGCTCACCCCCTAAACCTCACTCCCATCCCGGACGAGCCCCTAAGTGTAACCCACCGGTCCAACTGCACCCAACCTAGTCTGAGCTGGGATTGAACCGGCGATTCTTTGTATGGGAGTCGGTTGCTCTAACTAGGAGGCTAAAGACCATGGCCTCTAGCGTCTGTTGCTGGAGCACCTTTTGAGGTCAGAGGAGTGAGGTTTACCTGCATAGCACTTCGCTAACTGACTTCTGTTACATATATAATAATAATAATATTAATAAAACATCAACAGCATGATTCATTCATTCATTTTCCTTCGGGTTAGTCCCTTTATTCATCAGGGGTCGCCACAGCGGAATGTACTGCCAAATTATCAAGCATATTCCCTTCCAGCTGCAACCCAGTACTGGAAAACACCCATACACTCTCGCATTCACACTCATACACTACGGCCAATTGTATTTATTAAATTCACCTATACCGCATATCTTTGGAGTGTGGTGGAAACCAGAGCACCTGGAGAAAACCCACGCAAACATGGAAACTCCACACAGAAAAGCAAACTGACCCAGCTGGGACTCGAACCAGCGACCTTCTTGCTGTGAGGCGATGGTGCCAACCACTGAGCCACCGTATCGGCCATTAGCAGCATGATCATACTAGTCTAAAACAGCAATAATTGTTGCATTTATGTTCATACACACTCACTTACATGGCTTTTTCCACTGTCTTACAGAAGCACACAGGTCAATGGGCCAAGACTGTGATCGAGTACAAAACTCAGAAGACATCCAGACTGCCCATCATGGACATCGCTCCAATGGACATCGGAGGAGCAGATCAGGAGTTCGGAGTGGACATTGGCGCAGTCTGCTTCTTGTAAAAAGAAATCAAATAAAACACATGTGGATTATGAGATAAGACATGGAAAAATACCAATGACGAGCAATAACTGTGAGGATGCAAAACACTCTCCAAATAACGAAACATGGAAGAAAAGCAAAGAAATCTGAAAATTGACGAAAGTTCTTTTTCTCTAAAACGCAAAAAAAGTCGTGCTGTCCGCGTTTAGCGTGACGGAAAAACCAGCGCTAAATAGTCTCTCCCTCTGAAATCCAGCCATGTTTCCCACAAGTGCAGCACCTCCTCCTGACGGGAGCCAAGAGAGGGACTGAACAAACGAGCACTACTAATGAAAGACAGAAACATGGCTTGATGTCATCACATCCTGCAGGTGGCGGGTGGGTGGGCCATGCTGTACATTGTCATGACTGGAACCACAGCAGTCCCTCCCACTAAAGAAGAAAGAAGGCCAGTCCCACTTCACCCCTTACTCTGCCTCTTGACTGTGACTCAGAAGAAAACATCACATTGTGAAATGATAAAGCTGAGGAGGGAATAAGTTAATATTTACTGTGTATAATATCAAAAAAGTCTTGATTCAGTCTGTTCTGAAGCAGCCAGATCTATATATTTTCACAATTGTATGTGTTTGTGTGTTCGAGCATGTGCTTATACACACACAAAACAATATTTTGGGGAAAGTGCAGTTCCATTTCTTTCTTTTTTTTTGGTGTAAATCAATATTTTTTTTCTCTCCCATGATTGCCCAGAGTATGGAGTTTTGGTTCCCTTTACATAAAAGCGAAAAGAAATACACAAAATCAAATAAATTTGGAAACCAATTGTAATTTTTGTTTATTTGCATGATCTTCATTTTTCAAGAAAAGCTACCTCACACAGAAAAAAACAACAATATTAAAATCTGGATGTGAACGGAAGCAGCCTGGGGTTCCCGTAACATCAGGATGACACCCCGGCGCGGCTTGGTCCATATTTAGAAGGTGCTATTAGTTTTGATCTATCTGTCAGTATTTCCCAGAATTCCCAGTCCATCCCACTCCCTAACTAGCCTCATTCGACACACACAGCCTGCTCGGAGGATGCGGAAACTGTTGCTGGATGATCAAAAGACAGAGGAACTCTTTTGGCATTGCCGGAATTTTGCTCCCAAAGGATTGCCGTAGCGCTGAGCAGGATGTGTGTGTGAGTGAGGGTGTGTATATTTTTGTTATAATTAATATTATTATGATCTTGGTTTTTTTTTTTGTTCTCTCTTTTTGGTTCTGGTTTTGTTACGATTTTAATTAATGTAAATTGAAAATAAAGGAAAAAACAAGGAATTATGAAGTCAGGTTTTAATTGTGTTTTTAATCACAGAAAAACATGTTGAACGTATAGATTTGGAGTACATAATTATTGTTGCATTGCTTTTGTGTGTTTGTGTGTGTTTTGTGGAACAGACGCTTACAGGGTATCGGACAAAAAGACTTGTATAACAGTTTCCTTAGCCTTCAAATAGACTTCTAAAAATAAAACATGTGGGAAAAAAGCTATCATGATAACAGGAATTCTGAACTTTGGAACTGAAGCTTTTAGAAAAGCATCCAAATAATAATACCTTTAACAAAGTGCATGTAACTTTATTGTGCATGTGAAATCTCTAGATCAGGGATGTCAAACTCAATTCCTAAAGGGCCACAGCTCTGCACAGTTTAGTTCCAACCCTAATTAAACACACCTGATCAAACTAATTGAGTCCTTCAGGCTTGTTTGAAACCTAACAGTAAAGCCGCGGTCACACTGGACTTTTCCCTCCATAGACTTCCATTCATACGCACACGAATGCGTCAGACCGGAAACGCAGGGTCATGCGTCGAGTTTCGCAGGTTGTTGCGGTGCAAAGTTCAAGCTTGGTGAACTCTGACCTGCAAAATTGCATCACTTGACTGCGTGAAATCAATCCAGGATCAAAACATGACCTCTCTGAACAGAAATTTAAAACATGGAGCAATCGCTCGCTTTTTAAATGTCTAATCATCTTGTTTAATCCCGCCCCTTTTCGCAGCACCGTACGACAGAATTTCGCAAGCTCAAACTCTAGTGTGACCACGGCTTAAGTGTGTTGAAGCAGGGTTGGAACTAAACTGTGCAGGGCTGCGGCCCTCCAGGAATTGAGTTTGACATCCCTGCCTAATCCCTAGATACTTAAATGAGCACTGTTTAAGGTTTGACTTTAAATTGGTTTATGGTTTTGTCAATTACCATGAGGCAGGAAAAAATTCACATGGTGAAATCTTTAGTTTTAAAGTCAGATTGATGACTGTTCATAATTCAAAGTATATATTTGTACTAACCTAAACCTAACATACACTTTAAGACACAGACCAAGACTCCACCCCACAAGACGCTGATCCAGACTAAGACTATACGCTTAAAAAAACAGACCAAGTTTACACCACTTAAGAGGCCAAGCCAGACTAAGTCTATACACTTCAAGACTTAGACCAGGATTACACTTCTTATCTTAAGACCCAGAACCAGAGTAAGGCTATACATAAGACATATTCTTTAATGTAATTTCTCAGACGCAAGCTAAGGCTACATCCCTGAAAATCACCTCAATCCCACACCGTAATTGCACCTAAGACCCCAAACAAAACCAAAACTTTGCCTTAAGACCTACACCAATACTATACAGCCCTGAAAATCCAGACCAAGACTATACAATTCAAAATCCAGACCAAAACTACACTCTTGAAAATCCATACCAAGACTTTAAACTTAGAGAGCCAGACTAAGACTACAGCCCTAAAAACCCAGATCAAGACTATACAATTCAAGATCCAGAACAAGACTATACACTTCAAGATCCAGAACAAGACTATACTGTACACGTCAAGATCCAGACCAAGACTACACCCCTGAAAATTTAAATAAAGATTATACAATTCAAGATCCAGACCATAACTACACCCCTACAAACCCAGACCAAGACACTTGAAGATCCAGACCAATACACCCCTACAAACCCAGACCAAGACACTTCAAGATCCAGACCAAGACTACACCCCTACAAACCCAGACCAAGACACTTCCAGATCCAGACCAATACACCCCTACAAACCCAGACCAAGACACTTCAAGATCCAGACCGACTACACCACTAAAACTCAGACCAAGACAATTCCAGATTCAGACCAAGACTATACTCCAAGACCCAGACCAAGACTACACTTCAAGATCCGGACCAAGACTATACACTTCAAGATCCATACCAAGACTACACCCCTGAAATTTTCAATCAAGATTATACAATTCAAGATCCAGACCAAGACTACACCCCTACAAACCCAGACCAAGACACTTTAAGATCCAGACCAAGACTACACCCTTAAAAACCCAGATGAAGACTTTACACTTTAAGATCCAGACCGACTACACCACTAAAACTCAGACCAAGACAATTCCAGATCCAGACCAAGACTACACTTCAAGATCTGGACCAAGACTATACATTTCCAGATCCAGACCAAGACTATACAGGTCAAGATCCAGACCAAGACTACACCACTGCACCACTACACCACTACACCATCTCATCTCAGCCCACAACAAGATTGCACCTCTTAAGACCCCAAACAAGACCAAAACTATGCACGAAGACCCACAACAATACTACAACCCTGAAACCCAGACCAAGATTAAAATCCAGACCATGATTTTACAATTCAAGACCCAGAGCAATACTTTAGCCCTGCAAACCTAGATCAAGATTATACAATTCAAGACCCAGACCAAGACATTGCAATTTAAGATCCAGACCAAGACTACACCCCTAAAACCAGACCAAGCTAATTATATGTTGCAAGAAAATTTGCAAAGCATCAAAGACACAGTGGCACACAATACTGCATACAGATGTAGTTGGTGTTTTGCACACATGCACCATTGTGGCTTCAGTTCACACGATCAATCATAGTTTACTAGTTTAAAAAAAAAGTAAACAAAACAGAAAACACAGGCTCGTATATAGCCAGAGGGTGTTCGGGTGGTTCGATAGATCCACCCCTCACGGACAAAGGTCCAGAATTTGTCCCAATCATGAGCTCATTTGTCCTATTTTGACTGCTATGCCATAGTAAATTGTGAAATAACCCATTGAAAAGAGTTGTTGTGACAGCTAATCTGTTTTGATCAATGCAAACTATTATTTTTCTTGAGTCCAGCATCCAGCTGTGCAAGAAAACATACAATCTGACATAAGTGAAGTCATCTTTCTCTACTGTATTGTTTTTTAATATAGAAAACATTTTACAAGTGACTTTTATTCTAAATCCTGGACCTTATTCTTGAAACAAAAAGTGATCAATAAAAAGGTGTGAAGCACCAAAAATGGACCACATTACCATAAATTTGAATACTTCTGTAATTTGGCTATAGCTGTTGTTATCCATGATTTTTCAAATTTACATTTTTACAAGAGAGGCTAGAAATAACATGAAGCTTTGCGTTATTATAATAAATATTATTATTATGTTTGAATTCATTATTATTCAGATGGCCAAATTCTGACTAAGGAAAGTTGAATGTGCTTGCCAGCTTGTTATTTGCCTAATAAATAAGCTGCAGTTTTTACTTTAAAACTTTAACAGAGTTTAACAGAGTTTTTTTCTAATGATATTATGATGTAATAAATTTGTATTTTAAAAATTTCTTTATTCTAAATCTTTAGGAATTTTTTTGTACATCAAAAAGTGTGGTTATGATGACCTCCCGATAAGCTAATCCAGCTAAAAAAATTGCTTAAATGTCACTAAAAAGCATTATTTAAATCTCATAATTAAATAGAAAATGAGGAGAAAAAAGAAGCACCCCCTTTTACCAGGCTGGCTACCGGCCTGGCCTTAAACAGAAAAAAATAAATTAAGGAAAGGGAGGAAATTAATTTGCAGTTACCATGAATGACCGCTGAAATATACTCAATGGAGTGGTGCAGCAGAGAGCACTCAACAGGCTCATGTCTACAGTGACCACTGTGCGTCAGGTTTTTCATGGCACCTTTTTGCTATTCTAAAACAAAAAATATCCTAAATGGCAAATTTTTAACAAAAAATAATGTAATACTCAAACACTTAATTAGAAAAAATCAGATAATCCAAAAAACTTCACACGCGCGCTTTTTAAACATACCAGCCTGTTGACCTTATTGACACTTCCATTGACTGAAACAGCTCGTTATGTCTTATTATATTATTCCACTTTTTATCATGAACATGAACACGGTTGAGCAAGTAGCTTGACCGTTTTCTGCTGTTTATTAATCCTAGACATTTCTCCCATAGGAAACTGAATCGGAAGCTTCCGCGTCGCAAAATAAGGTCAAAAATATCTCTATTGTGTCCTTTCTTTGCACGTATTCTTATTTTAGATAAACACAGTTAAATGGATCCCATCCCCCGGCTAAACAAGGCTTTAAACATCTCTCGTTCTTCTTCCATGCTTCTCAAACGTGAGCGTCCTCATACCACGTGACATCGTCTCGACTAATCAGAACCTCCATCATTACGCTCACCAGTCACTAGAAAATCCACATTGAGAACACAAACAGCAGAGAGAGTCGTACTGAGCAGGCGCGTGCACGGACAGCTTATGAAGTCATATTGTCCTGCTTAGCTCCAGACTCGATCGGGAAAAAGCATCGTTTTTGAGCTATAAAGCTCTCGCTAAACCGTGGGAAGAGATGGTCTTGTGTTCGGGACTGACATAACGTTAAAAGGTAATGCAGTCAAGTAGTTTTTATTAGGTTTTTAGGCTTTGTTTATTGTCACCTAAAAAAGCGTTACATAACCCGCGCGGATGACCCCATTCCACGCGCTTGTTTTCTTGGTGTTTTAGATGTTTTCGTTATATTTGTCTTTATGTTTTAATTGGTATGTCTCGTAGAATGTATTTATTGTTAACATACTGCAGAATGTGAGATATATGCTTTAATGTTGACTACAATATCTCGCCAGTTTCACCTACTTGGATTTGACCTAATTTCTAGACCATGGTGTTTTCAGTGTGTCTGTGGACCACTAACGTTGTCGCCCTCCCCCCTCTAATAAGCTGTTTTATTAATGTGAATGAAACAGTGTTTTCACATCTCTTTTTGCGTATAAAGCATTTCTATTGTTTACTATTGTTTGTAGCTGCTTTAGTGGTCTTTATTTATGAAGGATATTTTTTTAAATGTGTGAACTTATTTAGAAAAGAAATGTACAACATAAATCAGGAAGAAATCTGTAAGAGACTGGAATACAAGCACATTCAATTACAAAGTGATAAGAAAAATAATTAACAAATGAGAAATAGGAATAAAAGAAAACAAAATAAAGGAGAAGTACAAAGTTAAATAAATAACAGAAAGCATCAGATTAATTTACAATGTGCATGATATTGTAATAAGTTTCTATTAATTTGCAGATTTTTGTTGTTAGATACACATATAGCTTTGAATCAATTTCAATTACGAAATGAGCAAATGAGGGAGAGGATTTAAGAAATTTTTGTTTGTCAATAAAGAATTTAGCATATAATATAAAAAAGTATACAGTGTTGCTCAGCATATACAAGTAAACCCCTCACAAATCTATCGTTTATATTCATATTTTTAATAGGAAGCTATACAATATTATATTTGTGCAAAGGTTACTATAAACTGTTAATGATACTAAATTAGATATTTGTAGCTGTTTGTAGAGGCGGTTATTAAAATTGTAGTGTGCATTGTAATTGAAATCTACCGATGGAAATAGATAACTTGTAATCCTCTTCATTAGATGAAAAGAAATGTCATGGGGGTAGTAAATCTCAATTTACATGAAAAGTCTTACCTCTGAGCAGAGCATTAAAGAAGATGTCAAAGAATGGTATTCTATGTATTAGTGACAGGATGCTTGTGTAAAATAGACAACCATGTAAGATACAGTGTATGTATAATGGACTTAATGTCTAATATAGTTGTTGCTCTGCAAATTTTCATGCAAAAATTAAAGTTTTTGTCCTGTTAGTATTCATAAACAGTGTTAATTTCGTTTTGTTGGCTCAAAAAATGTACAATATGTATCTTTAAGAATTGCAGCAGACAGACTACCACCACAGTTTGCTGGATCAGTTCCAGATAGAGCCCATGGTAATTCCCAGGGCACAGATAACTAATAAGCTCTCTTAGACAGAGGTTTAACCTTGTAAATAAATTATGATAATTCCTCTGCCTCCTTTAGAGCATGTCTATAATTGACATTTCGACATGTATGGTTTTCTCATTTTTAATGAGAGACAGTATGGAATTGACAGACTGTATGAATGTGTTCAGTACAGTGTAGACGTCACATATCCTGAGTCAGAGTCAAGAATTGAAAATCTGCTCAGATGACTGCTCAGATGGTCCAGATCTGGAGGATTCCTCTGTCGTGAGGAAGAAATAGGACAAGAAAAAAAAACAATGCCAAATGGGTTCTGTACAGAGATAACAAACGACAACCCATGTTTAAGGCATTAATGATGCTGATGTCAAAAAAGAAAGGAAAAAGTCTAGCAAATACTATCATCACTTGGTAATGTCCTTGCTTTTCTGTTATGAGGTGATGTGTTGGAGGTGTTAATCATTTAAAATGTTTTCTTTTCTCTGAATCTCAGCAAATACTGTTTTAAATTATTATGCTGACTGTAAGATGTTGCAAAGGGTAAAATTTCTAGTATTTTATTAGATTTTTATGTTTAAATGAAAAAAAGGGATACCCCCTAATTTTCCCTAATGTTGAATGAACTGAAGAATTTCTGAAGATTCTGAAGAATGTTGGAAAAAACATCTATTGACATTCATAGTGTATACTAGGGCTGCACAATATATCGTTTCAGCATCGAAATCGCAATGTGATTATTCACAATAGTCACGTTGCGAGTATATGCAATGTTAAGTCTGGATTATAATTTATCACTTCGCAAGTGTTTTTGAGCCCTGTAACTGTATGAGGATTTTAAAAGCATAAGGACATAAGAAACTGTACCATTTGTAACTTTGTAATTGTAATTGTTTACCCAACGAAGACTATGCAATATTTTTTTACATTTAATTATTCAATTACTGTGTACTAAATACAGTTAGACTCATCAGAAAACAATAAAACACTGTTTTAGTTCATTTGTATGTTTTTCTTAAAGTTTATCTATGATATTTTATGCAGATGCACTCCCCTACAGAATCATCCCAGTCAATCTTAAATTTTATATATATATATATATATTTATATATATATATATATTCCAAATAGTTATTCAAATCATCTAGTGAAATTGTATTTGTAGTCACAATATGACAAAATAAAAAAAAATATCACAATGATTTTTCCAATATCGTGCAACCCTAGTATTTAGAATGGAAATCTATGGCTGTTTTCCCCCCTCAACAATCTTCAGTATATCTTCCTTTGTGTTCAATAGGAGAGAAACTCAATCAGGTTTGAAACAAGTGGAGGATGAGTAAGTAATGGTAGAATCTTTTTAGTTGAAAATGAGATTGCCTAAGGGAAAGAAAAGTTGCTAAATGATTAAGGCTTTTTATTTATTTAGCTTATTAGAGCATATCAAACTTCTGCCAGTGACATCCTTTCTAATTATTCAATGAAGGTCCTAGTTTAATTTTTGTTTTTGAAGGGTGACTCAGTGAACATGGCCCTAAATTCCATCCACTGGTTCCGGAAGGGTCTTCGTCTTCATGACAACCCTGCACTTCAGGAGGCAGTGCGTGGGGCAGACACCGTTCGATGTGTCTACTTTCTGGATCCCTGGTTTGCTGGGTCATCCAACCTTGGGGTTAACAGGTGGAGGTGAGTGCAGTTCAAGCAAAATATCAATTATTAATGTTCAAATCTAAGTGCCTGAAATGATCTCAGTGTCTGATATGAGCTGAATCAACCACTGACATCATTTCCTTCATGCACATTTTGTTGGACAATAAAACGCAACAAATACAGTGACGATAGATAATAAAATATGGTTGCAGCTGATGATAAAAACTAGCCTTATCTCAGTGTAATTGTGTTATATGTTATGCAACTTGAAAAGTGGAGTAGCCTTGGCATATGGGTCAGAGACAAAAAGAGAAGTGCAAGCAACAAAAAAATGTGTAATATTACATGTGTACACATATTACATGTATATACACACACATTGAAATGTGTCCGGTTTAACTCCTGTTAAAAATAATGCCTAGCATTACTTTGACTAACATTATAAATCATTTAGCATGATTTACAGGAGGCACCCTCTGAAATATAAAACATAAGAGTAGATTATATTCCAATAAAATCTTGTCATTAGGGATGCTCTGATCAGGATTTTTGGAGCCTATACAGAGTACCGATTCTGATGCTTCAAACTGTATATAACTTTAACATTGCATAAAGCACATTTTCCCTCTAAGTATGATACTTAGCTGGAGATGTTTCCTTTTCTAAGAGAATAAATGAAGGATGTTGCATATAATCTCTTATACATGTCTCTTATAACCATTTAGTGTGGACATGTCATGATCAGAAGCAACTTTGCAGAAAATAATAAATAAGACAGGTAAAAAATTTGGTAAGAAAAATAGCACATTGCAAATGACGAAAGAGGAATTCAACATGTCTCAGTGAAGAAAAAGTTTGGAATGCATATTTGATGCATAACGAGTTAAAATGGATCTTCCTCTGCTTGTAAACCCGTAAATGAGCACATGCTAATGATTCATGAGATCGGCCTGATTAGCAAGTACCGATCAAATAAAAATAAAAATGTTATTAGCGGCCGATGCCGATCGATCTGAGCATCCCTACTTGTCATTGATAATAAGGATAGTATTGAAGGACTCTGTTATGGATAACACTTCAGTTCAGCCATTTTAAGTTTTAATACTAGCTTTTACCTAATTATGAGCAAGATGTTTTATAAAATAAGTGAAAATGATTTAAAATATAATGAATTTTAGTATGATCAGTTGTTTTTAATAAATATGCTGTTTCATTTTAACATAAATGTATGTTACTCTTAATGATGATGGTTAGGCAATAAGTGAGAGAATATTGGTATTACAATACTGTGATTTTAGTATTGTTCTGTATTAATAACAGTAAATGACAGCAGAAGCAGATGCTGACATAGGCTTTTTATTCTAACTGTTTATTCTGCTTTTGCCTTTTGGGCTAAAATGACTATTTGCAACTATGTTTATGAATACTGAACTCTGTTTATGTACAGTAATGACATTATGACGATGAGATTTCAGGTAGAGAATCCCTTCATGGCCTCTCAAACTCTCCATCCAGAAATAGAAATAGAAGCTACTGAGTCTGCATTCACTGTTTCTATCTGATCTGTTCCTACCAACTCTCTCTGTTCGTTTGTGTAAAAAAATAAATTAGTAATACAGACAAATTAATATTTATTTAGTAAGTTGAATGCCTATTTATCAATACAAAACATCCCTTATTTATTAGAAATCCATCTATTTTATGCTATTATATAGTAGGCATGGAACGATAACCGGTTTCAAAGTTTACCGCGGTTTGGAAAAGTCAAGGTATTAAAACTGCAAAAAAATTTTATTTATGTTACAATTTATGATTTTGTTACAATTTACAATTTATGTTTCAATTTATTAAAAAAACTATTTATGTTACGAACCCTTTTTTTAAAAGACAAAATAATTAATCCATCAACGGAACGCAAGATAAAGAGTACACATGAATCAGGTTGTCTAACTAGTAAATTTATTACAACATCTCAAATCAAAATTATGTGTCACAACTAAGCGAAAATGAATAAAGGATCAAAACTCACGTTCTCCAACAAATAGGATACAACTCGAACCTAAGACTAACAACCCAACAACTAACAAAGCATAATAAACTAAGACTTAAGGAAAAAACAACAACAAGAAACTAAAGAAAATAAATGAAGCTTGATGGCTGGCAGTGAAGTCTCCTCCCCCGGATTTCCTAAGATATATATAAAGGTTTTTAAGGGTTGTTTTTTCATGCATTGTAAAGAAATCTGTGTTTTGAAACTAATGAAGATAGCAGACCTTGCTTAAACACTGGTTACTTTACATGCATTTAATGTGTCACCAAATGCCATATTTGACCTATATATAAAATCTGCCAAGAAACGCTGCTGAAGTGAATAGTTTCCCCCATTAGGTTTAAAACAAGCTTTTTATCACTGTAACTGATAGCTCGTCTTATGTCAACCTTTATGTTGTTTGCATTTAGATGAGGGTCAAAAACTGATATTTAGGTCACGCTGTAATGTGTTTTTCCATTTCTGTACATTCTGTTCCGTTGAAAATTAACCCCTTTGTTGCATAAACCAGAAACACGAGTTGGCACAATTTGATGACAACATAACCAGTCTGTTCAATTTTCTTCCGCCGCTTGTTTCTCACTGTGAATCACAACAGAGTAAAGCCACCATGGCATTTTATTTAAATGAAGATTAAACAAAATGTGTGATTGCTATGTTATAGTTTTACTGGCAATCACATCCGGATTTGACTAATTATAAAGTTCCCGTCTCATTGTAAGTGAATCCATCCGCTTTAGATTGACCTTAGATTATCAGTGAATGATGATGATCAAAAAACATTTAGTCCTTTTCCCAATGATTTTAATTTAAAAACTTTGCCTAATGTTCCTACCATAAACTATTTAATTTCTGAAAGCATTTCTGAAGCAAAACCTAAATGCTTCTGATTAAAAATGAATTGAAAACAACTGATTTACACCTTTTACTTTCGCAAAACGGATGTCATGTTTTCATTAGTGGGATGTGAGCAGTCATATATGCCTATGCGTTTCTATTTTCGACCAGAAAATACCCACACATGAAGTAATCTGAACACATGGCCGCGTATGCAGATCGATCTGGTGCCATAACAGTCAGGATAAGTAGGCCAAGTTGCAGACCAGCAGATGCTTTGCTCCCTCAAGACAATCAGACAGTCTGCTGTCAGAGCTTGTCATTCAGCCCTCCTCACCTACTGAATGGATGTAGTGGGATCTGACTGAAAGTTAATGAGAGCTAATTCACTAGATTAAAAGATGAAGCACCTGTGACTGGATTTGTCATTTGTCAGGTGCAGTGTTCATATGGCCTCGACAGTACATTCTTACCTAAAACACCTGTTGAGGACCAACTTTAGGTACTGTAATGCAGGGAGATTGCAGGTCACGTTGAGCTGTCTGTACTAAATGTGTAAATGAGTTTAAGATTCTTAGACTTTAGCTCCCACCATATTTAAACACACGTGAATCAGCTAGTAGTGTCTTCAGACTCAATTAGAATGCAAAATCGCATACCATTTGACAAGGTACTACATTTAAATTTAAACTTAATTTCGTGATTGCGATGTTAATTTCATCAATAAAAATGTGCAAAATTTTATTTTTATTTTTTAAAAGAATGAGTTGTTTGCAATCACATGGTTTTGGTAACGTGTGAAATTCAGATGGAGGGCAGGAAGTAAAAAAAATGAATAGGAGACATAGAGGATTTTACATCATACTTTAAAGGAGATATAAACATAAAATAACCACATATGTTGGGCATGATCTTTAAATCAGGAAAAGGGCAGAGTTTTCTACTGAACTAAAATATATTTGCCTGTCATCGAGGTGGTAGATATTGTAAAAGCTTACGTTACATGAAAAAATACTATAATGTTTTGAAGCATACTATAAATAATTACTTGAATGAAACTGTCGTAGTAATTATATTGTTGCTGTGGTACATCACTGTAGTATTAAGCAAATTATTCAATAGGCTTCAGTTCTTCGCTACATTATACACCATCACAATGCACAGTTTACACTGTTACAGTATTCATTACAGTTTACTATGCTGCAGTATTCTGTAGCGTTCATTAACAAAGAATTGTACAAATTATACACTTTACTATGTGGTTCAAAAACATGTTTATTATAAATTACTATAGTTTATTCCCCCACGCGGATATCTTCCAGACATCACAAAATAACAGATAAAAGTGTGGATGCATAGTCTACTTTATCATTTATTTATTTTTGTAACGAGGGGAAAAGTTCTCCAGATTAATAACCGCCTAGTTTTGTTGCAAGCATTGCATTTCTTTATCGTTCTGTCGATGAACTTAGCATAAACAGACATTCACCGCTGCTGTGCATCTCGATGTTAATGTTATGGTTGTTTATTCTGCCGAAACGCCAGTAAAGACATGGATTATTGCAAAACAAGGCGGAGATTCCATTGCAGCGATTACATGACATTCTCCTGGATTTTTTATTTGTGGTGGTGTTTGTATCAGATTTTTATATAACACATTAACATTTTTATACACATAGCTAGGCCTGTATATAATCTTTATTGGTGCTCTCAAACAAATTATCGTGTATTGAAAAAATGTTTATTACATGCCACCCTTCCGTTTTTCAGCCAGTTTCTTGAACTTTCTCCCCTTTTATATATAATATTAAATATAGAATATAATAATAACATATTAAATATAAATATAGAAATGTGAGTCACAATGTGGGTACTACATGTGCTGTGTTGTCACCTGTTGACCTGCCAGCATCAGCTGCATATCTTTTTTTTTTTTAATTAATATTCATAAATTCTCTCCTGTAGCCTCATGGGATAATAAAATGTTACGTGGACGCGCACTTCAGGATTTCACAAGAAATAAAGTAGTAAGCGAGATTCTTCCCAGGAACTTCTTGCCTAATTTGGTTCAAATACTGTGAGTGTGGACCTCGCATTTACATCTTATGTATTAGATGAGTGAATTTGCACACAGAGATGGTCTGAATTTGGGAGATGAAGAGTGTCTTTCACTGGATAAATTATAACTGCTAATTCCACCACAAGTTACAATATGTAAACGGATATGCACTGATAAAGATAGAATTAATGTAATGTCATATAAATGTAACTGATTAAATTAATGTTAACTAGTGGTGGGTTCATTTTACTGTATTTGGGATTGGAACTGCTGAAACTAATGCAAATTACAAATGAGTGTTGGAATTATGTGGTCAGGTTATCTCAGGTCTCCAGCATGTGCAGTAATTGACACGGATTCTGTTGTTGCACTCCAATTAATGTTACAGTGACTACGTTTACATGGACACCAATAATTCGATTTTAATGCGATTATGACAATACTCTGATTAAGAGTCTACCATGTAAACAGCCATTTTTGATTAATTTAATCAGATTAAGGTCATAATCGAACTAAAGAGAAATCGAATTAAGACATGTGGAGTATGCCAATCTTAGTCGCATTATTGAAGTGCAGTACAGACATGTAAACACCTTAATCGAACTATTACTGTCATGTAGGACTTTAAGCCGCTTTTGCGACAGGGTAGTCCACACACACACCCAGACACGCACACACACAAGCACGGCTGTTTGACACTCTGCACCTACCGAGTCAGTGCAGACCACAGACACCTGCATGGTGAAATGCGGAGGTTTTTTTTTTTCTTCCATTCAGCATGCGGTATGAACTTCCATTAAAACAACTCTTCCAGAAGTTCATGGTTGCATCCAATATCTCGTTTGTCACGGAGGATGTACATAAAAAGTCCCTGAATGAAAGGGAAAGTGCCAAACTGCAGATAAAGTCGACAAATTAAAAATGAAACAGTCGAAATTACATAAAACTCCAGAGTAAATGCGCATAGCGCGGTGACGCAATGACGTTAATCGAATTATGTGCTGTAACATGTAAAACGCGATCATGAAGGTAACACTCAAAAAGCAACTCATGTAAACACCTTAGTCTTATTATTCTCTTAATTAGATTAAAGCAAATAATTCGATTACTGATGTCCATGTAAACGTAGTCAGTGTTCATACGGCAAATGCAAAAGAAGAGCTACTGGAGCAACATTTTCATAAAAAACAAAACAAAATAAACTACTTTAACCCCAATTTTCAACTCAAATATTTGTTATACATAGTGTTTCCTCTAGGATTTTGCTTGCTTGCTTCGATTTTTGTTTGTCTCATGCATCACGCAGTCCAGTCAGTCAGCATGTAACCTTAAACTGTTAAATAAATACCAATACGTAATTCGTAATACTACTACAATTACAGAATAGTTTGCTCTGTTATAATTCACTTGCATATTAATACGTTTTGGTGCGATTTTTATAATCTGCTATAAAAACACAGCAAGAACTGAAGGTTTTGAATAAGAAGCTGTAATGTAGCCGTGGCGGGAATTAATTTTGGTGTAGCGCCCGCCATGGAAGAATGTATGTAGCGGAAACAATACATAGGTTTAATAAAGCACAATAGTGTTTGGAAATAGGTATCTGTAAGTAAATGTCAAGTAAATTAATATTTTTTGCTTTCAAATATATTCCAAATTTCTTAAGCACAAAATAGTACAATAATTTCTAAAGGATCATGTGCTAAAATGTCAAAGAAAAAATTGTTATTTTAAATTTCATCAAAATAGTTTTTTTTTTTTACTTAATTTTTCAATGAAAACTGATTTGGTGGGCAAAAGGAACTTGAAATCTAAAATGTTTAACTTTAGTAACCAAACCCATGTTGCAGGAATGTTTTACACTCTGCAGAATGTGAGATAAAAAATACCTAGTTTCTCTGTTTGCATTTGCGGAACCACAGCTCTTTAACCAGTCAAGGCACGTGCACTTAGTTAGCTATCCATCTTGTATAACAACTGATAATATGAACTGTAGCCCATAACTTGTTATCTTGGTTTCTTAGAAGCTGGACACATTTGTTCTCGGTCTAGTAATTGAATTCTGCACTTTATTTTCAAGACTGAACTCTCTCTATTGTTGTTTTCATGTTATGGGACAGAATAGGAATACAGGGATGTGTTCTTTTGTCTGACTAGGTGCTGAGAGTGTTGTTGTGGTTGAAAAGAGGTCACTGGGCTAATTTTACGCCCTCCAGTGGTGAGAACCAAAACTAGGACAGGGCAGTTACATAAGGAATAATATATGACAGGGCAGAGTTCTGGAAAATAGGTTTGAGTTTTCTATCCTCACGCAACCAATATCTATTAGTTTTCATTCTGCCTCATTCATTTTGGATTTCATGAATAGAGGTATATGTGTGTGCTGCTGGAGTTTGTTCGTGTTAGGTGTCAATCGTTCGGCAGTATCTGGAGCATAGGGAGCTTTGTCCCTGTCTGCACCCTAATCAGGGCTTTGCTTGCAGACAGTCTGACTTTGGGCTCAGGCAGGACTCTAGGAGCAAATAGCAGGCACAGGTAGAAGGTCGGACGAGCCTTTCAGACAAATACTATAACCTCATTAATGAAAGAACACAGTGTTCTGTTCAGGAAGGAGCTGCTAACGTTTAACTATTTTGCTTTTCAGTTAAATTTCATGCACAGATTGGTGTGTTGTGTTTTGGTATGCATGGATGCCAATTGAGTGGGTTTTTGCCCACTCATAGTTAAGGGTCTGGTGCAAGATGTTATGCTTTTACAGAGAGAAATAATATCAGAAAATACTGTAAGTGGGACTTTGCATAGTTAATGGTTAATATTACTTTTTTTGCAACAAGGGCTATCATGGAAACAAAATGTTCTCTTTTATGTGAAAAGTTAAGTATTGATCTTCATATTGCATCTAAAAAACTCCAAATGCAGAAGATCCATTTGAGAACATTTACACTATGAGACCCAATGGATACATCAGTTGACACGTGCACACAAAGAAAAATTCACTGAAGACTGAACTGATTGTCTCTTAATCAAGATGGAGATTTAAGAAAAGAAAAAATGCATTTGACTAGGGCTGCACTATATTGAAAAAAAAAAGACATTGCAGTTTTATTTAGTTTTTCTGCAAATTTTCTGTATTGCAAAATGAATATAAGTTCACAAGATGACTATTTGGAAAGAATATCTTATTTTGTATTGATTGGAATGATTTGTAGGGGAGTGCATCTGCATAAATTATACAAAAGGATACAAAATAAAATAAAGCACAGATGCAAACAACAGGATAAAGATAAAAATTAAATGAACAAGCTTTATGGTTTTCGGTGGAGTCGAACAGTATTGAGATAAAGAAAATCAATAATCAAATGTAAAATAGGGTGGTACGGTGGCTCAGTGGTTAGCACTGTCGCCTCACAGCAAGAAGGTCGCTATTTCGAGTTCAGGCTGGGCCAGTTGGCATTTCTGTGTGGAGTTTGCATGTTCTCTCAGTGTTCGCAT
Source organism: Danio kyathit (assembly GCA_903798195.1). NCBI lineage: Eukaryota > Metazoa > Chordata > Actinopteri > Cypriniformes > Danionidae > Danio > Danio kyathit. Next base: position 28,609,609 of record LR812526.1, read on the forward strand.
GGGTTTCCTCCAGGTGCTCATAAATCATATGCTGGAATAGTTGGAGGTTCATTCCACTGTGGCGACCTCTGAAATGGAGACCAAGCTGAAGGAAAATTAATGTAAAATAAAACTGCATATTTTTTATTGTAATAAATAATATTTAAACCCAATTCGTCTTTGTTAAATCAGCAAACTTGATCATTTCTCGTGCCCAAATTGCTTAAATTAACTTGAAATCTTACAGTCACAGGCCTTATCGAACATATCCCAATAAAAATATTTTACATTATTAGATTAGAGTTTAACTTTGCAACAACTCCACAAATTACGTTTTCTGAACTGCAGTTTTTTGATTATTATTATCTTAACTTGACATTGCAGATCCTGCAATGTGACTTGCAGATTTGCATATTGTGATATAGATAATGAAAAGATATATTGTGCAGCTCTACTACATTTGACCTTCTAAACCAGGGGTGCTCAACCCTGTTCTGGAGAGCTACCTTCCTGCAGAATTCAGTTGCAACCCTTATCAAACACACCTGTCTGTAATTATCAAGTGCTGTTCAGGTCCTAATTAATTGGTTCAGGTGTGTTTGATCAGGGTTGGAGCTGAACTCTGTAGGAAGGTAGCTCTCCAGAACAGGGTTGAGCACCCCTGTTCTAAACTATGATGAAATTTAAGGTTTATTTGTCTAAGCTGATTTAAAAAAAAATTTTTTTTTTATCATTTTTAAAAAAAATAATTCATTCTGAATTATTTAGTTTTAGGTTTTTGTCTGCTATGAATTGAGTTTACACTCAGTAATAGTGATACAGAAAAAAATAGATATATTAATTTAATCAGTTATAAAATTGGCTGTTTTTCATTTTATTTTGTCTTTAATAACATGCTCGTATTTGTGACTTAATTATATTTAGTTTCTGTGTTATTTTTAAGTTGAAATGACTGCCCTCTTTATCCAAGTGCACAGAGTGTCATCTGTTTCCTGATCTATTCATAAAGCACTCACTAAAGGCTCTAGTACTTACTGTAATGTCCCTTCAGTTGGTAAGGCAGATGTGTAGAGAGGAAATAGCAGTTAAGCTTCTCAAGTTTTAAACGGTTCATGAATGAGCAGATTTGTGAATGGAAACTCAGAGCATCTGCTGGTTTGAGGAACAGCTTGTAGAACAGGTAAAGCTCGAGGATCTTTTAGATCAGTAGTTCTCAAACCGTCAGGTCAAGAACTTGGCCAAGTCAGGACATCTCAGAATCACGTGGTAACTGAAGTATTCACTACATTGTGAAAATTCAACCAATGTAGCGTTAAATTAGGTGAGGCTGGAAAATGAAGTAGCATTTTTCTTTTTAAATTAAATATTTTACACTCTCATATTAACTATACATGTTTTTTTTTCTCGACAGATTTCTCCTACAGTGCCTGGATGATCTTGATTCCAATCTAAGAAAACTCAATTCCCGCCTTTTTGTCGTCCGAGGTCAACCAGCCAATGTTTTTCCACGCCTTTTCAAGGTAAAATTCTTCCCTTTTAAATATTGCTGTCAGTGCATGAATGCAGTATCACAAAAAACACAAGTCATTTCTTTAATTTGTCTAATATCAATACCCTTCTGAAAAAAGTTCATTTCAATGAATTGGCTTTTTGGTGTGACTATCCAGTGTTTTTATATTGTTTTTGTCCATGCAGGAATGGAAAATATCCAGGTTGACCTTCGAGTATGACTCGGAACCTTTTGGGAAGGAGAGGGACGCGGCTATTAAAAAGCTTGCGATGGAGGCTGGAGTTGAAGTCATTGTCAAAACCTCACACACCCTTTACAACCTTGATAAGTAAGAGCTCGTTTGCTTAAAGCTAACTTAATTTTGAGTGTCAATTTAGTCCTTTACCTTCTTAATGCTACCATTTATAGGTTTATTGTATTTTATTATTTTTAATTAAATTATTAGATATATTTTTTTAAATCATTAATTTTTATTCATTTTTTGTATTTTATTTTATGCAATTGATAAAAATTACACTTCATGTGCAGTAATGTTTACATTTAATATTATACATATTTTGTTAGTTTCACAATTAGTTCTGGCAAAACACTGGAGGAGAACAGGGTGCAAATACTTGTTTAAATGCTAAACAATGGACAAAGTCAAGTTACAAATTCCTGATTGATTTAACATGTTTTTGCATATTAGAGTTATGCAAAATTTGCTTCTCTAAAAAGGTGTTATTCTTTCAGATTAATTTGAGATGTTTTCTTTAAATTAGTCTGAAAAAACACATTTTTAGAAAAGCCAGAAAATCTCAAATTTATATATATATATATATATATATTTACTTTTCCTAATGTTGTTTTAAACCTGTAAGAAAGTTGTTTGATGACAAGTAAATAAGTTTAGGTTGAACTCTCACTTTAATTCTTTCAAATTTAAGCTCTTAAACAAAGACCAGCAATTGCCATCTGTGTACAGTGAATTGTATATTTGTAAATAAAGCTGACAAACAGAAGGAAAGAGGCTAATTCTTTACCTTTAACATTTATTTCAGGGTCATTGAACTGAACGGTGGCCAGCCTCCCCTCACCTACAAACGTTTCCAGACTCTGATCAGCCGAATGGACCCGCCGGAGATGCCAGTAGAAACCCTCTCCAACAGCATTATGGGCTGCTGTGTCACACCAGTCTCTGAAGACCACGGGGACAAATATGGTGTGCCGTCTCTGGAAGAACTAGGTGAGCTGAAGTTTTTGAATACATCTAAGGTAACTTTCAGTTTGCTTAAACCACTTTGGATTTATGATTAAAATGAATGTAAAAATGAAGAATGTATGGACACATTGATTTAAAGAGGTCATACATTGAGAAATCCAATTTTTCTTGATCTTTTGACATGCAAGATATTATTTTCTAAATGTTAACAGTTTGATATACAGGGAGTGCAGAATTATTAGGCAAATCAGTATTTTGACCACATCATCCTCTTCATGCATGTTGTCTTACTCCAAGCTGAATAGGCTCGAAAGCCTACTACCAATTAAGCATATTAGGTGATGTGCATCTCTGTAATGAAAAGGGGTGTGGTCTAATGACATCAACACCCTATATCAGGTGTGCATAATTATTAGGCAACTTCCTTTCCTTTGGCAAAATGGGTCAAAAGAAGGACTTGACAGGCTCCGAAAAGTCAAAAATAGTGATATATCTTGCAGAGGGATGCAGCACTCTTAAAATTGCCAAGCTTCTGAAACGTGATCATTGAACAATCAAGCGTTTCATTCAAAATAGTCAACAGGGTCGCAAGAAGCGTGTGGAAAAACCAAGGCGCAAAATAAACTGCCCATGAACTGAGAAAAGTCAAGCGTGCAGCTGCCAAGATGCCACTTGCCACCAGTTTTGCCATATTTCAGAGCTGCAACATCACTGGAGTGCCCAAAAGCACAAGGTGTGCAATACTCAGAAACATGGCCAAGGTAAGAAAGGCTGAAAAATGACCACCACTGAACAAGACACACAAGCTGAAACGTCAAGACTGGGCCAAGAAATATCTCAAGACTGATTTTTCTAAGGTTTTATGGACTGATGAAATGAGAGTGAGTCTTGATGGGCCCGTGGCTGGATCGGTAAAGGGCAGAGAGCTCCAGTTCGACTCAGACGCCAGGAAGGTGGAGGTGGAGTACTGGTTTTGGCTGGTATCATCAAAGATGAGCTTGTGGGGCCTTTTTGGGTTGAGGATAGAGTCAAGCTCAACTTCCAGTCCTACTGCCAGTTTCTGGAAGACACCTTCAAGCAGTGGTACAAGAAGAAGTCTGCATCCTTCAAGAAAAACATGATTTTCATGCAGGACAATGCTCCATCACACACGTCCAAGTACTCCACAGCGTGGCTGGCAAGAAAGGGTCTAAAAAAAAAGAAAAACTAATGACATGGCCTCCTTGTTCACCTGACTGAACCCCATAGAGAACCTGTGGTCCATCATCAAATGTGAGATTTACAAGGAGGGAAAACAGTACACCTCTCTGAACAGTGTCTGGGAGGCTGTGGTTGCTGGTGAACAGATCAAAACACTGACAGAATCCATGGATGGCAGGCTTTTGAGTGTCCTTGCAAAGAAAGGTGGCTATATTGGTCACTGATTTGTTTTTGTTTTGTTTTTGAATGTCAGAAATGTATATTTGTGAATGTTGAGATATTATATTGGTTTCACTGGTGAAAATAAATAATTGAAATGGGTATATATTTGTTTTTTGTTAAGTTGCCAAATAATTATGCACAGTAATAGTCACCTGCACACACAGATATCCTCCTAAAATAGCTAAAACTAAAAACAAACTAAAAACTACTTCAAAAATATTCAGCTTTGATATTAATGAGTTTTTTGGGTTCATTGAGAACATGGATGTTGTTCAATAATAAAATTAATCCTCAAAAATACAACTTGCCTAATAATTCTGCACTCCCTGTATACTGATACGATCCATATTGTTTTTAGAGTACATTTCATTTTAGCAATGTTCATTTTTTAATTATTTTATTATGCAAAACATATCTTGAATAATGTGACGTGTCTATCACAGTGGGGTGTTAAAGAGAAGCACCAAAACAAAATGGAATTTTTTTTTTACTAAATCGTTTGCTTGATAAAATTGGACTTCATAAGAAAAAAAACTGCACTTCATGACCCGTTTTGAAATTAAAAGCACTTGACCTAAATGTTACAATCACTGTATCTGTTTCCTGTGACCTAACACAAATTCAAGTGTTTCATAAATGGCAACAAGAGAAGCCATTAAGTTATGTATGATTTGTACTGGTTCTTTAACCTACATTATGTTTGTTTAGGTTTTGATATTGAGGGGCTTCCTTCTGCTGTCTGGCCAGGAGGTGAAACCGAGGCATTAACAAGGATTGAAAGACATCTGGAGCGAAAGGTGCGATCATATTTATAGCTGAGATCTCAAATTCAGATGACCTAAGTGTCACATGCCATGTGGTGTTATTTAACATAGCAAAAAGTATTTTCAGGACACATTTTAAATATTAACAGTTGTTTTATTGATGTTTTTTGTACATTTTTTACACATAATTTATGCTATTAAATTAACTTTTAAACAGTTTGAAAGTTAAATTTTGAAGCAATAGATTCCAAAAAACAATTCGGTCATCTTTGATCCCAACCACTGAGAACTGGTTCTCAATTGACTTACCTGGTTAAATAAAGGTTATTATTAACCATTTTTTTTGAGCACAAGATATTTGAGGGACTGAGTTTTGTTACCTTAGTATGTGTATACATATACAATGCAAGCCAATAGGTACCACAACTGTACTCAAAATATCTTTTTTTTCTCCTACAAGTACCTCCATTTGTGACATGAGGGAGAGTAAATGATGACAGAATTGGCATTTTTACATGGACCGTCACTTTAAATATATATTGTCAGTCTAACATGTACACATAACACATTTTATGTCTTTAAAAAAAATCCTTAAGTTATCAATGACAGAGCAGATTTTACCTTTGCCCTCTTTACTAGTTTTTATTTTATTTTATTTTTTTTATTGTTTTTTTTTTTTAGGCTTGGGTTGCAAATTTTGAAAGGCCCAGAATGAATGCCAACTCTCTGCTGGCCAGTCCGACTGGTTTGAGTCCCTACCTCCGTTTTGGCTGCCTCTCTTGCCGCCTCTTCTATTTCAAACTCACAGACCTCTATAGAAAGGTACAGACATGACTCTATTACAAGTGTGCCCGATCCATTATCCTACAGAGTTTAGCTCTGTCTAGTCTAGCTCTAACCAGAACACTGGTCTAGACCTTTATTATAAGTCTAAAGAACTTTATTATCTGGTTCAGGCGTGTTTAGGGTAAGAGCTAAACTGTGAAGTGCTGTTGTCCTCTAGAAGCAGGTTCGGACACCACTGCTCTCTACTTTCTATCAGCGTATAAAACTTTTCAATAATAATAATAATAACATTGAAGAAAAAATTAATAGTTTGAATTGTTAAGGCTGACTGTAGTGGGTTTCTTACCCATAGATTTTCAATCAGGTTTAGGTCAAGACTTGTGGTTATGTCTTATTGGCTAAGTGATTACAATATCTAGATTGCAATTTTTCTTGTAGGTAAAGAAAACCAGCACTCCTCCGCTCTCCCTCTACGGTCAGCTGTTGTGGAGGGAATTTTTCTACACTGCTGCAACCACCAATCCACGATTTGATAAGATGGAAGGAAACCCAATCTGTGTGCGCATCCCCTGGGACAAGAACCCAGAGGCTTTGGCTAAATGGGCTGAAGCTAAGACAGGTTTTCCCTGGATCGATGCCATCATGACCCAACTGAGGCAGGAGGGCTGGATCCACCACCTGGCCCGTCATGCTGTTGCATGTTTTCTCACTCGTGGAGACCTGTGGATCAGTTGGGAAGAGGGCATGAAGGTGCATCTCTTAAACATGGGAGATTTAGTGTTTAATTTATATCGATAACCCATTAATGGGGTAAAGAAAATTATATTAAAAAAGACACAAATCAAATATAAAAATGAAAATAATCAAAAGCCTTTAAAAGGAATTTACAAAATATATATTTTACATTTAAAATACAGTTTTTCACAGAATAAATTGCCGTTCTATACACAAGAACACATGACTTTTTTATATTTTAGGGTGAGGATCCTTCTTTCATGATTTAAACTATTGGATATTATTGTAGACAATAAATATCACACTCCTCTACATCTGAAACATTAAAACTGGTATAGAGAAGTCATCAAACTAATTCACAAAATAGAAATAATGGTAATCTACATGACCAACAGCCTATTCTATTAATCGTAAAAAAACCAGAGTGGATCTATTTATATGTGCTGTCTATTGCCTATTGAGATAGACGAGTTTCAGCAACACCATTTTGATACAACAGGCTTATTTGTGCTAAAATTTAATGGGTTAATATGCATGAGTAAGTTGAGTAGTGCTGTACCAAACAAGCTCATGCTGATGATGCAGTATGATGTGCTTTGAATACACGAAGAGGAAGTTTATTAAGGTTTTGTATAGATTTTTGAAGGCAGAATTTAAAGTTTGATAGGCCTTGATATAAAGAATATGAATTTACGCAGGGTGGATTCACTTGAATGTAAAGACCTTGAGAGTTTAGTTCAGACTAGTGCTGAATGAATGACCATCGACATATTTGCAGTCTTGGTAGTTTAAATATAATATTCTTTCAGTTTTTCTCTTTTAAGATAATTTGATTAAAAAGTTCTTAGCAATAAAAAGTTAATTACTAGATGACCTCAAACTTCAAAGGTAATTTAGCTAAGTCTAATATTAATAAGTCTGAATGGGCTGCTTAACAACCATCTCTGACTGGCTGGAGTATAACGGTAGTTATGATTAACAGGTGTTTGAGGAGCTTCTATTGGATGCAGACTGGAGCGTGAACGCAGGCAGCTGGATGTGGCTCTCCTGTAGCTCTTTCTTTCAGCAGTTCTTTCATTGCTACTGTCCAGTGGGTTTCGGCAGGCGCACCGACCCTAACGGCGATTTCATTAGGTTGGTAACGTTCCCAAACATGCACGCTCATGCCACATGGATGGACAGATTATGTAAATGAAGTAATAAAGTTTTTTTTAAGTAATTCTGTTAGTTAGAGGAATGTAGGAAATGTTAGTAATTGATTAGATTTTTCAGTCATTTTTAGGCATTTAGGTAATGCATATACATCTGTGTTAAAAAATATGTATTAGATGAGGTCTAGAATTGTCATTAATTAGTCAAGAAAGCAAGCTTGTCTCATGTAGTCCATTTGTTCTAACATTTTGAGTCTTTCCAGTTCCAGAATTTGGTATTTTAGTTCTGTCCCAACACACTGTTCTTATCACAGGCCACACTAAGGAACAGATGTAAACATTGCTAGTGTCACATTCACCATGGCTTCTACATAAGTTTGCTGCAAGATTGTATGTTTTTGTGTTTCTGTGCAGTCGTCTCACGGATTGGGTGAAAAGTTCAGCTTTCCCTTTCCCCTTGGTGAATTGTGGTTGATTGCTTTTAAGACGAAAGCCATTCTTAGCCAAAGCATTTGGAAACCTGTTAGCTGTGAATGTGGTTGAAGCTTGATGCTTTATCAGCGGGAAATGCAGTAGCCTGTTCTTTAGCTCGGTAGCATCTTGTTTCATCAAAAGGGATTTCAACCGCTTGGTAGGGAGATCCAAACGAAGCCTGACCTGTTTTCAACGCATAGAGAGCCACAATGCATTTCCCAGAGAGCATGATAGGAGGTGGGGCCCAAAGCCAGAGGAAGACACTTCAGTCTAGCTCTAGACAACTCCTCCTATTCAGACTCTTTTTGAAATGTTTAGCGGTCGTCTAGGTGTTGAATGCAGCCCTGCCTGTGCAAGAGAACAAGAGTCCTGGCCTTCAGCTTGCCCCCATCTCAACGAAGTTGCCCCGGAGGATGTCCTGCACTATCCCAAATCAGCTTCTGGCCGTTTGCTTGTTCAGGCAGGACGTGACTGTTCCTGGCAAAAGGGTTCTGGTCTCTTTTGGCAAAACGAGGGGGCCACCCAGCAGCAGAGGACAGTATACTGCGTTTCTCCTTTGGCGGCTAGCAGGTTTCTCTGCATTGGCTTGGGATCACTGTCGTCTTAAAAGCGATCAGTGGCAGTGCGAGGGGCAGGGAGCGAACCTGAACCTCTCACTCAGCCCTGAGGTTCGATTTCTTGAGGGTGCTGTTACATTGGATTTGGGGGGAGGGATTGGGAGGGCCTGGTCACTGCCTCTGCTTTTTAACACGTGTTGTAGTAGGAATCTTCGTAGTTTCTCAGCACAGGCGGGACCTGTTGCCCAGTTTAAACTGCGCCCGTCTGTCTGCAAGCCATGCCTCCTGCAGCCCCATGCTCTGGTAAGGTGGAGCGCCTTAGGTAGGTGGCCTTTTCTGTCCCTGGGACCTGGAGGAGAAACGCAAGTCTTGATTTCAGTATAGCCTTCTGAACCTTTCAGCTCTTTCCATTTTCTTTGTTTATGGTGTTATGCTGACAGTCTCATTTCTAGTATTAACTGGCACATATCTATAAATGCACATCAGACCATTTTGAGATGCTTGTAAATGAATCACTAAGACAAGCTGCTGACTTGTTGTAATTGGAGAAATTGTGTCTTTCTAGTTTTCAATACCTGCTTGCTTATTGGGTTTCCCCATGTTTGAACTTCTCGCAAAACCTTCCTTCGTGCTTACGATGAGACCTGGGTTTAATCTCTCTTTGTTCTTTCAGACGATATTTACCTATTCTCAGAGGTTTTCCTGCCAAATATATCTATGACCCATGGAATGCTCCAGACTCGGTGCAGGCCGCTGCCAAGTGCATCATTGGCGTCCACTACCCCAAACCCATGGTGAACCACGCTGAAGCCAGCCGCCTCAACATTGAGAGGATGAAGCAGATCTACCAACAACTGTCCCGCTACAGAGGACTTGGCAAGAGTTTATGTTTTGTTTTAGCAAGCTTATATGCAGTCACTTTAAAAAGTAATAAAGAAGCATTGTACAACTGAGGCCACGTTTACACTAATACATTTTAGGTTTAAAGGGCACCTATGGTGAAAAATCTACTTTTCAAGCTGTTTGGACAGACATATGTGTAGGTATAGTGTATCTACTGTCATATTGGGGCGATAGAAACACACCCAGTCCTTTTTTTTTTCAATTTAACAACATGAAAACGGTGGACCAATTAGAGCAGTTTTGAGACCAACCGCAAATTGACGTAGGAGTGCGGTCCCCCCGCCCACCGAATTGATTGACAGCTGCGTATTAACATGTCTCCGTAGTAACGCTTATAATCATATCAACAAGACAGAACGTGCACAAAGCAACCAGGAATAAAGGATCTGTTCAGTTCGCTAGGATCATCAATCATCATCAAACGTGATCAAGAGTGAGTTTTACAAGTTTAAAATGTTTTAAAACAGTGCATGTTAATGATTTACAGCGATTTACTTCAGCTTTACTTTATCAACACAGCCGCGTGTCAGAAGAAGACGCTTCAATCCCGGTTCGTGGACGTTAAATCGGGTTTATTTTGTACATTAACATAACAGATATCCATACAGCAGTGGATATTAACCTGTATCCTGTCACATTTGCGTGCAAAAAGAGTGCAAAGCTAAACGCGCGCGCTGTCTGTGTGTGTGTGTGTGTGTGTGTCCGCGATGTGTGTGTGTGCGTGAACTTTGTAACGACTTTGTGTGTAACTCATCGTTGCAGCTCCACAACAAGTGCATCTAATACTCATTGGTCTAGGTCTTGCTGTAGTATTTTTCACAAAAGTTACATGAGATCTTCTTCCTTTATGTCTGTCTGCTGTTTGAGGCAGCCGAGGGAGGAAATTAAGGCACGCTGACAGACACTTGGAAACGGTGGGCGTGAAGGACTAGCTTTAAAGGCGCAGTACACAAAAACCGCTACCTGATGCTCAAAGCTATAAATTAGTAACTTATGAAAGGTATAATAAAAATATCTGACGAGTGTTTTGAGCTGAAACTTTACAGACACATTCTGGAGACACAAAAGACTTGTATTAAATTTGGAAAAAGGGGTAATCTAGGTGCCCTATAAAATGGCGTTTTAGAATATAAACAATCGCCGTACACACTGGCGTTTCCCCTAACGTTTCTGAACCGTTCTCCATCCACACTACACTTCTGAAAACGCACATTTTGTGACCACACACACACTTTGTCATGCGCTGCAGCGTATGCACTCGCCTGAGCTCCAGGCAATCAACCTCAGGTTAGAGCAGCGCACGTCGGACAGTTCGTCTAGGATCTACTGCTTGACCCTCATCTCACTAGTTGTTAAGCGTGATATTTAATTTCTCCTGTCTCTATCTAACGACTTTTTAGAATTTTGAATATATTACTTGTTCTCAGGTAATGTGTTTTGCCTGAGCGCAAAGATAATTTAATATATTAATTTAACTGATTCCTGCATATTGAGCGATTGCTTGCCTTTATTTCCTATATTGAATAAACTTATTGTATTATTGATTGTCATTATTGATTCTTAAAACTGATATTCAGCAAAAGAGACAAGGTATGTTTCATCTTTTTCAATAAAAATGAAATTGGCATTTATAAAGAGGCAATTATGTTATAGGCTCTGTTTTGTTATAAAAATGCAGTGAAGATGACAGTCATATAAATTTGTAGCTACAAGATACCTCAACATTTTTGGTGTCTGTTAAGTCGTTGGTATCAAAATGAAAATAGGCAGTTCCTTATATCATGTTTTCATTTTATTGTTGAGATAGTAAAACAGCATAGCCAGGATGATGTAAATGAGGTTATAAAGTACACTGTCCCCTTTGAAGATTTACCTGTCGTGTCCTCGGGAGTTTGTTTACCATGTCAAACGTGCGAAGTCTGAACTTATAAGGAAAGGATGCAAGACTGAACTTTGTGTACTTGATATTGAGAAAAAGCTCCAGTCAGATAGATGAATATCTGCAGCCATGCCTCTGTTTTCAGATGTCTCTGTTTTCCCCCATCCACACTGACATGGAGCAGCAGTGTTTTAAAATGAAAATGGCCTCTTCAGCGTTTCCGGGGTAGTGTGGACAGAAGGCGTAACGGTAGCAAAGCTTATGCATTTTAAAACTAAAACGTATTAGTATAAACGGGCCTGAGACTTCAGGAAAAATGATGTCTCTGCTAGCAAGCGCCAGTCTGGTTAACTGTAATAAGAGATTAATTTTAGATTCTCTGTTTTCCAGGACTTCTGGCCTCCGTACCATCCACACACAACGGGAACGGGAATGGGATGGCATACTCTCCAGGGGAACAGCAGTCTGGGACCAATACACCAGGTGAAACTTTTTTTTTTTTTTTTTTTTCCTTCCCATTTATTTGATAGGAAAGGCAGAATTCTGTGAAATACTTCTAAATAAAGAGCAACTTTTTATTTTTTTAAGTTGATATTGAGTAATGAAATAAAAAGAGGTATATTGCTTATTATATTTTAGTTTACTAGAATACGTTTCTAAAAGTAATGCTGTATATAAATAAATACTACTATATATAAATAATGTGCTGATATTATGGCTGAAGATTAACAAATATTTCAGTTGTGCTAGTTTGGTTCAAAACCATAATATCTTGTGTTTTTCATTTATTGATTGTTTTCCTTTATTCTGATGCACATTTAGCTCCAGCTGTATCAAGCGGTGCTGTTGCCAGTGGTAACAGGAGTGGGAGTATTTTGCTGAACTTTGACAGCGAAGAGCACCAGGGACCAAGTGGAATTCAGCAGCAGCAGCAATTAGGTGTGTCCTTAAACACTAACACGATATATATCAGTGCATTTACAGTTAAACAAAATCAGAAAAACAAATGATCTGTGTTTTTATGCTGTGCTTTTCTCTTGCTTGTTTCCCAGGATACCATCACATGCCTGACTCGGGCCACAACAGTCGATTTTACAAATGCAATGTCTCGCATGACATTGCAGGTAATGGACATAGAAATGAGCACTGTATAATATGAGTGTGGTACAGTTAAACATGACTCATGTTCTGAGTCAATGAAACATGTTCATTATCTGAAAGCTGAACAAGAACCTTTTCATGGATGCAAGGTTTGTTAGAAAAGGACTAATGTGTGAACATGATGTGAAAATCTGGAATCTAAGAGTTCAAGCTAATCAAAATACTGAAGATCATATTTAAAGTTGTGCAAGTTAAAGTTGGTATTACTGACTAAAAGGTTTTTATATATTTACGGTTGGAAATGTACTAAACATCTTTTGGCATAAAAGTCAATGGAGAATTTTGACCCATACAGTGTATTTTTGGCTGTTGGATTATGGCAGAATAAGACACAGGGTCACATAGAATTCAGATATCATTGTTATCACTGGTGGCTTCACACACTGTTTTTCTCCACTACACGTTTACAATAAAAAAAGGAAGTAACACACAAATTCTTACTTTTAATATATTGTTTTTGTATTCTGTGTGATGTTCATTAGGACACTTGCTGCACAAAGGAGGAAGTGTGACAGGGAAGAGGGAGAGAGAGTCGGAGCGAGATCTGGATGGTGAAGATGAATCCCTCTCCACTTCGCACAAGTTACAAAGGCAAATTGCAGAGGTCACTTCAGTTCATGCCTCTAGTGGGAACCAGTCAAGTATGGTAAATATAACTCTGCTAAATCTTTGATTTCTAAACGTTTAGAGATGATGCAAAGTATTGAATTTGATATGTTTCTGTTTTATTTACAGAAGAGTTAAAAATGGACATATCAATGTACTGAGCAAGAAAATACAAAACAAGGCACAGTCGGAATAGGACTACTTTCTCCATTTGAGTGTGGATCCGTTTTCCTCATGTTTGACGGAAAATCTTATTTTATTTTATCCCCCCGCTCTTTCATGTTCAAAGGATATGGATGTTAGCTTAGAATTAGTTTTTTATCATTTGCTGAAATTCAGTTGCTTTAAAAAGAATTAGATTTTGTTTTTCATTTGACAGACACAAACATCTTTTTATTTTCTAGTCTTCTTGGAAAAGCCCCTTTCTTTATTGGCAGTCTTTGTGATTTGCTTCACCACTGTTGTGGTTGAGGTTTTATTTACTGTCAAATGAACCATACCAAGTGGGATAGACGGATCAGTTTTATCAAGCATGATAAAGCTGAGCTTCATTCTACATAAATTGCAGCTAGATTTTGTAAGTATTTTTGCAGTTTGGTCGGCACCCGCACCATCCATCAAACTGCAACCATCATAAAACACTTTTGTACAGTTTTTGCTGACATATTCTCATTGTACATTTTCACTGACTCTCAGTAGAGTGGTTTACGCGCCACTTTTTGTAAACAGACAAATTTATACAGTTATATTTTATATATTGGTGTTTTGTTCTTTGCCAGTTAAATGTTTTAGTGTTGCTCTGAAAATCGATATAAATATTCAATACCAGCAGAGCTGACATTTTAAAATAGCTTTTAAAATCCACCGAAAATGAGCATCGCTTAACTGATCTTAAACGCTCATGTTTTTAACTCTGGACACATTTGTAAATTCTATCAGGGAAAGAACTGAGGTTCTTGAATGTTTTTAAACAGGCTACAGCATTAATGCATCTAAACATTAGCTACAGTATCTTCTTCATCGTCATGCTTGGCAGACACACACAGACAGCTGATCTTTACGGTCAGGCCTTAAATACTGATAAAAACGCCAACCTAGACTCTGCCAAAGCCAGGAAATGACAATGGAAAAGAAAATCAACCTTGTTCAACAATTATCATCAGTACAGTATGTCTGTGAAACCAACTTTTATGGATCAAGCAAATGCGTGTAAATAAAGACACCCCATTCTCATCTCTGTCCCTCAAGATCTCTCAGCATAGCTTTTACATGCATGTTTTTTTTTTTTTTTATTTAATGACTTTTAAATCCCTAAGTCATTTAGATCAGTGTTTCTCAACCATGTTCCTGGAGGACCACCAGCTCTGCACATTTTCCATGTCTCTTTAACCAAATGCACCTGATTCAGATCATCAGATGATTAGCAGAGACTGAAAGATCAGTGATGGGTGTGACCGACAAAGGAGACATCTAAAACATGCATTAATGGTGGTCCTCCAGGAACATGGTTGAGAAACACTGATTTAGGCGAAACGAAACATCTAGAGGTGTCATCTGGCAGCATTAATCATAAAATGGCATTTTACATTGACTGACATTCCTAAAATAAGCAAAGTGTTAACCGATTGGAATCTTTTTATGTTATCTCACTGCATCCCCTTTTGATAGTGTTCTTGATAGTTGAAAAAAAAAGAATAATTACGTTGGCTTTCTAATCTAATTAGTCTGGTAACCAATAATTAGGATTATGAACTATTAGGATAGTTAGGATTATTTTTATTCTGTGTATTTGGCCACAAATGCTTTATACCAAATGCCTCCTACAGACCAAACATCAGTTTCTCAAATTTTAACTGTTGGTTTTCAACCAGATTGCCTGGAAATATTAAATAAATAAATATCTTAAGTATAATTATACATGTTTTATTAAACAAAATCATAAATTTTATGAGATATTGGGAAAAAAATCTTTATCTTTTCCAAATATTTCACTGTTATTCAGTACTAACAAACATTGGTCACAATATTAAGGATGGGGAAATCTGTTTCTAACTGAGATCTCCTAGGATAAACTCACCACAATGTTAACAGTGTCACCAACACGGATGCTTTAATGACAACTCCTGTGCATAACTAGATCATGTATATAAATATATGGGCCCTTGAGTTCATGTACAGTTGTTTATAACGGTGATCTGGCAACCCCTCACTGAACTGCACTAAATCCGTTTGGCCTGAGTTTGTGTTTGTATTGCTGGATCTGCTTTGACACTGTGACATCTGTATTGCTGTTGCCGACCAGAAGTGTTCAGTTCTAATGTGAATGTTTTGATATGACAATTGTAGAAACCTCAGTGCTTTTTGACTGTAATATCTCTGTGCTATTATAGTTTTGTCACCGCAGAAGCGAACACTTCTGTTTCTCCCCGCTAAAATTAGTCATATGTTTGAGTTTTGTTTTGTTTTTCTTTGTGGAATAAATGTGATGTCGAGTCTGAATCTTGTCCATTAAGTCTGTAAGCAGTTGTAAAAGTAAATCTGATTGAAAAACTGGATTTGTTTTGCTGTATTTTTGTGTCTACTCTAGGCAGTACACTGAAAGAACAATTGTGGTCTTAAATGCAGCGATTTCACTGGCTGTTGTTCTTCTTGGCCCTGATAACCTTCCATATCTGTTAACATTTTGTTTTGTCACATACGTTTTATTTTATTTTGTACTATAATATCATATACGTATTATAATATTTTTCTGCAAAACTGTCATATCTTAGTTGAAAATCATTATTTAGTCTGAATTAATCAGTGCATCTTTCTCCATCATGCATTGTGTAATCAATATTATATAAGTCTATGTCAGGGATGCCCAAACTAGGGCTCGTTGACCCATAGAAACCTTTGATTTGGCCCGCCATCCCATCTAAGAAGAGAAGAAGAATGATAGGCATGGTTTAGAGCAAGGGTGCCCAAACTCAGTCCTAGAGGGCCGGTGTCCTGCAGAGTTTAGCTCCAACTTGCTTCAACACACCTGCCTGGATGTTTCTATTATGCTATTTAGAGCTTGATTAGCTTGTTCAGGCGTGCTTGATTAGGGTTGGAGCTAAACTCTCCAGGACTGAGTTTGGCACCCCTGGTGTAGAGCATAGGTCTCAAACTGGATTTCTAGAGGGGTGCAGCTCTGCAGTTTTGCTCCAACCCTAATCAAACACAGCTGATCCATCTAATCAAGATGTTCAAAACTACTAGAGATAATTAAGCAGGTGTGAGTTGGAGCTGTTTGAAGCTAAACTATGCAGAGCTGCGGCCCTCCAAGAATTGAGTTTGAGACCATTGGCTTAAAAGCAGTGTTTCTCAACCACGTTCCTGGAGGACCAGCAACTCTGCACATTTTCCATGTCTCTTTAACCAAACACACCTGATTCCGCTCATTAGCAAAGACTGAAATACCTATTATGGAAGTGACAGACAAAGGAGACATCCAAAACATGCAGTGCTGGTGATCCTCCAGGAACGTGGTTGAGAAACACTGGCTTAGAGATTGTCATTTCAAATGTAATGTAATCTTTTGTTTTATTGCTAAAAGCTAACTGAAATTAAATGTTTCAATTAAATTGTGTAAATCATTCAGATTTAGTTTAAATGTACATACTGTCACCTAACGGATAGAGGACAAATCAAGGCAAAGGCAGATTCTGCTTGACTATTGTATTGATAGTTGAACTCCACTGTGTTATAAATGTGATTGTTTATGTTTTACTGCAATGTTATCATTTTAAATGTTATGCTGCATTATTTAATATGATTTCATGTTTTCTATTTACTTTTAAATCTTATGAAATAAATTAGAAAATTACTCATGACAACTTTAATGTAATATAGCTTGATATTTTACCTTCGGCCCTCAACTCTCAATGATGTTTGGCTTTTGGCCCTTTATACAAAAAAGTGTGGGCACCCCTGGTCTATATGAATATTTTCTTTTACTTGTATTTTGTATATATTTAAATATATCTAAATTAATCAGTGTATCTTTCCCCATCATGCATTGTGTAATCAAAATATAATACAAGTCTATTTTAGAATATCTTATTTTATTTTGTATATATTTAAATGTATCTATAAAGTCCAACTTCTACAACATCAGGTTAATTAACTTTTATCGTATTAAAATGTGCCAATATCCTTTTTTAAACAGGAAATGATGTCACTTTACGTCGCTGATAAAAACTGAAGTACTGAAAGGTATGTGTGCTGTACTGTCCTGCTATGTTCTAACACACCTATTTAACTGTTTGTTTAGTCTATTAATTATGATTTATAGTCAAACTTACGGTGTCTCAAATTGTTATAGAAGTACTACGATAAAAGCAGATGCAAAAGCAACGTTTTCTTAGCAGCTTTCAACAAAATAGCCTTAATTCGAAGAGTTGACGATGATTAGACTGTCTTGCTTTTAAACTTAATAAATTTAGGGTTGTGGAAAGAAGGGCATCCTCTACATAAAACATATGCCAGATGATTTGATGTTTCATTCCGCTGTGGCGACACCTCATAGATCAGGGAACTAAGTTTAAGGAAATTGAGTGAGTATCTTGTGAGCCTCATATAAACTGTAACGTGAAGCTCCAACCGCCAAAGGGCGCTGTTGACGCTTTAGAGAAATTGTGTTCGGTGTTGTGCCGCTTTTTCCCACAGTTTGTTTTATTTTGATATTTTTACAATATACCTCCACTTATTTTCTGAGAATTTGGTCATTTACTTTTCTAACAAACAAACGGACAAATGAGGTTTATAGCTCTGCATGTTTTTTCACTTCAGTATTATTTGGTCATTTGATTATAAAAGAACTTGATAAAATAGATGAAAACCAAATAATAAATGAATTAACTTTGAACACCAAATTCTCTTATGTTTAGTAATTGTGTTCTGTTTCCCAAAAAGGTAATGGTTGAGGTTTATTCACACACCACAATTCTGTTCTTTCTGAGGCTTGGCACAAAACAAGAGAGGCAAAAAAAGGGTTGAGATGTCCCGAATCCTCAAAAAGCAGGGAAATTTGGCCTCTCCAAGAGCCATTACAGCACCTACTCTTGTTTTTTTTTTTTTTTTTTTTTTTTTTTTTAGGATTTCCCTGTGCCCTGAATGCACAAGTATGACAAGGAAATGCAATGGAAAACTTTTTTTTCAACTCTTAAACTGGCATCGTGATTTAGTGAATCAGAATGAAACTCACTAGCATTTCCTGTCCTCTATTCTCGGTGGTCCATGGCTCCGGTTGCGTTGTTTTTTTGGTGCCCAGGACCTCAGTCCAGACCCTGATTTGTATGTTAGTGTACTCAAGGGGCCAAAACTAGTTGCCAGAGCAACTGTGTTGAATCTCTCACGGACCCCCCGTCCCCTTCCACCCCCTTCTCAGAGCTCCGCGAAACAAAACAAACATTGTCCCTTAACAAGGCACGGAGAGACAGCGTTCTGTTCAGAAGTGCGGGACATTCAGGTCATATTAGTCCTTCCTCATTGAGTTTAGTCTGAGAATAAGAGAGTCCCCACATGCTGGACACTCACTGCTTTCTCACGTCTGCTGAGGGTGACTTGAAACGGGAAGCCCTGGATTCACCTCACCATCTTGTCATCTTGCCCAAGTCGAGATAGCTCTTTAAAGGTGCACACAAATATTTGTTGAGTGCATCCTTTAGAAAGGAGGAAGTGCCAGTGGCTGAGGTTCGAGTATGAGGCATGGGATCTGTCCTTCATACTCTCATTTCAGTGCAAAATTGAGAGTGGACTGACTCACAGCATCACTAGTCAGACAGTGCAGTTACATAATCTTTGTGTCATTTTATTGTTTATTGTTTACACACATTTAACACTGAAAAATGGTTCATTTCAAATTGTTGCAAACAATTTAAACAAATTAATTTGAATGTTTTTTTATTTAATTTGTTTGTTTAAATTCAGCCCATATGAATTGTTTATGACCACTTACCTTAAACAAATTTAGTAAATACAATGACAATATTTTTCAGTGAAGAATCTCTCATATGGTGTATTTTTTTTAACAGTTTATAAATGGCATGTTTTGTGATATGAATATTAGAACAAGCTCATTTCACATTTTACGTTTTTTAAAAGAAAGGTTTTAAAGCATAAGGTCAGTAAATATTGTTATTAGGGATGCTCCGATCAAGATTTTTGCAGCCAATACTAAGTACCAAGTCCTTGTCATGGTGATCGGCCGATACCGAGTATTATTAATAATAATAATAATTAGTTATGCTCCGATCGATCGGCCGATAAAGATCTCTGGCCGATCGATCAGAGCATCCCCAATTATTATGGTGGCTTGAGAAAGCCACCATCCTGATATACTACATAAACTTATTATTATTCTGCTTCTTCTTCTTCTTCTTCTTCCGTCTTCTGAGACTAATTTTAAAGGGTATCTCCTCCTAAACTGTTCAAGCTACAAACTTCAAACTTTCGTCAAACTTTCAAACTGGTCTGACTCGGGTTGCTATATCTTTTCTAACTGATTCGACTATCGGTTTTCTGAAAAACGACCCAGAAAATTTCCAAAAGTCCCATTGACTTAACATTGGGTCAAACTTTGTGAGCTCATAACTCTGCATCAGACTGTCCTACAGACTTCTAACTGGGCTCATTTAACTCAGTGTAGCCAGCAGCCAATAACTGATGACTTTTTAACTTACTAGCCACTCCCTAGCAACCACTTACAGCACCCTAGCAACTGTCCCATAGACTTCCATTGTAAAAGACTGCCATTGACTTAACATTGGATGAACCTTTGTGAGCTCATAACTCTGCATCAGACTGTCATACAGACTAATGACTGAGCTCATTTAACTCAGTCTAGCCAGCAGCCAATCACTGATGACCTTTAAACTTACTAGCCACTCCCTAGCAACCACTTACAACACCCTAGCAACTGTTCCATAGACTGTGACTAGCTATTCTAACACATGCTAATAGTTTTAACATCCTACTGACATGCTAATTTTGCTAGAAAGATGCTAGCAACACACTAGTGACATGCTAGTCATGCTAGCACATGCTAATTCATGCTAGATACAAGCTGATTCATGCTAGAATCATGCTAGTAACACACTAAAATCATGCTAGTAACACGCTAGAATCATGCTAGTAACATGCTAGAATCATGCTAGTAACATGCTAATTCATGCTAGAAACATGCTAGTAACATGCTAATTCATGCTAGAATCATGCTAGTAACATGCTAATTCATGCTAGAAACATGCTAGTAACATGCTAATTCATGCTAGAATCATGCTAGTAACATGCTAATTCATGCTAGAATCATGCTAGTAACATGCTAATTCATGCTAGAATCATGCTAGTAACATGCTAATTCATGCTAGAAACTTGCTAGTAACATGCTAATTCATGCTAGAATCATGCTAGTAACATGCTAATTCATGCTAGAATCATGATAGTAACATGCTAATTCATGCTAGAAACACGCTAGTAACATGCTAATTCATGCTAGAATAATGCTAGTAACATGCTAATTCATGCTAGAAACATGCTAATTCATGCTAGAAACATGCTAGTAACATGCTAATTCATGCTAGTAACATGCTAATTCATGCTAGAATCATGCTAGTAACATGCTAATTCATGCTAGAAACTTGCTAGTAACATGCTAATTCATGCTAGAATCATGCTAGTAACATGCTAATTCATGGTAGAATCATGCTAGTAACATGCTAATTCATGCTAGAAACATGCTAGTAACATGCTAATTCATGCTAGAATCATGCTAGTAACATGCTTATTCATGCTAGAATCATGATAGTAACATGCTAATTCATGCTAGAAACACGCTAGTAACATGCTAATTCATGCTAGAATAATGCTAGTAACATGCTAATTCATGCTAGAAACATGCTAATTCATGCTAGAAACATGCTAGTAACATGCTAATTCATGCTAGTAACATGCTAATTCATGCTAGAATCATGCTAGTAACATGCTAATTCATGCTAGAATCATGCTAGTAACATGCTAATTCATGCTAGAATCATGCTAGTAACATGCTAATTCATGCTAGAAACTTGCTAGTAACATGCTAATTCATGCTAGAATCATGCTAGAATCATGCTAGTAACATGCTAATTCATGCTAGAATCATGCTAGTAACATGCTAATTCATGCTAGAAACATGCTAGTAACATGCTAATTCATGCTAGAATCATGCTAGTAACATGCTAATTCATGCTAGAATCATGATAGTAACATGCTAATTCATGCTAGAAACACGCTAGTAACATGCTAATTCATGCTAGAATAATGCTAGTAACATGCTAATTCATGCTAGAATCATGCTAGTAACATGCTAATTCATGCTAGAATCATGCTAGTAACATGCTAATTCATGCTAGAAACATGCTAGTAACATGCTACTTCATGCTAGAAACACGCTAGTAACATGCTAATTCATGCTAGAATCATGCTAGTAACATGCTAATTCATGCTAGAAACATGCTAGTAACATGCTAATTCATGCTAGAATCATGCTAGTAACATGCTAATTCATGCTAGAATCATGCTAGTAACATGCTAATTCATGCTAGAATCATGCTAGTAACATGCTAATTCATGCTAGAAACATGCTAGTAACATGCTACTTCATGCTAGAAACACGCTAGTAACATGCTAATTCATGCTAGAATCATGCTAGTAACATGCTAATTCATGCTAGAAACACGCTAGTAACATGCTAATTCATGCTAGAATCATGCTAGTAACATGCTAATTCATGCTAGAATCATGCTAGTAACATGCTAATTCATGCTAGAATCATGCTAAGCAACCACTAGAAACATGCTAACATATATGTACTTATCTATGCCGACTGTTTCAAACTTCATAAAAACTACTTCAGTTATTTACACTTTAAAACTACTTTAAACTTTCAGACTCTGCTTTCTCAAGCCACCATAAAGTTTGTCCTCAAACTTTAATATCTAGTTACTATTATTATTATTATTATTAAATGTCATATATACCAAATGTAAGGATATATTATGAGCCTATTTCTATGTAGTTATGAACTGATAAATATGATGAATGACCAAGTTAATTTTGTTAACAGACTGACTAAACTGCAACTTAGCCAACTTCATTATCTGAGTCTAAAGGCTTGTGAAGCAGAAATTTGAGAAAGCAATAATTCAATTATTCAACTAAATTTTCCGAAAATAATATTGAATAGATTTTTTTTTTAAAGCTTCACAGATTTAAGGTAGTGAATAAATCATCTTATGTTATTTTAGTTGGGCTTCCACATATGAATGTGTTTTGTGGCATCAATCTGCTGATCGAAATGTAAAAATCTTGTTGTTTTGAGGAATTCATTTAATGAATTTAAATTGATGTTTCAAAAGTTTCTTTGATCCTGTGTGGATGAAATGCAACAAAAACACAGGCTCAGAAAATAACCAGGAAGATGTCAAATGTTGGTAGTTTGTCAACCTGGTTACAGTTCATCAGCAATACACCAAGGTTTACAGTACAACCTTTTTGCTTTTAGAGATCTACAAGTCTGATCTCCTGAGAAAAACATAATTTTACTAATTGCAAAAAAGTGGCTAATTAGTACAAACTTGTTGTAATATAATATGTATGTTGTTTTTAAATAAAAAACATACTGAGATAGTATGAATGACATGACTCTCTGTTGTTTAAATGAAATATCCAACTTGTTTAGTTTTTCTACCTTATGTTTGGTTTTAAATATTTGGTGTAAATAGCCCACGCCAATATTGATTAAGGTTTTATTATAAACTCTTTTGCTTGAACACTCAAATAAGTAAATAAATAAAAGGTAAAGAAGGTTGTAAGTGATTCTGTTGCATAGACCTTATTAAAGATATCATATTACAGTAGTGAAAACAAAAATATTAGAACTCCTGACAAATCTGAAAATATTCTACTCATTATGGGTTGATTTCATAATCACAAAACATGCAGATGCTCACAGTAAATCAATAGAAGTGAGTTGTACCATTTTTCTCATTTTTATATTTAGATAAATTGTGATATTTGGTATACACACCTTGGCAGCAGTAACAAAAGCACATCTCACTGGCATAATGTCAATATATATTTCTAAAAACTTCACTCAACTTCACCACATTCTCCATGCCTGGCAATGATTACACAAGTAATTTGGCTTCTTCAGTGAAGGAACATGATTGTGACATTGACAGCAAAATTGGCAAGCTTGATTTCAATAAGGAAAATGACAAAAATCTCCTTATGATGGTGCTATTCTATGGTTTGTAGAGCAGAAAGATGACTTGGTAAAAATGTCATTTTTATAGGAATGTAAAGGCGAAAAACAACTGAAACCTCTTAAAGATGACCTCTAGAACCTTTAGAGATCTAGAAACCTCTAGAACCAATGTTCTAATAACTTTGGTCACCAGTGTATATTTTCTATCTGATTTTGTGTTACAGTCAATTTTTAAAGTTATTTGACGCTTTTTAAAATGAGGTTATTTTATTATTAGGTCATTTTAAATCAATGTAATTTACAGTTATTTTCTTAAAAGTCTTGATTTATTTTTGGTGCATCTGTAATTTACAACAACCAATTTGCCATTTTGCATGTTTAATTACCAGTGGGGTTTTTTTGTGCAAATTAATTTTTAGCTTCAAATTAAACACACACATACTTGAGTCGTCGGATGCACATCCTGACTTCTGGGGAGAGCAAAATACGTCCCAGGAGCTACGTTTTCTGCAGTTTTTGTTTTCGTGAATTCGCCAGAGTTCGTTGTCTACACTTTTTGAGATCTCAAACATCTCTCGCAAGTGCCATTCGCACCTGCTGTTCTCACATAAATGCACCAGAGGCCGCTGTTGACTAACTCACTGACTGACTGACTGACCGACTGATCGATAACCCCACCCTCCCCCTTCCCTAAACCCAACCAATAGTATTTTAAAAAACATCTATTGACCCGCTCATCCCCTTCCCTAAACCCAGTGTTTTGAAAATCAATCCAAAAAAAGAAAAGCCCTCGCCTGATTTTTACCATGTTTTCAGAATTCACCACATTCTCACCCTGTTATTTACTTGTTTATTTAATTTTTTGGCTTTTGTTATTGTCTTACCTGCTTTCTGGAACTGTTCTTCACCGGACTCTAACCCTGTCGCCGCGTTCAACTCCGCTATACATCTCAAGTTCGTCGTTGTATATGTCGAGCTACCGAACAAACTGGTAACAGTGGTAAAGCCACAGTAAAACAATAGAAGTGAGTTGTACCATTTTTCTCATTTTTTTTATTTATATAAATTGTGATATTTGGTATATACACCTGAGCAGCAGTAACAAAAGCACATCTCACTGGCATAATGTCAATATCTATTTCTAAAAACTTCACTCAACTTCACCACATTCTCCATGCCTGGCAATGATTACACAAGTAATTTGCAAAATTGGCAAGCTTGTTTTCAATAAGGAAAATGACAAAAATCTCATTATGATGGTGCTATTCTATGGTTTGTAGAGCAGAAAGATGACTTGGTAAAAATGTCATTTTTATGGGAATGTAAAGGTGAAAAACAACTGAAACCTCTTAAAGATGACCTCTAGAGATCTAGAAACTTCTAGAACCAATGTTCTAATAACTTTGGTCACCAGTGTATATTTACTATCTGATTTTGTGTTACAGTCAATTTTTAAAGTTATTTGACGCTTTTTAAAATGAGGTTATTTTATAATTAGGTCATTTTAAATCAATGTAATTTACAGTTATTTTCTTAAAAGTCTTGATTTTGGTTTCTGACCCAGTGTATCCAGAATCTTCAGTTTCGGCTCAGAATTAAAAAAATTTTGTACATCTGTAATTTACAACCACCAATTTGCCATTTTGCATGTTCAATTACCAGTGTTTTTTTGTGCAAATTATTTTTTAGTTTCAAATTAAACGCACACATACTTAAGTCGTCGAATGCACATCCTGACTTTGCAGAGCGAGACTGCAAGCAAATGACCTTATCTCTTGTCCAAACTGATACAGTCCTGGATATGACCTCGATAACAAGAGCTTATGACATACTACTGATTGCCTGATAAACTGCCTTCAACAGCTAATGTGAAAGCTGTCATGCCTAATTAGACAACAAAAACAAAGTAAACCACAATGCAATTACATTAACCAGATCTAAATCACTATTTCACTTTCCAAATCCAAATATGAACAACCTTAATGGATTTGTTTTTTGTAAATTTGATGATTTACTGTAGTATAATGCGTCCTGTGTCGTGAGGAGGTTTGTTGATTTGTGGCACAAACTTCATTACAGGGAACAGAGCCTGGTCTGTTCTCCTTCAGTCATTATGGCCAGTGGAGCTCCTCTCTTAAAGCCCGGCTCAATTCTCTAATGAGGCCATTCTCTACCTCTCTCACTTGTCTTCTGAATCTCTGACAGCCTCTGAGCGCAAGCCAAAACCACAAGATAGAAGAGGTCCAACCCCCTCCCCAACA
Source organism: Danio kyathit (assembly GCA_903798195.1). Taxonomy (NCBI): domain Eukaryota; kingdom Metazoa; phylum Chordata; class Actinopteri; order Cypriniformes; family Danionidae; genus Danio; species Danio kyathit. Next base: position 28,635,271 of record LR812526.1, read on the forward strand.
ACCCCTGCGGGAACACACTTGTCCGTCTGACCAAAACATTTCTTTCTTTGATTCAGCTTATCTTTAACATAAGATATAAGATGACAATTTTAAAGATTTAGCTGGCACAAACTCATATTTTTAAATGAGTATGTGTCTAAACTTTCGCTTTCACTGATCAGCAAGCCGACGAACATGACAAACGTACAAATGTTGTACAAATTCTCTGATTTCTACATTGACAAAAAAGGTGGCAATCCAAGTGTTTTTTTTCACGCTTGGCCATTCTGGAAAAACACGTGAATTTTTAGGCGGTCTCTTGGCAACTCAGCCGTAGTCTGGCTATTGATATTCACAGTAGAAGCTTCCATCTCCTTTTGGGAACAATAGAAACCTTATGGGAATGAAGAAACCAGACAAATCTTCTCCCTCAGGCCCTGATCGACATTTGAGAAATCTCTCAACACTGTTTCTTTTGCTTTTAATGAAAGACGAATGAGACGACATACATTATTTAAAGGTATTTATTGAATAGAGTTTTATAAACTTGTTTATGGACTTTTTAAAAGAGTCGCTTTTGAAAGCGGCTATGTGCAAACAGTTCCATGAGGAGGTACGCCATTCAATTTTTTGTACTACATAAAAGGGTTTCAACGCTAGTTTGCTTTCCCAAAAAAAAAAAAAAATCTATTTACATTCTAATTCGGCTGAGTGTGTATATACAGTAGAGAAGTTGACAATCAACAGTGTAAATGAATGTTCAGTGGTTATGAAAAAAGTGGCATTAATTGAAATTAGTGATAAATAACCTTTGCCTGAGTAACAGACATGTTTTCCTAGAATATGAACAAAACGATGAGTTATTTGTGATCTGATAGTATTCACTGCATTTCTGATCTGTCAGAGTGATTAGCTAATTATTTATACACTCAGAGCTATGTGTAAAATTCAGAATTGCCTGTACAGAGTAGGACTGGAAGAATGGCACGTTTGAATTCAAATTAAAAGTGGAGACCCTGGTGATATACTGTATTAAGTTCCCAATTCTGCCAATTATTAACTCTCATGTTGTTCCACACACAAAATATATTTTGAATAAAGTTTAGAAGGAAAGTAAACCTTCAGGATAAAAAAAAATAAAAATTTTCTCAACATGTTTTCTTCATACAGGGTGATTCAAAAAAGAATACCACAACTTTGAAAATCGAGAACTCTGCAAAGAAGAAAAGGAGAGCTAAGCTCTTTCTGTCGCCGATTTAAGGAAGCGCTGAAGCTTCATTTGGTCGCTAGGAGCGCTGTTGTCATCATGTTTCTTTTATTAAATACGGATTTTCAAAGTTTTGGTTTTTTTTTTTTTTAATCATCCTGTATAATATGCATTTCTTCTTGGTTATTTAAAGCACTTTACATAATTGTGTATGAAATGTGCTATATAAAATAACTTCTCTTGCCTTGCCTTTTATAAAATGTATTATTTCCAACCCAGGCTCAGTCTTATTACATACCCCTATATACATTCCTGGGGAGAGCAAAATACGTCCCAGGAGCTACGTTTTTTTTGCAGTTTTTGTTTTTGTGAATTCGCCAAAATCCGTTGTGTACACTTTTTGAGATCTCAAATATCTCTCGCAAGTGCCATTCGCACCTGCTGTTCTCACATAAATGCACCAGAGCCCGCTGTTGACTAACTCACTGACTGACTGACCGACTGATCGATAACCCCACCCTCCCCCTTCCCTAAACCCAACCAATAATATTTTAAAAAGCACCTATTGCCCCGGTCATCCCCTTCCCTAAACCCAGTGTTTTGAAAATCAATCCAAAAAAAAAAGAAAAGCCCTCGCCTGATATTTACCATGTTTTCGGAATTCTCCATACCCTTTTATTTACTTGTTTATTTAATTTTTTGGCTTTTGTTATTGTCTTACCTGCTTTCTGGAACTGTTCTTCACTGGACTCTAACCCTGTCGTCGCGTTCAACTCCACTATGCATCTCAAGTCCGCCGTCGTACATGTCGAGCTACCGGACAAACTGGTACAGTGGAAAAGCCGTCCACATGCAGGTAAGCGGTCAGCTGGTTAGCGAGAAAAGGAACGGCGTCATACCGCACTGTAGCATTTGTTTTAAAGACGAAATGCAGCCATACCGCACTGTAGCGTTTGTTTTAAAGACGAAATGCAGCCATACCGCACTGTAGCGTTTGTTTTAAAGACGAAATGCAGCCATACCGCACTGTAGCGTTTGTTTTAAAGACGAAATGCAGCCATACCGCACTGTAGCGTTTGTTTTAAAGACGAAATGCAGCCATACCGCACTGTAGCGTTTGTTTTTAAGACGAAATGCAGCCATACCGCACTGTAGCGTTTGTTTTAAAGACGAAATGCAGCCATATCGCACTGTAGCGTTTGTTTTAAAGACGAAATGCAGCCATACCGCACTGTAGCGTTTGTTTTAAAGACGAAATGCAGCCATACCGCACTGTAGCGTTTGTTTTAAAGACGAAATGCAGCCATACCGCACTGTAGCGTTTGTTTTAAAGACGAAATGCAGCCATACCACACTGTTGCGTTCGTTTTAAAGACGAAATGCAGCCATACCTCACTGTAACGTTCGTTTTAAAGACGAAATGCAGCCATACCGCACTGTAGCGTTTGTTTTAAAGACCAAATGCAGCCATACCACACTGTTGCGTTCGTTTTAAAGACGAAATGCAGCCATACCTCACTGTAACGTTCGTTTTAAAGACGAAATGCAGCCATACCACACTGTAACGTTCGTTTTAAAGACGAAATGCAGCCATACCACACTGTTGCGTACGTTTTAAAGACGAAATGCAGCCATACCACACTGTTGCGTTCGTTTTAAAGACGAAATGCAGCCATACCACACTGTAACGTTCGTTTTAAAGACAAAATGCAGCCATACCACACTGTAACGTTCGTTTTAAAGACAAAATGCAGCCATACGTAGCTCTGGCTACATAATTCGCGACCTCCAGAAACATATATAGGGCTACGTTTTCAGAACAAGCCTATGCTGGTTATTTTTCCTCCTAAATATGATATAAATATAGCTTTGGAACAACATGAGGGTGACTAAATGACTGGTTGAACTATCTCTTAAGACTTTATAGGTACATTGAGCCATCCTGAGATATGGAGTAAAACTTCAGATTATTAACATGATATAAAGTGAATTACTTTAAGATGCCAAACACAGAACTGTGATCATGGGTGTCCAACTGTCTTGCAGGGTTCAGCTTTAATCAAACAATTGGCAAAATCACAAATTGCTACCTATACCCTTAAATAGGGCTCTATTTTAATGCAAGACAACATATATTGTTGTCCAAAACCATAGTAAATAATATCATTTGTGCTCAATCAATCCCATAATTACAATCCCCATTACATCCTTGACATTGAATTGACCTACCAGAGGTGTGTCAATTAGTCACTGTTTGCAGAGACTATAGAAATGAATGAGAAGTCCTGTATGCTGTACTTTACCTGTTGCAAAATGGTCTGTGGCTTCTTCTTCTTCTTCTTTTTTTTTTAACAGTTTTAACTCAGAAGTACAGTAGTCAACATTTGTACTAGACCAAGTTTACTAAAATTGTCCTAAAACAATAATGGGTGTTGTTTAATAGTTTTAGGTCATTGTTGATTAAATATTTCAAACCATTTCAAATGTTGACTACTGTAGATCAATCCTAAACTAATGTTTAAAGGCAAAGAGTAGAAGAGTAGCTGATCCACTGTGGATTTCTAAAATGAAAAGCATATCATTTGACATCAAATGATCAAATGAAAGAAATCCATCAAATGAAAAACATTTCATTTTTCTTCATCAACATTTGCCTCCTTAAAAATGTACCAGCAAAGTTACTGTTCTCTGTTCTAAAGCTGAGGCTTTAGCTTAGGCTTGCCTTCAACAGAACATTTCTAGAAATGTAGGGGCAAGTGTGTTGGAGCGATTGGAGCAAAACTCTACAGGACTTGACACCAAAATGGATCCTAAAAATGAGAAATTGAAAATGAAAATATACTTTTACCCACTAAGTTTTGCACCCTGTCTAATGATGCAACAATTGCATTGAGACACATTAGTTCAAAGGTGTTTACAATAGACGTGACCAAGCGAACATTCCCAAACCATTTCACCTTCATGTCCAACATGTTTAATGTCTCATTCCCAGGTTTTTTATAATCCACCACATCCTGTGTAGACAGAATCATTGTACTTAAAAAAGGAGTTTCCAATCCTGCTCCTGGAGGGTCACTGTTCTGCAAATTTAAGCTCCGACCAACTCCAACACCCCTACATTGAAGTTTTTAAGGACAAGCGGGAATTCCAAATTGTGTATATATAACACCCCCTGAAGAGCACTTCAGAGTGAAAATAATCATGGATGCAATATTGAAGTGTCATTTGAAACTAAAGTGCTAAAAACTGGCCACTTCCAAGGGCCCTTCGGAATGAAGGATTTCAAAGGGTATAACTGATAGACACCTCAAGCCCCCATGAACATTTGCACAGGAAAGTTCTTTGATGTAAAAAAGCATGTTCCATTCAAAAGGGCTCATCCCTTTACCCTAATTCCTTTGAAGCTGTCACTCAGAGGGGTCAATCCTTCAAATGGAATGTACTCTTTGATTAGATGCCATGTTTAATTTGTGTTAAAGCTAAACACTGCAGGACTGAACACCCTTGATTTAGATCCTAATTGAAAATATTCTTACTTTTTGTCTACACTGGATGCAACCATTGTTGAGTCGCAGCACATCAGTTAACATTGTCTACAATGGTTGTGACGATGCAGACACTACCAATCTGCTTCTCCATCATTTCCTTCACTTCTGTCTTGAGATTACTGTCAGGGATTTTATTGCTCCACATGCAGTGTAGACAGAATCACTGATTGTAATGGGCTATACTTTCTTTAGTCCAGGGTCTGGTGTAGACACGGTACATAAACCAGGGTTGTCCAATCCTGTTCCTGTAAGGTCATTGTTCTGCAAGTTTAGCTCCAACCAACATTGGCTCACCCCACTTGAAGTTTCTAAAGACCTTGATTAGATTCCTTAATAGACCTTAATTAGGGTAGGAACTAAACTGTGCAGGACAGCTGCCCTCCAGGGACAGGTTTGGACCCCATTGGCCTAAACCTAAGCTAGAAGCACTAACTTGCTTCTACAGTCTTGCAAAATGTAAAGATGGCCACTTGTTGATGTTGGAAAAAAAGTAGGTTGTTTTATAGGTTTCATGTCATCATTTAGGGACTGGATCTGCCTACTCAACTACCGATGGACAAGATAGTCGAAGTGTCCTTGGCTTTATCGAAAAAAATGGAGGACACATCATTGGAGGTCTTGAGCTTGCCTTCGGCGACATTTTGGGTGGATGAAGAGTTGCTTGGCTGGCATTCTTCACAGCAGCAGCAGCAACAGTCCATGAAGGCCTGTCCCAGAGACTTACACAGGCAAAGCAGCAGCACCGGTGTCACCGATGACTTAAAGAACAGGAAAAACTGGTTTATAAGGGCCAGGAGTGAAGACACCTCCTCGGACACTTGAATGGGAGCGTATGCCAGGGTTAGGTTGCAGACATTCTCTGGAAGCGTACAGACACCGTAAACCACTGCCAGAGCCATGACTGTGCAGTTGAGCTGTCGTTCCACCTGCTGAGCGTGCTGAAGCTTTTGTTTTTTGGACGGGGATCGCTCCTCGGGACGCTTGGGAGAACTTCCGCTCCCGCCGGACACATGACAGGTGGCCAGCTGACAGAGCAGGGTGAAGACCACAGGTAGACAGAAGTAACAGCCAAAGTACCACCACATGCGAGCATCGTGGTAGTTGATAATGAGGGAATAGATGGATTCAGGGAGGTCTGGATATGGACTCATAATGCAGGTGTCCACTTGGTCACCTAGGGTAGGGGATGTGACCTGATGCAGCTGCCACAGCAGCAGCTCTGGAGCTGCCAGCACCATGGAGCCGATCCACACCACCGCCAGCTTGGCAAGGACTTTCTGACAGCGTTCGACCCGCCGCGCCTTTGGCATGGAGCTGGTGGCAGCATGAAAGCGGTCAATGCCCAGCGCACACAAACTGAAGGTGGTCACACCGAGAGATGTTACCTGGAGGGTGTGCAGAGAATTATTACAACAGGTAATTGTGATTTGATTCTATTCATGAGATACAGCCATAATAATTGATTTGATTAGATGCACACATATTAAAATTGTGGGTGAACTGTTACTATGAGTGTTGATTACATGATTGTTATTAGATTATTTTAAGATATTAATTATATATATTTTTTATAGTGAATAAACATTAAATATTTTAATTTTACATTCATTAAATTAATTATTAATGAGGATGGGCAATACTTTTTTATATCCATATATGTATATACTGTTGAAGTCAGAATTATTAGCCCCCTTGAATTATTAGCCCCCCTGTTTATTTTTTCCCCCAATTTCTGTTTAACAGAGAGAAGATTTTTTTCAACACATTTCTAAACATAATAGTTTTAATAACTCATTTGTAATAACTGATTTATTTTATCTTTGCCATGATGACAGTAAATAATATTTGAATTAGATATTTTTCAAGACACTTCTATACAGCTTAAAGTGACATTTAAAGGCTTAACTAGGTTAATTAGGTTAACTAGGCAGGTTAGGGTAATTAGGCAAGTTATTGTATAACAATGGTTTGTTCTGTAGACTATCGGAAAAATATATAGCTTAAAGGGGCTAATAATGTTGACCTTAAAATGGTTTATAAAAAATTAAAAACTGCTTTTATTCTAGCTGAAATAAAACAAATAAGACTTTCTTCAGTAGAAACAATATTATCAGACATACTGTGAAAGTTTCCTTGCTCTGTTAAATATTATTTGGCAAATATTTAAAAAAGAAAAAAAAATCAAAGGGGGGCTAATAATTCTGACTTCAACTGTTAATTCATAGCATCCTACATAGCATTTATTATTTGTTATTGCATTTTTTTTACATTTAAATATTAAGCAAATAATAATAATTATTAAAAAAAATAATAATAATAAAAGTGTGTATGTGTGTGTGTATATATATATAATTTATATTATTTGCTTAAAAGTTACTTGTAGAAAAAATGCAATTACAAATAATGAATGCTATTTAAGATGCTATGAATATATATATATATACATGTATGAATATTAAAAAGTATTGTCCATCATTTATGTTTATTCATTAATTTTTTTTTCGGCTTAGTCCCTTTATTAATCTGGGGTCGCCACAGCGGAATGAACCGCCAACTTATCCAGCATATATTTTTTTACGCAGCGGATGCCCTTCCAGCTGCAACCCATCACTGGGAAACATTCATACACTCATTCACACACATATACCACGGACAATTTAGCCTACCCAATTCACCTGTACCGCATGTCTTTGGACTTGTGGGGCAAACCGGAGCACCTGGAGGAAACCCACGCGAATGTGGGAGAACATGCAAACTCCACACAGAAATGCCAACTGACCCAGCTGAGGTTTGAACCAGTGACCTTGCTGTGAGGCGACAGCACTACCTACTGCGCCACTGCGTCGCCCCCATTTATATTTAATTTAATTAATTAATTAATAGGAAACACAACAGTATAATATACAGTGAAAACTTGATATTCCTCAAAAAAATTTAATAAATAAGAACACATTTTTAATTTTAATAATTAAAAAATAATAATTAAAATTGCTAATCGGGAATTTGGGAATGACAGCAGTATAAAATACAGTATAAAAAACAATATTCATTGGAGATTTTATAAAAATGTAACACTGTTATTAAATTAATTTAACATTTACAGTTTTATCAAATTGTTAAGCAATAATTAACTTTAAAACATTAGCTGAAAGGTAGTTAAATGAGAAAATTTGCAATTAATAAATTATTTTAAATCTATAATATTACTCAATCATATAATCAGAATAATACTGATATATTGTGCACCCCTCTTGATTATTATAAATAAAACTAATAGATTTGAAAGAATCTTCAGATGCTATTTGTATTTTTCGCTCTAATACTTTGAAGATAAGGTTAGGTGGTTAGCTTAATGTTAGTAATTCATGAAGATATTGCGTCTATCCAAATGTAAACATTGCGGTTAATATATGTTAAATAAATTGAATGATAAATTAGTCTATGCAAAATGATTTGAGACTAAATGTAAACTTGACACTTTGCTTTTTGAGGGCCTCACCTCGATATAAGGCACAACTCTGCATGAGAAATCCCCCAGCAGCCTCTTATTGGTGAGTTCATTAAAAACCACCACCGGCAGACAGAAGCATAACACCAGAAAATCCCAAAAAGCGAGACTGGCCAGAAAATAGTTCCAAGCGCTCCTCATGAAGTAATTCTGCCAAACGATGCACATTACAGCCAGATTACCCACAACGCCGAAGGCAAACACCACAAACGCCAGAAACAGGATCCCATACGCGCTGTAAGAGCTGTCGGTGATGGGAAACAGAGGGTTGTGGATTTTCGTGATGCTCGTTTTTGTTGGAACAAGCTCATCAGTGCTGTTTCCTTCTGCAGGCACAGAGGAATTAAGAGTTTCCGTGAAGGGTGAAGGACTTGTAGTTTGCGGTTCCACCATGGAGCCTTTGTCATGTTCTTCAACAGGGAGCATTTCTTCTTGTTGTGTGCTTTCCTGTGAATCATCTTGATCGAAACTCTCCTCCTCGACAGGTGTCTTTTCTTGACCTTTCGGCCTTCCTCTTTTCCCTTCTGAAGCACATGCGCTCAGAAGCAAAGCCAGAGTCAGAAGAGAAATCAGTTTATAATCTGCCATCCCCATCTTCAAGACCAAAGGCATGCAATGTAGGAGTCAGCGGAAGCTACTTTTGCTAGAAGCGCCTGCAGAGGCTGAAGTGAAGGGATGTGCAGTTTTTTCTGCAGTGCTGCTGGCCAGAGAGCAGGTCTCTAAGCAAAGCTGTGGATGGCTGCTCAAACTCAATAGGGGTCTGTGGAGTCACACCCCCTTCTGCTGCTCTCACTGGCTGATAGCTGGGGTTGCCCTCTGCTGGATTCGCAATCAGATTTAAACTGTCATTTCATTATGATTTACTGCAGTGACAGCAAATCATAATTTACAACGCAGATTTAAAATGTTGTGATCTTTTTTTTAGGTATGAGGTGATGGATGAATGGTGCAACATTATTGATTTAGAAATTAAAGTCATAAAGAAAAGCATTTAACATTAGTTTGAAGCTTATTTTTGTAAGACTTTTGATCTTAATTTAACGAATATGTTGGGTCAAATATAAACTAGCCCAATGTTGTGTCAGTTGTTTCACTTGAATTTAAACACACTTTTTAACTGTTGGATTGTCCACATTTGACCCAACGTTGGGTTAAAAAGTGCACTAATAATATTTTTAATGCACTAATAATATTTTTAATGCACTAATTATTCATTCATTCATTCTTTTTGGCTTAGTCCCTTTATTCATTAGGAAGAGGAATGAACCGCCAATTTATCCAGCATGTTTTATGCAGCGGATGCCCTTCCAGCCGCAACCCAGCACTGGGAAACACCCATACACACCCATACAGTGTCAGTTTACGGTGTCTGGCCAATTTAGCTTATTCAATTTACCTATAGCACATGTCTTTGGACTGTGGGGGAAACCGGAGCACCGGAGGAAAGCCACGCCAACACAGGGAGAACATGCAAACTCCACACAGAAATGCCAACTGACCCAGCAGAGGTACGAACCAGCAACCTTCTTGCTGTGAGGTGACAGTGCTTCCCACTGCGCCACCATGTTGCCCTGCACTAATTATGAGTAGTAATAATATTTTTTATTTGATTGTACTTGTAACAATTGTTTTTGTTACATTCTTTGTTACATTGTAAAGCAAAAGCATAAAATATAAAGCTACTTAAATATATTAATTAAAAATGTCTTACTGTTTTAAAGCATGAACATTTAATTAAAGAAATCAAAAATATCAATATTAAAAGTTGTAAGGGTTATTACAGTCAACTAAAACAAAAAAAATAAACAAAATATTAAAATAAAATAAACAAACAGAAATGTAAAAATGCAAACCTGTTTTATAAAAGTTTTACTCTAGGAAACACAAATGTTCTAAAATAACACATTAAATATGAACAAATTATGAATACAAGACAGAATTAGAATTATGAAATAAACTTAAAACTAATAAAACTACCAAAAATATCAAATAAATCAAATGCCTAAATCATTAAAAATAAAACATTCAATCGTTAAAATATAGTAACAAATATTTATAAAATTATGCTAATTAAAAAAGTATATTTTTTGTACCGTAGCTGTGAAAATCTTTAATACTTCAAAACTTTCCAAAAGTAATCAAGCTATTATACAGTGCTCAGCATATATGAGTACACACCACACAAATCTATCTTTTAAATTCATATTTTTAATATGTAGCTATACAATATTATATTTGTGCATATACATTAGGTTAGTCAGTACTGAAGCCAAATCTGGAGCTTATCTAATAAAACTTACGAGAACAGTCCAAAAACTAGTACACCCAAATTTATATGTTATAGAAAAATATTAAATACAAATTTAAATAGAGTAAAAATCAAGAGAAGCAAAAAATTTTTAAAAATTGTTGAAATTTTGTAGGTTTTAATTTGTTTTTGCAATATTTAGCTTGAATTTAATTGTATTATCTTTCAGTTTCTAAATATGTTTGGTGACTGAAATATTATTTTAATAAATATATCTGTTTAATAAATCTGTTTTGTTTAAATGCACTAAAATACATTGCCTATATTCACTGAGAAATTGATAAAAATATTCATTTTCAAAAATGGGGTGTACTCAATTATGCTGAGCACTGTATCTGAACTATAAAGTTTGTGGATTGAGTGCTTAGATTACTTCCAAAGAAGTATACATATTTTAAATCTGATTCAGCCTATGAAACCATTCTTATTTTAACATTCTTATTTAATTCGAATGGCAAGGCATTTGTGCTTTGTGCGTGTGTTTGATCTCAATCAACCTTCGATGTAAACTAGCATTCTGTGATGCAATCCCTGTTTTGCTCTAGAGAGGGCGCAGTTTTCAAAAGAATCCACATAGAGAGAGCCAGTGATAGATTACACACTAGTACACAAGCCACCGCACCACATTAATATATATATATGTATGTATATATATATATATATATATGTATGTATGTATGTATATATATATATATATATATATATATATATATATATATATATATATATATATATATATATATATATATATATATATATATATATTACGTTAAATACATTAACACAGTTAAATGCAACGAAGGTGCTAAATGTGTCAGGTACACACTTTGATTTATTGCTAATTATATTTATTTTATTTTATTGTGAAATGAACCGCCAACTTATGCAGCATATGTTTATGCCCTTCCAGCTGCAACCCATAACTGGGAAACTGCTTTTTAATTTTTTTATATAAATTTTTTTTTTGTGTTTTAAAAATATAATCATATTAATAACCATGACACTAGATGACATAAAGTACAATAGTAAAACATGGAAACAATGAAAATAAATAAATAATAACAATAATATAAAACAGCTAATTACAGAGGCAAAATTATCAAATATGTAATATTTCCTTATAACAAGGAAATTATATTTATATAATGAGTCCTTATGAAGTTTCACAGTTTTTTATGCTTTTTTTTACGGTAAACATTGTCTAATGTAGTAATGAAATAATTTAAGTCACAAAGAAAATTCTGCAAATTAGATAATGATGAAGAAAATTCAATAGAAAAATTAAAAAATCAATAGAAAAATCAACGTTAAACCTACATTTTTTTGCTTTGCTTTTAGGTTGTGCATAATGTGTTGGCATAACATCATTACAAAAATGTTACATAATAACGAAAACCATTATATTTACTTGTGGAATGGTAAGTTTATTCCAGCTGTTCTCAACGTCTGCTCAGGCTGTTTAATCGAAACTAACTGGGACTTAAATATTAAGTTAAACGATCTTAAATGTAATATATACATTGTCTAACACAGTTATTTGCACACTGGAGCCTGCGAAACTCTGAAATTTGATGCTTCACAGGCAGCGATGTTACTCTGAAACAGGAAGGAGTGGCACACTTTTACGCATTTGTGGGTATGGGTGGAGGATTAACTAGCCTATCTTTATGAATGATGTTATCTTTCAGCAGTATACACACACACACACACACACACACACACACACACACACACACACACACACACACACACACACACACACACACACACACACACACACACACACACACACACTCATGCACAGCACTAATGTTAGCACAAAACCCACTTTCATCCCACTGTCATCAAATATCCTTCTATCAATTAAGAATGCAATCTAAAAATGTTGGTGGGGTAGAACTGCATAAATGTACCTCTTGCTTTTATATATTTTCCATTATAGTAAAGAATTCGATTGCAGGTATCCTTATCTATACCATTACTAATGTCTTTTTGACAAATCGGTCTTAAACTTTCAGTTTTTATCATTAATCTTTGAACTAAATGTGTAAAATGCAGATACTTTGGGAGTTTGTAAAACTTTTCCAACATATTCCTGTTCAAGCTGCATAATTCTTATGGTATAATTTATTCAGCTAAGAATCTTGCCGTCTGAAAGATAAACAAACATCACAAAAATCTTTTTGATGAAGATTTTGATGTAGCAACCGCACACTGCAAAACACGTACAAAAAGTACCAGTACAAAGACCTAAACATCTTTTAAAAACAAAATATTACTACTTTAGAAGTGAAATCCCTTTATATTATATTAGAAATCTCTTAATCCAATATATTATATCTTCTTTTTGTCAAACTTTTTGCCAAAAATCCAGTTTTGTTTTGTCTTTATTTCAGTTTTTCTTGTTTTAACCTTGTTTTAGACTTAATATTTGGTTGCCAAATATCCAATTTTAAGAATGTTTATGTATTTATCAACACAAAAAGCAACACAAATATACTAAAGCATGCCATAATATTTGCCATGTAAAAACCATAACATAAAAAGCCTAAGTGCTATGCATTTTACAGCAACAGGAAATGTCATCTAACACTAATGACAGTGGAATCATTAGTGGTTGCTCTGAGGAGAGAGCATTTTTTTTTTCCATTTACAGGAAATATATCATATTACATATCTGGGAAAAATGCAGATGTTTCGATTTTTCATTAAAATGACAGTGTGTTAGAACTTTACATCAAACTGCTCTTTTAAAACTGAGTAATCTTTTTTTTTCTTCTCCTGTTTAATAAGTGGGCTGCGGTGTTAGACGTCTCCCTGTGTCAATAAGGATATGAGGAACAAGCTGTGTGCAAACCTGGTGGATCCTCACATCATGTGCCTTCAGTGAGAATAGCAAGCTTAAAACACACACACACACACACACACACACACACACACACACACACACACACACACACACACACACACTTCCTAGAGATCACACTTTTTTGTCTGTTATTTTTCATTGATAAGTGATGGTGAACATGAATTATGCAGTCCTTTTCAGCTCATGCTAGTCTTAGGAGTCATTAATAATGCAGCCAACCAAAAACTGTGCATGACCTCTCCCAAATAGGGATGTCAGAACTAAAAGCGAGATTTTACGGGTCAACAGAGGGTAGCAAAGACAACAGTAGGAATATAGAAATATTTCCAAATGAGGCCATAACTAGAAAATGAGAACCTTCTATGGTGTCAGATGTATTGTTGTGGTCGCTGTGCTAGTTCGGCAGTACTCTTTGTCCTGTGGTTTTAAAGCCCAACTTAATTTTTTTTTAGAGTTCAGAACTTTTTTGTACTTTTTAACTATTTTGAGAGTCAGAAATGCCACTTACTACATTTTTTTTTTTAACTATTTCTGCAAATCTATCTTTCATGTACTGTGTAAAATAGCTGTTGATTAATGTAAAAGGACAGTAAAACTTCAAGATCAAAGTGCAAAATAAACATCTTCAGAATTTTTTTTCCCAGTGATTCCAGTTAGTCTCAATGCACTAAGTTTGCAACAACTTTTTATTGTTCCAGTCTATGGTCATAGGGTGCATGTGAAGAATATCTACTTTAACCCTTAAACGATGTAGTTATTTGCTGAGGCCTGAAAGAGTTTGGTTTGTGTTGTCAACAATGTTTTCTGCATTTCAAAAGCCTATCAAATTCCATAGGATTAGACAACCTGATCTCACGAGGAAATGTAATTAATTTACGTTTTGTCAGTTTAGTGGCTAATTCGCACGAATTCGTACGAGTTGTCGTACGAAAATGTACGATTTTAAAAAGGAGGCTTGGCACCCAACCCCAACCATCATTGGGTGATGAGCAAATCATACTAATTTGTACGAATTAGATCCTTCGAATTTATACAAATTAGCCACTAAATCAAAAAGTTACAAATTGTCGTGAGATTGCGTTGGATTGGAAGGACTTGAATTGATTAGGTAAAAACAATGGCATTGTTATTGTTTGGATCATTGCATTCAAGAGGAAGCCTCTCAAGCTTAGATTTCAACACATCCAAACTCGGTCCTGGAGGGCTGGTGTCCTGCATATTTTAGTTCCAACCCCAATTAAACACACCTAAACCAGCTAATCAAGCTCTTTCTAGGCAGGCAGGTGTAAAACTTCCAGGCAGGTGTGTTGGAGGAAGTTGGAGCTAAACTATGCAGGACACCGGCCCTCCAGGACCAAGTTTGGACACCCCTGATGTAAACCAATCACAGCAGACTGGGTCATGATCCGCCCAATTAGAGCACAAATAGCCTCCTAAATAAAACCAGTAAATTACAATTGGTACAAAATGCTGCTGCCCGTATTATCACAAGCCCCCCTCTATATGTCACATCACACCCATTCTACAACAGCTTCATTGGCTTTCCATCTTCTAACTAATTAATACAGACCTCACTAATCTCGAACGAGTTGCCACACATGCTCGCACTCTCAGATCCTCTTTTTCCTTCCATCTCACTGTTCCCTCTCTCCACCGTTTACTACTGTAGAGAAGAGCTTTCAGCCACTCTGCTCATCTCTAGAACTCACTTCCTTCCTGATCTTTTAAATGAATTTTTTTTACATTTCAAATCCAAACTCAAAAAACATTTGTTTAGAACAGCACACTTTTTCCTTTTTAAATTATATTTTAGGGTTTTTTAACCTTTATTTTAGTATACAGTATAGTGGAGACTGGAAAGCATGGGGAGCAGAGAGAAGGGAATGATCTGCAAAGGACCTCGAGGCCAGGACTCAAACTCGGGTCACTGTGAGCATCTCACTACTATGTGTTGACGCACTAACCACTAGGCTATTTATAACTTCAAAAATGTTATTGTTTACTTTATTTTCCACTTATGTAAACACTCCTGTGTTGATTTGTATGTGTGTATGTATGTACCCTGCACTGTTAAGGATGATTAATACTTCTGCGTCAAGCACACGCGTATGCTCCGGCGCAGCCTTCGCGCGGTCACATTGCCCTCGCCGTGGCTAACGCACACCTCTCAAAAAATGTAACTACACGTTGCAACGATGTGTAGCGCAAGCTCTGTGATTGGTCGGCTTGGTAGCGCTGACCGAGAGCTGCGCGAACCCGTTGGAGCGAGTGTTTACATATGTCGAGTCCTGTGAAGGAGCTCCAGGTGGATCACTCGATGCAGAAGTATAAATGAGGCTTTAGACTTTACCTCAATTTTACAGTAATTTACTGCAAAAACTCCCAGTAAAATACCACATACATTCTTTACAGTTCAGTACTGTAATATACACTGTATTGTGGGTAATTGTTACAACCTTTACAGTAACTTTCTACATATTAGGAATTTGTGGTATTCTACTGTAATCAAAGTAGTCAGGTACTGCTACTGTTGTTGAAAACAAAAATGAGACAGTTGATAAAAAAATGATTAACATCTTGTATCACAAAATGCATTTAAAATAGATTGATGAATGAAAATTACTTTTGTAAACCATTTAAAATGGATATAATAACAATGAATAATAAAAATACTGCTGTACATCTCGTCACTTGTTTGGAATTTGTTCAATTCAATAGTAAATACGAAAAGTAAATGTTTTGTGCTGCCGGTGTAAAATGTAAATAAATGCGAATGTAAAAATTGTCATATTGTAAAATTGAAATGTGGTAATAAGCATTTTAACATAAAAAGAAGTTGTGGTAAGGCTATTTTACTGTAAAATGAAATTGTGGTAGGGCCCTGCTACTGTGAAACATATTTAGAGGTAAGTTACTGTAAAGGGGCAGTTAATGGTAAATTGCTGGCGACAGTGCTGCAACAGTAAGTTACTGCAAAAATACAATAAAATATCTAACAATGCGAGCTCCTGAAAAAAACACCAAAAATTAACTGTGTGTTTGAGCACTCTTTGTGAATAAAGCTCATTCTGTTTCTGATTCTATTGGCGCCGACAGCATACTTGTTTTAAGCCCAACAGCAAATTTTTTTGTCTTTTAATTAATTTTTTTTTTTATCCATTAATTGTTTTTGCTATGATGTACGGTGACCTTGAGTGTCAGGAAAGTCGCCTTTAAATAAAATGTAATATTATTATAATTCATAAAATAATAGGCTCAGAAGAAGACCGGTTTAGAGAGACCAGATATTTGCATGAACGATTTCAGGAAATGTGCAATAAAGAGGTGATGCTTTCAACCTTGGATGCATGTAAACCTATTATACTTGACCTCTAAAAAAATTAAGAACATTTAAGACAGCATTAAACATTTAAAACAACTTTAAATAAGTTTACTAATAGCCTATGCAAAGTGGTTTTAAAGCAGTTTCCTGATCTGAGAAGGCATTGCTTCGACTCTGAAAAAGTCTCATTTATCTAAATCTCATGAGTTTCCATTTTGTGCCTAACTGTAATTACTTGATAAGAATTAGTGAAAATATGTTGTTACAAAAGGAGAGAGTGAGAGTGAGGAAGTCATAATAAACTTCTTATCGACTTTGAATGGTCAACCAGCAATGCAAATTCACCCACAATTGCATCCCATCTTTCCTGATTTGAATGCAAATTTGCCTGGACATCCATTTTGAATACGTGGAAACTCAGCTGGATGTTCAGAGCAAATGCTTGTGCGCTGTTGTGATTTTACATATTGCAGGTTGCTCTGTTTTTTTTTTTTTTTTTTTTTTTTTTTTTTTTAGCGAAGAAACATTTTATACCAACTTGACCTACTGTGGCCTTGCTTTCAAGCATGAATGGAAAGATTGATTGCACCTTTCTCAACTGTGAGTCTGAGGGCTCTCAGCATAAACCACAACACATCGAAGTAACAACACATAAGCATGAAGCTTTTGTTGCTGTAGTAGTTGCCTGTACTGTACACAGTAACTATCTGTACTATTCAGGTGCAAAAATATATGCCATTGCCATAGAGGGTTACATATAGAAATTATTGCTGACACTTTACAAAAAGGTTGTATTAATTAATGTTAGTTAATGCTTTTACTAACATGAACAAACAATGAACAAAATATTTATTACAGTATTTGTTTATGTTAAATGTTAACAAGCATGAGTTTGGATGTTAGTTATGCATTAGTAAAGGTTGAACTATAATTAATAAATGCTGTACAAGCATTGTTCATAATTAGTTCATGTTAGTAAATACTTTAACTAATGAAACCTTATTGTAAAGTGACCAAAATATTATATTCATTGTATTTTAGTTATTATGTACAGAGATATAATACTTGCTGGATCAGATTTCTTATGAAAAACTGCAACTGAATCAACTGAAACTGAACTGACCGATAAAAATTATTACAAAATTAAGATTGTTGGCCTGCATTTAAACTGCATACTTAAATACCATGTTTTGGCTTATGAACTGAAACAGGAAATTTTGTCATATTTTATAAAATGAGAGGGTGGGTGGTTGTGCTTTTATACAGGCCTGTGTAGCCTTCTTGTATAAACATTCTCAGACTATTCCTGGTTTGATCCTTAAAATTGTTTTTTTTTGTTTTGTTTTTCGTAATACTTGCTTTCAGAGATTGCTTCAATTCATTCGTTCATTTTCCTTGTCTCTATTTCAAAGGTCGCCACAGCGGAAAAAAACCACCTGCTTCGATTATACTAAATTTATTTTTCATTTTGTTTAATGTTACCATGTCAAAGGTAAATTACATTGGTAAATTTCATAAAGGTAAATTTAAAAATATACTTAATTCATGTGATTCCATGCAAAATCTTGAGCATATTTACTTCAGTCTTCAGTGTCTCATGATCTTTCAAAAACCATTGTAATTTGTTGATTTGCTGCTTTATTCTGATCAATTATTATTGATGTGCAATCATGGCTCTTCTTATTCTTATAATTAATTTTACTAATTATTTTTTATTTTCATATTTTTGTGAAAACATTGATAGGCCTATATATTTTGGTAAAAATAATTATGAAAGTTCCAAAAAGCAACATATTAAAAATGATATTTTTTGTAATATTATAAACCCCTTTAATGTTTTCAACACTGATAATAATCAGATGTTGAGAAGCAAATTTGTCATTTTAATTATTTCTGAAGAATCATGGGACATTTGAAAACAGAATTATTACTTATTGGGCCTAAATCCTGTACACAGCAGATCTCACAACTCAACCTGCAAATAGAGGGATACAAAGTTAGCGTTAGCTCTACTATAAAAGATCTGGGTGTCATATTAGACAGCAATTTATCTTTTGAAAATCATATATCCCATGTCACAAAAACTGCCTTCTTTCATCTGAGAAATATCGCCAAGTTACAAAGTATGCTATCCATCTCAGATGCAGAAAAGCCAGTTCATGCTTTCATGACTTCTAGGCTGGATTACTGTAATGCTCTGTTCGCTGGTTGCCCAGCATCCTCTATTAACAAACTTCAGCTAGTACAAAATGCAGCTGCCAGAGTTCTTACCAGGTCTAGAAAATATGATCATATCACCCCAATTTTATCCTACTTACACTGGCTGCCTGTTAAGTTTCGTATTGATTTTCAAATATTACTTCTTACCTATAAAGCTTTAATCTAGCTCCTGTTTATCTAACCAACCTTCTGTCTCGCTTCAATCCAACCCGCTCTTTAAGATCTCAAAACTCGGGGCTTCTGGTAGTACCTAGAATAGCAAAGTCAAGTAAAGGAGGTCGAGCCTTCTCATTTATGGCTCCTAAACTCTGGAATAGCCTTCCTGATAATGTTCGTGGCTCAGACACTCTCGCAGTTCAAAACTAAAAATAATCAAAAATATTTTTAGCAAAGCATACACTCAATGCATCACATAGCGGTATGATGCATGAATGTGCTCCACGCAGGTTTTTGCATCTCATTTATATACCCTATGAACAGCAGCTACGCTAATTATTCTCTATTTCCACCTGAGGATGCTCATCCCGAGGCCCCCAGAGATTATGCAGTGCCACTGAAGCGATCCAAGACGTGTGAAGAGATGAAGGTTTCCACATTCCCGAACCAGGCCGTAGCAGCTGCTGTGGTGGTCATGGAGGAGTAGAGAGCATGCGTCTGATTACTGTGTGACTCCAGGAACAGACGAGTCTTCTGATGTCCAGTGTTCTTCAGCCTCCGGCGCCTAAACTGCAGCTCTCCACAAGACGTTTGGCCATATGAGAAATGGTCATGCCCAACTGAGCAAGGTTTCTCTCAAGGTTTTTTAATTCTTCATTTTCCCCATTGGTGAAGTTTTTTTTTCTTGCCGCTGTCGCCACTGGCTTGCATAGTTCGGGACTTGTAGAGCTGCGCATCGATGGATTTCTCTTCAGTGTTTGGACTCTCAATAGTGAATATTAAAACACACTGAACTGAACTAATCTAAACTGAACTGAACTTAAACTCTGAAAACTGAACGGACACTGTTTCAATTTACTATAATCTTCTATGTGAAGCTGCTTTGACACAATATGCATTGTAAAAGTGCTATACAAATAAAGATGAATTGAGTTGAATTTAAGCGATGTTTAAAATTACAGGAATAAATTGCCTTTTTAACTATATTCACATAGAAAACATCTTAAATTATGGCCTACTATTTTTATTGTATTTTTTTATTTGTGAAAAAAATGCAGGCTTGGTGAGCAGAAGAGGCTTTTTCATTTAATTTAATTTCATAAAACAGTCCATGTGGTAACACTTTACAGTAACAGTACATGAATAATGATGTATTAATATGTAAACTAAACATTACTTTATTATGAATCAATGATGAGTTAAGGCACGCGCTAATCATGAACTAACTTAACTACATTACTCACAAGAGTTCATGTGTGAATAATGGCTACATTAAATACTTGTGGGTACATGTTGTTAATTAATGTATTAATTAACATTTAAGTTTAAGCTAAATGAAACCAACATGAACTCATTAGCTGTTATTGTATAATTATGTCATGACTTTACTTGAGGGGCACATTATTATTAACTCATCCTTAACTACTCATGAACTCTTGTGTTTACACTGTTCATATTGATGTTGACAGAACACTTTTCTATTGTTATTCAGTATCAAGGCACTAGTTGGACATGCATGAGTAGTTAAAAATTGGTTAATGATGATGTGCCCCTCCAAGTAAAGTCATGACATAAGTATATGGTCACACTTTATTTTGATAGTCTGTTTGATGAATTTAAGTCACATTGCATCTACATGCCGACTAATTCTCATTAGATTATAAGTAGACTGTTAGGTTAGTGTTAGTGTAAGTTGATATGTACTTGCAAAGTTTCTTATAGTCAGTTAAATGTCTGTTGAAGGAGCAGTAATGTACTAACAATCCTACTAACAAGTAATTAAGGTAGCCATTATTTACACATGAACTCATGTGAGTAATGTTGTTGTTAAAGTTAGTTCATGATTAGCGTGTGCCTTAACTCATCATTAGTTCACAATAAAGTAATATTTAGTTTACATATTAAACCATCATTATTCACGTACTGCTATTGTAGTGTTACCGTCCATGTTTCCAAACTTTTAACTGGTCATTCACAGTAAGCACAGTAAATATCACAGTAAGCACACAGTATCACAGTAAGCACAGTAAGCACGACGCTCCAAAATACCTCGAAATATATGCGCCAAAACGAAGCTGTCAGTCTCGAGAGTCTCATTGACTGTTGTGCTGTTTTTTAGCTTTTCTCGTTTTCAAGGGGCTGTTAGTCTCATCTGTATTCTTCCACGCGGTTTCCTCCTCCCCTACAGGCGTGTTTTGACTTGACAAAGTTGCGCGTGCTTCCTGGTTTGAAGCGCTGTGACCTCAGGTACGCCGCAAAACTCCAACAACGAGCCACTTCTGCTGCTCCTCGGACATCTGTCTTCCACGCTCCCAGCTGCACACCCGACCAGGGATTAAACGTTTGCTGTTTTCTTCAGGATTCCCAGCTCTGCCGAGATGCATTTATACTTTAACTGTGGCTGAAGAGCGTGCCTACACCCGCTTTATCAGGAAGAGTTTGAGAGAAAAGTGTCCGGGCTTCTTAAGACCAAACTCGAGCAAGCATCTATCTTCGCATTGAAAGGCAAAGATGTCCGATTCGGCGTCCAGTTTTCTGCATATAGGGGATATTGTCTCCCTGTATGCAGAAGGAACTGTCAATGGTTTTATAAGCACACTGGGGTGAGTGTCTTTCTCATTGACTTTTGCTGTACGTCTTCCTGCCTGCATGCGTTTTACTGTAGCCTGTCTTCACTTCAACCCAAGAAGACTCTGCACCAGATATTTAGCTAGATTAAAACTATCGCAGTCAATATACTGAAATCCTAGACATTGATGTAAATGTTAATAATTAAATGAATAAATAAATCAAGTGCCTGCATTTTGCTCTTGAGCTCGCAGGCTTTGCTCTTTTTCTGTGCTAGTTGGTTTTACAGTGGCTTACTTTTACTCTGCACTTTGATGTGTTTTCAGTGTTTTGGTTTGCAGAGAGAAAGGGAAAGAGAGGGAGATGCGCACACAGGTGTGCAGTAAAGTTGATGTGAAAAAGAAAGCTTAGATTGTGAATCATATTTTCAATCATTGACCAAGTTGTACTGCACACACATGTGCTGTAAATGTGCCTGTGTATGTACATATTGCACAAATTAGATATAAATTACAAGAGTGCATGTCATTTGTGTTGTCTAAAAATGAATATAAGCAAAAGCAAGTGAAAAAGAACAGCTTTTTTGCTCTTAGACCAAAATTAAATGCTATGACATTTTTAGTATACAGTGGTAAGAAATTTAATCAGTTTACTGAATAAAAAATATAATTTAGCTGAAACTCATAATTATAAATCATAAATGCAGAATAACTCAGTTTTCATAGCTGTCCTTCAGTATAACATACTGTACATTTAAGTAACATTTAAATAACATGTACAGTTGAAGTCAGAAATATTAGCCCCCCTGAATTATTAGCCCCCCTGTTTTTTTTCTTCAATTTCTGTTTAACAGAGAGATTTTCTCAACACATTTCTAAACATAATAGTTTTAATAACTCATTTCTAATAACTGATTTATTTTATCTTTGTCATGATGACAGTGAATAATATTTTACTAGATATTTTTCAAGACACTTCTATACAGCGTAAAGTGACATTTAAAGGCTTAACTGGGTTAGTTAGGTTAACTAGGCAGGTTAGGGTAATTAGGCAAGTTATTGTATAATGATGGTTTGTTCTGTAGACTATAGAAAAAAAATATATAGCTTAAAGGGGCTAATAATTTTGACCTCAAAATGTTTTTAAAAAATGTTAAAACTGCTTTTATTTTAGCGGAAATAAGACTTTCTCCAGAAGAAAAAATATTATAAGATATACTGTGAAAATGTCCTTGCTCTGATAAACATGGAAATATTTAAAAAAGAATTCAAAGGTGGTTTAATAATTCTGACTTAAATTGCATTTTCTGACCTGAACTCTGAACTCTACTATATTCGATTCAGTTTAAAAAACATCTTGTTGACCAATGAGTGACCTGAAGACACTGTTTTTGTCTCCTTTTTACTGTAATAATCAAAATCATTTTGTGAAAACACCACAGACCATTTCTTCAATTAAAATCACAGCCTTGAATTGACATATACAGCACAATGAAACCTTTTTAGTCATTGAATAGAAAGAAAGACTATTTAATGCTGTTTTCGCAGCATGAACTTTTCAGCCCAAATCTTACTGTTGTTTTAATGTCAGGAGGAAATACCACCCCTGTTTTTGGATACAGGCCAGATGCAAGAACAAAAACGATGGAGACAATCATCCTAAAAAGCACACGTTATTCAGGAACGGCACTCTGAAACGGCATTCACAGGCGTCCAGGATTTCTCCTTGGGCTATTTCAGCCATTCTGTTAGACAGGCTCATCGAGTGTCTTATTGAACTGGCCTGTCAACACATAAACACGTTTTAACCTGTTTCCTAGAAACACTCAAAAGTTGCTATTGTTAGTTGCAGGTTACACCTAGAGGTGTTATCAGAAAGGATTGGCTTGATAATATACCTAGATCACAAATACATATTTTGTAAAAAATTTAGTATATATTTTAGTAGGATGTCTGAAGTCTGCTAAAATTGACGCTCAGGCCAGGAATGAAGAACTTTTGAAATGTGTGACCCATCCTTTTTTTTATGACCTCTGATAGAGTTTTATTGAGATGGCTCTATGTGTTTACCTTCCCAGGCTGGTGGATGACCGTTGTGTCGTGGAGCCTGCAAGTGGAGATTTAGAAAACCCTCCCAAAAAATTCAGAGGTATTTTCAGATAATCTTGAGCCATGCTAAATGTACTTACTGAATAGTTATTATTTCTGATTGCTCACTTTGTTGAAAGCTAAAAGTCTGGATTTAAGTCCGGATTTAAGTCTGGAATAATAATGTGTACAAGAGAATTATAATATTGTTCCAGTGTTATTTTCTTGTATATTTTTATACATTATTGACAATTGACTATTAATTTCAACTTAATATTTCAAGTTCATTTACTGACATATTTGCATTATATGGAAATAAGCCATAAGAAAGAAGACAAGTGGGTAAATATACGCAAAAAGGGTAATTACATTTTTTATGTATTATTATTATTATGTTCATTTACGTTTTAAAGTTCATTGAAAATATAAAAAAAAATGTGTAAATGTATATATATTTTTGAAACAAATATATATGTTATAATTTATTTCTAATGATAACCATATTTGGTTCGATTTTAAAGTAAGGCTTCAGTTCATCTTAAATAAAAGCTTGCAATAAACCTAATACACAATGTAAGCAATTACAGTTACTTAACATTACAATATTTAACATGTACAGATCACCTATACAATGCCTATAGAAAGTCATCATACCCTGTTAAAATCTATACCTTTACTCACATTACATCCTGCATTCAAAAGACATTCAGGATAAAGTTGTAGAAATGCACAGGTTAGGAGAAGGCTACACACACATTTCAAAGGCTGGAAAAGTTATTTGGAATGTGGTTTGATTGCAGGTTGTGTGACAAATAAAATTATTTCAAATGGGTACGATGATTTTTCTATAGGCGCTGTATATACTGTACTAATATAACTGCAGTTTAACTATGCTTCTATGTATTAACTTTACTGTTTAAAGCTATTAGTAATTAGTTACTAGTTAAAGTTTACTAAGTTACCTTAAATTTTCTGGTTTTGATTGTAAAGCAATGTGTCCCTTTTGAAACCATAATTATTGTCAAAAGCGTTATATAAATAAACTTGAAGTGAATTGATTTAGCATGAACTGATATTATAATTTCTATTTCAGCATTTATCAATGCATTATTACTGTTAAAAATTTTATTTGTTAGAATTATTTAATAGACCTAATAAAAAAAGAACAATGAACTATTTTTTTAATTAAACATCAACAAATATAAATGCATATAATAACAAAATAATTTAATGAATGTTAGTGTGAATAAGCAAGCATTCCCCCAAATAAACTCTTCATAAGGTGATACAGGACTGGGTGTGAAAAGAAGCATGTAAATTATGTCTGGTTTAGAGTTACCTGCCTAGGTAATATTTGCTTTAGTCTTGTTGAGCAAGCTGCTATTTAAATTAGGGCTGGTTTGTTGATGCTAACCGGGTCAGTGATGCAGAACAAGTAACCTCAAACCATAAACCCCCAAACCATCAAGATCTGATCTGCACACCAGTCAAAGGTTCAATTGAAATCATATGCGAGTGAGTACAAATGTTCCTCGGTTACCTTGAAAAATCCATACTTTTTAACTTGTATTCAATGTTCTTTCCCATAATTCAGAATTTTCAGTCATTTTTGTTTCTCCGGTCTCACAAAAACATTGCTTTTAAATGGTTTTGGTGTTATTTGAAGCGTAGAAATGTTTTGAACTGTAGAAAGACCTACACATATGCATTAATCAGCTAACACGAATGTCGTTTAATTGTTGTGTGTTGTTTTTTGATTTTTAAATGTAGACTGCCTCTTTAAGGTGTATCCCATGAACCGATATTCGGCCCAGAAACAGTTCTGGAAAGCCAAACAGGCCAAACATGAAAAGGATAAAATTGGCGACATGGTGCTTCTTCAGAAATTGCAGGCAAGTTTCAAATATTTCTATTTAATTTAGAGAATCAAACTGAAAGTGTTTGTGGTTTTATTTTTATCACAGCTTTGAGCAAAGAGGAATCTGATGTATTCAATGGATGTATTCAGTTTAGGTGTTCATTGACATTTGTATCTTGTGTTGTTTGTTGTTCTTTGTAATTGATTTGTTTTTTCCTTTTCTACCAAAGCATGCAGCTAATTTGGAACAAAAGCAGAATGATTCTGAGAACAAAAAGGTCCACGGCGATGTGGTAAAATACGGCAGCGTCATTCAGGTGAAAATTTGGATGTAGTAAAATGATGCCTTTTAGTTTGTTTTTTATTTTATAGCCACATTTTTTCCCATTGTTTGCAAAATAAGTTTTTCCCATACTTGGAAACATTTCTTCAAGACATCATTGCTGCATTTTATAATCATAAAACATATAAAACCAGGAGTAAAGCTCAATCAAGCAGCAGTTTAATCCAGATAATTAGACATTCACTATAGGTGTCTGCGGGGTCTTAACAAGTATTAAAAGTTGATAAATCAATGTAGAGAAATTTAAGGCCCTTAAAAAATATTTAAGAATTTTAAATGCTATTTGGCAAGTAATTACATTTTTGATTATGCAATGTATGGTTGTATGCTAAAGTTTGCCTGAATTAAATCTGCGAATATCAGGATGCTGTGTATGAAATCAATAAAATCCTGCTAGATTTGACATCATGGTGCTTTGTTTGCTGCAGTAATCAAGGCAACACCATTATTTATGCAGGTCTATAGGCGCCAACCTGCTGAATTAGCTAGATCTAATAGATTTTTATTCAGTATATGAATAATGTTTTAGTTTATGATTAGTTTCTTAAATTAATATTTAGTAAATCTATTGTCACGTAAAATCTCACCAGTATTTCCGGTTGAAACCTAAAGTGGTTATAAGGTCCTAAAATGTATTGAAAGAGTCTTAAAAAGATCTTAAAAGGTATTGAATTTCACTCTCTGATTCCTGTATCTACACTGCACTAGTATAAAAGCATATATAACGGAGACAGAATTGACTTGTTTAATCCCTGCTTCCAGAAACAAAAGATTAAGAGCTCTCCTAGTTACCTGAGGTAATCATGCATTTCTTTTAAGATTCAAGGCACCACCATTTATGGACTCTAAAAAAAGAGTTATATAGCTAAAAAAAAAAAAACAAGTGAAATGTAAACAGGTTTTTGTATTATGATGAAATGTGATGTCTTGAAAAGTGGGTGGTGCTTACCCCAATGAGCTAATATAATTGGCTAGACATTCTGATAACATAAGGTGGGTTGGTAATGTCAGCCAGAAATAAATATCCTTCCAAAAAGTTGTTTTGATTAAACACATTTAAGACAAATGTTTTGTTTCATTGAAATGGCACGCATCAGTGAATTTTGCACAGTGTGTGTACAGTAGTAACTGACTAAAAGTCACAGCTGTACCCACACATTTTTTTTATCTGAGTCAGAAAAGGCAAAAAAAATGTGTTTCCTCTCTGTCAGTGACGTTAGTGACAGATAATGTGCCTACAGCAGTGGCGCACTAAAGGAAACGGGGCCTTTTCCTGATACTATAGAGCAGGGGTGCCCAAACTTTTTCCTATGAAGAGCCAAAAACCAAATTAAATTTTTATTTGGTTTACTTATTTATTTAATAATATTTTAAAATAACTAGAAAACTTTGCTGTATATTAACTAATACAGAAATTTTACATTACATTTTATAATGAACTTTATAACTCATTTTTAACAGAATCGAGTTACACTAGATTTTGCCTTGATTTGCTCGCTGATGCCTTCTTCATAGTCCTCTATCCAGGGGCGTTGCTAGACATAAAGTTCTACTGCGGCACCCACCACCCCTAAAAAAAAAAAAAAAAAAAAAAATATATATATATATATATATATATATATACACACACACACGACAAATGATTAATAAATAAAAGTTTTATCGTTATTGTGCAATCATTCTAAATTACAGAAATTAGTCCTAAATGTAACTGGAAAACAACGTAAAGACACAACTGGAGTGATGCTAAGATTATTTAAGAAATCTTTTGCATAAATAATAATTTCATTTGCATGAAATTCTACAGACAATTCTATAGAATACAAAAATAACAGGATTTATAGAATTATCTGTTATCTTAGACATGGGCGAGAATTAGGTAGGTCTTTACCTTCCTGACTCGTCATCCCTCCTTTTTACTTCATAAAAAAAATTATCAGGAGACATGCTTTTAGTAATCATATTATTTAGAACTTTAGTTTTGACGACTTACAAAACTCACTGCGTGCCGTCACCTCCGCATATAAGGCTCTTACGCAGGTTTCACAATGCATAAGCGGCGCGTAAGCAGCAAGTACTTTTTTCGGCGTGCATGTTAACAACCGGGGCTCGCACCGGGAGAAGAGCAGCGTGTCAAGCAGGGTCTAGCAGAAGTGGTGTGTGAGGCGCGCAGGTGTGGTTTTCTGCGCACATGCAGAGATGCGTCAGTTTGCTTTTTGATTAAACTACACTGCTTTTACCACCGTTGGTTCGGTTGCACATAGAGAATAACGTCTTTATTCCGGGATTACCTCTCTTAATAAATACATTTTGCATATGAAGTAAATCATAACTCAACACGTTTACTGGGGCACGTGCCCCAGTAAATTGGGTCTAGCGATGCCCCTGCCTCTATCCATCAGTATTTACATTTTAAAAACTCAGATTCATTTACAACATTTAATTTCAGGTAGCTTTTTTGTAGCTCAGCAATTAAACAAACAAACAAAAAAGGTTACGTCAATTAGAAACGACAATCTCTGTTAAAGGCATTCTCGCCAACTCTCTCCATCATTCTCACTCTCTTCTCAGATGGGATGGTGGGCCAAATCAAAAGTTACAAAGGGTCAACTTTGGCCTGCGGGCCCCACTTTGGGCATCTCTGCTATAGAGGGTAGAGGGTCCTGAAATAAAAAAAAAAAAAAACAGCTGCTTGGTGATTCTGTATATTACAGCCAGTTATACTACAGTAATAGTAAATACATTTGTTTGCACACATATATATTAAACTGCACCATTATATAGTTTTTAAATATTACCTTTAATGCTAAGTCAAATATAGCAGTGTAAATGTAAAAGGGTTAAAGTTTAAAAAGATCAAAGTGCATGACAAAATAATCTCATTTTATTCTAAAATAAAGAAATGATTCTGAACTGCCAACCGAAGACATCAGAAGATCCAGTTTTTCAATTGCATTTTTACTGTATTGAAACAGAAACAGAACTCTTCAGTGCTTATTCAGAAATATGCAGCTCTACAAGTCTGCATTAAGTTGTGACCATATACAAAATGTATGACGGAAACTTCCTGCTCAATTTGGCCTTGAGGCTCAGAATCAAATATTCCATCATCACCATCATCATTTCAGAGACTGTAAGACAAGAAGTGATGTGTACTTTTATTACAAGAAAGTGTTTTTTTAAATCTTGTAAAATATAAAGCTATAGTAGTTGGAGACCTTCGAAACATAATTGATTAACTTTTATAACCGTAATAATAACACTGTGGTTGTCAGAAAGTGTTGTATAGTTGAAATTATCAGCTTTGCTTCCTGCCATTCAGCAAACACACTGTATCACACCCATTTAAGATATCTGTAAAGGTCTTTTTTTTCAGACAAAAAAAGGAAGTGCCTTCTTTTTAGTAAGCTCAGTAGTAGGTGCAGGGCTGTGGAAAACAACAATAAACCACAACAGACTGTTGTGTTATTGGTATGATGGCATTGGGTGACTTGCATTTTTGAAATCCTGACTATAATGTGATTTTAAGATAAATAGCGTCTATGACTAATCATTCATTCATTCACTTTCCTTCGGCTTAGTCACTTTATTTATCAGGGGTCGCCACAGCGGATATGCTTTACACAGACCCTCAGACACAGACCCAGAACTGGGAAACACCCATACACGATCACATTCACACACATACTCTATGGCCAATTTAGTTTCTTCAGTTCATCTATACCGCATGTCTTTGGACTGTGGGGGAAACCCACGTGAACACAGAGATGTTGCATGTTGCAAACTCCACACTGAAATGCCAACAGATCCAGCCAGGGCTCAAACCAGCGACCTTCTTGCTGTGAGGCGACAGTGCTAACCACTGAGCCACCATGCCGCCCCATGACTAATAATAAATAGTATGAAATGCACCCTGAAATTTCAAACAGATGTTAAATGCCTTTTCAATAAGGATTTGATCAAATATTTTTTACCACATGTCATATCGGACATATAAGATATAAAAAACATTCTATTGGGCTCTCTCGCTTTTAATGACTGCAGAAGATTTTTTTGTTTATGAAATGAAATGAACAAGGGGTTACCGGGGAAAACTTTAGAATTACTATCATGTATTAACTTTAAAATAATCAAATTTTTGTATTTATTTGTTTGCGGTTTTATTGTTTTAATTGAATGTTCAGTTAATAAAATGTTCAGTTAATAATTGAATTTAATAATAATAATAATAATAATAATAATAATAATTATATTATATTATAATTATATAAATATGACATCCCATTTTCCAAGAGGTCCAATGTATTAGTGACACTAATGTGTGGCTTGTGGATTTCCATTTAAAGTGGACCTATTATGCCCCTTTTTTAACAAGATGTAAAATAAGTCTCTTTTGTCCCTATGTGTATTTGAACTTTCAGCTCAAAATACACCATAAATCTCAAGTGCCCCTTTTGGATTTGATTCATATTGTGCCGTTTTGGTCACTGTCGCTTTAAATTAAAATGAGATTGAGATTGTGCTCAAAAGAGGGCAGAGCTATAAATGACTGTGTCAGCATAGCGGCAGGACTCATGTTATCTTTGTGAAAAACTGAAAATGTCCAAAGAAGTGGCTTAACAGCATAGATATTTACATTAGATGTCACCTACCCTGTTGTTGTCTATTGGAAGAAATACATCAATAGAGCCGCCTGTTTAGTAAAGGGTAGCGCTCCTTTGAAATGAATGCGGGATCAAGGTGCAGTGGAGGACTGGCTATCTGGAGCCATACATACAGTATGCAAACATTTATACATATACCTATGATCGTGAATTTTCCCAGTGATTAGTATGCAGATATTTTTTAAATTACGAAATTATAATTTTACGTAACTTCTATATCGATGGATAAGTGATTGCACTGGCATTGACGACAAAGAGCATGTGTTTGTGTGCATGTAAATGTATTATCCTTCCTCCCTGTTTAATTTGATCTAATCCGTGTCCTGAAACACACCCCTTCTCCTGCTTTCACTTCTAATACTAATGGAGGGAGTGATTCGTTTGTGTATGAATCTTCGTTATGAATGACTCGTGTCAACCCTCGATATCCATGCGTCTCAATGTGCATATCCATCTTTCTGATCTAAATAATATACAGTTGAAGTCAGAATTTTTAGCCCCCATTTGATTTTTTTTTTTCTTTTTTAAATATTTCCCAAACAATGTTTAACAGCTCAAAAGAAATTAGTATATGAAGACTACAGTGTTCATTTGTGCATCCTAAAACTCTAATGGTGGAGGGCTGCTTCTCACTCAGGGCTGTCTATGCTAATGAGGAAGCGATTGTCACTAATGAGCGGGACTTTCCTCCTTTAATAACAAGCACAAAGGGAGAATTTCAATCATAGTGTTTCTGCAGACAGTTTTTATGAAGTGCGATTATAAAAAATCGAATAAATTAATTTTTACCATTAGAAGCTGGCTTTATTCACACACTATTGCCCCACGACTATTCTTAAACCTCTTATTAAAGTGTTTTTTGCATAATAGGTCCCCTTTAAGAGGCTGAATTACCTGTTTTACAGAGATGTTGATTCTAATGAATGCCAATGTGTTTTCAGCTGCTCCACATGAAGAGTAACAAGTATTTGACAGTAAATAAGCGTCTCCCAGCACTACTGGAGAAGAATGCAATGCGCGTCACTCTGGATGGGACGGGGAATGAGGGCTCCTGGCTTTTCATTCAGCCTTTCTGGAAGCTCAGAGCCAACGGAGACAATGTAATGCAAATGCACACACATAAACTCAATGCAAACACACATCAGCTCAACGGTCACAAATATGAGACAAAATATGGTAAATTATTTTAAACAAAAATGAGGTTGAATCTTAGAAAACTTCTTGTCAGGAATAAACTTGAACATTTGATGTCAAAATCACATTAATATAAAGACAATATTTACGAAAAAGTGTGTTGACGTTAAGATTTTTTGCATAGTGACAGCATTTCCATCACAATTACACATTTCTGATCATAATACTGCAAATAAATAATATTATTAAAATATATATATTATGTAGTATTATTTTACCTCATAATCAATAAATAAGCCAAAAAGTGATTAGGTTTTTGTATACTAAATTACAGTTCAAATAAAATAATGATTACAATACTTTAATAATGTTGTATAACAAAAATGCATTAGGTTAAGTTGTTTTTGGTTAAGATTTTTGCATTGTGACATTATTTCCATCACAATTACACATTTCTGATCATAACAGTGTAAACAAAGAAGTTAATAAATAAATAATTATTATATAGTATTATTTTACCTCAAAATGAATTAAGCAAAATAAGGTTAATGTAGTTTTTTATTAACAATATCACAGTGCAAATAAATATTGACGATAATGTAATAATGTTGTTTAATATAATTTTAGTTTTGTTTATATATAATTAGGTTAAGTTGTTTGTGATGGATTAATATTTTTTTGACGTTATTTCCATAACGATTAGACGTTTATGATCATAACAGTGCAAATAAAGAAGTTAATAAATAAATAAATATAGTATTATTTTACCTCAAAATAAATTAAGCAAAATTTAAACAATGTCACAGTGCAAATAAATATTTACGATAATCTAATGATGTTATATAATATAATTTTATTTTTGTTTGTATATAATTAGGTTAAGTTGTTTGTGATGGATTAAGATTTTTTGAAATTATTTCCATAACAATTAAACATTTCTGATCATAACAGTGCAAATAAAGAAGTTAATAAATAAATAAATAAATAAATATAGTATTATTTTACCTCAAAATAAATTAAGCAAAATATAAACAATATCATAGTGCACATAAATATTTGCGATAATGTAATGATGTTATATAATATACTTTTATTTTTGTTTATTTATAATTAGATTATGTTGTTTGTGATGGATTAAAAATTTTTTGACATTAATTCCATAACAATTAAACACTTCTGATTATAACAGTGCAAACAAAGAAGTTAATAAATAAATAAATAAATATAGTATTATTTTACCTCAAAATAAATTAAGCAAAATATAAACAATATCACAGTGCAAAAAAATATTTGCGATAATTTAATGATGTTATATAATATACTTTTATTTTTGTTTATTTATAATTAGGTTAAGTTGTTTGTGATGGATTAAAATTTTTGGACATTATTTCCATAACAATTAGACGTTTCTGATCATAACAGGTCACATAAATAAATTAATATTTAAATGAATTGTATAATATTATGTACTATTGTTTGTTTTTTTGGTGTTATAGTTAAGTCTGGCTTAAAATGTATTATAATCATTTAGTTTTGCTCAAAGAAAGTATAACATCATGCATTGTAATATGTGACAACTGAAAGATGGAAAATAGCCTTCTGGCTAATTCTGGTGTATTGCAGTAATACTACCATACTAAATTAAAAAGACCGTTCCCGAAGATAAATAGGAATTACTGTGAAAGATGTCCTGGCTCTGTTAAACATAATTTAGGAAATATTTGTATTAACTATTATAAAGGAGCTAATAATTTAGTCTTAAGCTGTACAGTACATGGAAAATGATTATTCTTTTTTCTTTGGTTTGGATTAGTTTTGTTTTGTTTTCAGTGTGCACTATAAAATTGCATGCTTTACAATCATCGTCTACAGTATATGCAAGTAAATCAACATTCTTTGAAGTCATACATTTACACACCTAAATACCTACCATGGCCTATGGAAATAGAAGCACAACTACTGCATGCACAAAGCCCACGTACACACTTAAGAGTTAGAAAAAAAAGCATGCAAATCATCCTATTACACATTTAAACAGGTTTACCAAGCTAATCTGGGTTTAAATGTTTGTAGATTGCTTCTTCCTTGTGTAAACTGATAGGGATGTACATATTTGCTTTACAGATATCTGCGGCCATCACACTCATATTGAATGGTTTGTACTCCATTGCAGGTGGTGGTTGGTGACAAAGTGATCATGAATCCTGTGAATGCTGGACAGCCTCTCCATGCCAGCAGCTATGAGCTTCCTGATCATTCAGGGTGCAAAGAGGTTTGCGACGAGTTTACATTGCAGTTCTCTGTCAACATGACTGTCAAGTAGATGTGTTTACCCATGGCTTAAGGCAAGATACTGCAGATGAATAGGGAAAAATTCTAACAAAATAATAAATTAATAGTCATCATGTACCCTCACAGCTAAGTAATTACATTTAAAAGTTATCTATGTCAATGAAATATGCAATAATTTGCATACATTTCCAGCACAAAAATGTCAACATGGGATGAAGTCAGCAAGGGGTTACCGGGAAAAACTTTAGAATTACTATCATGTATTAACTTTAAAATAATCAAATTTTTGTATTTATTTGTTTGCGGTTTTATTGTTTTAATTAAATGTTCAGTTAATAAAATGTTCAGTTAATAATTGAATTTAATAATAATATTATTATTATTATAATTATAATTATATAACTTCTTTTTTTGACATATTAGAGTGTAACACCGTGTCCTAACAACGTGCAACATGACAGAAACATTTAAATAGCAGCCTAATTACCTAAAAACCTAATTAATGAATATTAAATCTCATTAACATTATTAAATTACATGCTGAATGACTGATGTTGTCGGTTGGCACTAATCTAGTCACAGTTCTAATGTTTCTGTTTAAACTGTTTGCTAGTCATTTTATTTTCAGTCGTCTGAGGTAAACTACCTTCTTCCACTTTTAGAATGGCAATAAATGTCACATAATATGCTATTCAAACTCATACTGGTAATATTTAGCCATGAATAAAGCACAAATGTCATGTAAAATGGTATGCAATCTCTTTCTGGTTACATATAGTACTCAAAAAAGCATAAAAGTCACACAAAATAGTATTTAAACTCATACTGGTAACCTTTGACACTGAATAAATTACAAATGTCATGTACAATAGTATTTAAACTCATACTGGTAACATTTAACGCTGAATAAAGCACAAATGTCATGTAAAATAGTATTTAAACTCATAATGGTAACATTTAACACTGAATAAAGCACAAATATAATTTAAAATGGTGTTCAAACTCAAATTGGTAATATTTGACACTGAATAAAGCACAAATGTTATGGAAAATAGTATTTAAAGTCATACTGGTAGCGTTTAACGCTAAATAAAGCACAAATGTCATGTAAAATAGTATTCAAACACATAATGGTAATATTTGACACTGAATAAATCACAAATGTCATGTAAAATAGTATTTAAACTCATAATGGTAACATTTAACATTGACTTAGGCTCAAAACTTAAAACAGAATAAAGCACATAATCAGCACTTGCAGCACTGTTGTGTTGCTAGAACACAGTGTAAGATTTTTACAGAGGGGATTTTACAATTTTCTTTATCATTTCATTATTCAGAAAACACTGTAAACGGCTGAAAATAACATTTGTATATATTCAGTAAAATAATGTGTGAACTTCTCTATAAACCTTCACAATTTAGATATGAATATAACTATACAGTTTGTTTAGTAATTGCTGCTGAAATGACACAGACACATTTTTTTAAGAAAACAGCTTTTATTTTATGTATTGTAATGGAAGTCTTCATACACAAGTAGATCAAATGTGACAAAAGACTCAAAAGTATGTTTTGTATGCTTTCTTTACATTGAACTGAAAAAGACTTTAGAAAATGACCAAATCTCAAAGTTGTCAGGTATACAGTATATGACATATGTTTTACTTGCAGTGTCTCACTTTAAATAGAGAATATGAAGCTGTTTTTGTGGAAATCTCCAAAATGAGCCATGCATTTTTAAAATACAATACTGCCTCCTACAGATCAACTCTGTGAACAGCAACACAAGCTGGAAGATCAGTCTCTTTATGATGTTCAGTGACCACAAAGATGAAGTTCTGAAAGGAGTAAGTGCAAACTCCACATTTCTCACTTCATACACACAAATCCATCTTTTCCAACATGCAATGTTTGCTTAAACCATTATCACATTTTCAAGGCTTTATAATGTCTATCCAAGGCCAAGCCTGTTACATTGATATTTCATAATAAAAGTCTTGTTCATTCTTAGGGAGACGTGGTGAGGCTGTTTCACGCTGAACAGGAGAAGTTTCTGACCTGTGATGAGTACAAGTCTAAACTGCACGTGTTCTTGCGCACAACTCTGCGTCAGTCTGCTACTTCAGCCACCAGCTCCAATGCATTATGGGAAGTGGAGGTAAGAGCCTCCTCATATATATGTATTTTTTGCAGCTATAGGATTTAAGAGCCAAATATTGTTCTGTGACAATGCACTAGCATTTAAATTTTTTTTAAATAGATAGTAAGTGTTCTTTTAAATTAATCAATTTAAATAATTTAAATTAATCTATTCTATCATTTGCAAGTGACAGATTATGGTTTTTAAGCATTAAAACAATCACATGTATTATTTATATTATATATATAGTATTTTCTTTTTATTGTGTTTAATTTTAATGTATTTTTCTGCACATAAACCTAATAACTTTTATACAATTTTGGCATAATATGCAGATCACTCTCACTGAATGTTGTTCAGTATTATAATAGTTTATATTTACAAACATTATTCTGCATATTTATCTACAAAATAATGTAGAATTGATTAAAATGCCATTTATGGATCACATTGGAGCCTTAAATTGCAAATTAATTGACATTTTAAATCTTGACACTTTTTTCACTGTCCTTCAAACCACCAAGTTTGACCCATTAGTTTTTTCATTCATTCATTCAGTCATTTTCTTTTCGGCTTAGTCCCTTTATTAATCTGGGGTCGCCACAGTGGAATGAACCACCAACTTATCCAGCACATGTTTTACGCAGCGGATGCCCTTCCAGCTGCAACCCATCACTGGGAAAATCCCAGACACTCTTGCATTCACACACATACACTACAGACAATTTTAGCTTACCCAATTCACCTATAGCGCATGTCTTTGGACTTGTGGGAGCAGAGTGCCCTGAGGAAACCCACACAAACATGGGGAGAACATGCAAACTCCACACAGAAACTCCAACTGACCCAGCCGGGGCTCCAACCAGCGACCTTCTTGCTGTGAAGCGATCGTGCTACCCACTGACGCCCCCATTAGTTTTTAATAGTTGAAAAAATGTATAATGTGATCACTTTATATATTTTAATAAGTACAATTGGACACTAATGTTGTTTAAAGTATATACTTAAATATATCTGTGTATTATCTTAAATATATAAAAATTTTTAAAGAGTTTGTTAATAAGGTTTTTATAAAAAATTCTCTATTATTCTGTTATTTATGGGTTCAAGATGAGGGTTTTCAAGCATTAAAAAACACATAAAAAAAAAAACTATCTTAAAAATAATCTTAATGTTTTTCTGAGCGTGAAACCTAATCACTGTCATACATTTTTGGCATGATTTACAGAAGACATCTACTGAATATAATAGTTTTATATATAAAAATTACTATAAAAATAATTGATCATTAATAAAAAAAACATTTATGCAGCACATTGTAGCCTGAAAATAAAAATAAATTGTCATTTTAAATCTTTACGTTTCCACTAAACACCACATTTTACCCATTAGTGAGTTTTTAATAGTTACTAAATTAGTTTTGTTCTATGAACAAAATCACCTTTTAAAATGTAATCGGAAGCTAAATGCAGCATCTCATTTGTTACAATCATGGTTTTTTTCTGTGTGTGAAAAAGTACTTTGGTAGAGACTTGATGGTGTATTGTTTGCTTGCTGTTTGTAGGTGGTCCACCATGATCCATGTCGAGGAGGAGCCGGACACTGGAACAGCCTCTACAGATTCAAACACCTGGCCACAGGA
Source organism: Danio kyathit (assembly GCA_903798195.1). Classification (NCBI taxonomy): domain Eukaryota; kingdom Metazoa; phylum Chordata; class Actinopteri; order Cypriniformes; family Danionidae; genus Danio; species Danio kyathit. The sequence continues at coordinate 28,673,119 of LR812526.1, forward strand.
AACTATCTCGCTGCTGAGGTAAAAACCTCCACATTTATACAAACATCAATCTGATATGTAATTAATTTAATTTAATATATAAAATTACAAATTACCATGATTTATTTGTGTTTCAGGAGAACCCAGGTTACAAAGAAAACAGCAATGATATTGAGGTAGGATACATTGTTTTTAGTTTTGTTTATTTGTTTATAGGGGCAGTGCATTACTGTAATAACGTTAGTACTGTTAACGTTTATAATGTTAATAAACATTATTGTAAAATGTGTCAGAATTAGCCAAGAATGGCTATTTTTCATCTGTAGACCCTTGACAGAATGTTAAAAAGTCACCCTTAAAATAGAAACAAAGCATTAAGACATGTTTTGAACAGAGACTTAACTCTTGTGTTGTGAAAAGTTGTTTTTTTCTCTAATGAATGTCTGCCTGGTGCTTTGTCTACAGGTGGACAGCAGTCGTATCAAGAGAAGCCTTGGAGAAAGGATAAAATACAAGCTAGTTGCAGTGCCTCATGGGAACGACATCGCCTCTCTGTTTGAGCTGGACCCCACAACACTGCAGAAGACTGATTCATTTGTGCCAAGGTATTACGTTACATGCTTTGCTCTCTCTTTCTCTGTTTGTCTGGCTGCGCTCTGTGTGAAGAAGAATTTGATTTACCCCCTGTCTGTTTATCTTTTTTATTGCCAACAGAAATTCTTATGTTCGATTTCGCCACTTGTGCACAAACACTTGGATCCAAAGCACCAACATTCCCATCGACATCGATGAAGAGCGGCCCATTCGATTAATGGTGAAAAACTTTATAGCCATAATTTCTCGTTTTTTGAGATTTCTGTATTTGTAAACAGGAAGAATTACAACACTAACTGCATGTTTTACTACAGCTTTTACTGAATTAATTATTTATAAAATGGTTGTGTCACATATCACATTGTATTATTATAAAACTTTAATTTTAATACAACACCGTTTAAGATTTTAGGGGTCTATGATTTGTTGCTATTTTCAGACCAGCGCAAGCTGCGTCACATTGTATAAATAGCAAATCCATTTGTGCTACTTTGTGGACTCATGGGTTTGCCGGTCTATAAAGGAGGTGTGTTAAGGTGCATTGCTGGTACGTTGCTATATTGAGGAACTAAAATGGACCATGCCATTGGCCAACTGATAGCTGGTCTAAGTCCAGCGCAGAGCACGTTAGTTGTGCACCTGTGTGGATCCAAACTCTTACACATTGCTTAATACACACAGGATGTACAGCAATACACAAATATCTTTACAAATAAAACAAATAAAGGATTAAAATGTTACAAAAAATATTATTTTCTACATAAATATAAAAAGCACTACCTCCATGCCTTCATGTCGGGGACTTTTTTCAGTTTGTTCTTAATAATTTGCATATGTATAATGTTATTATTATTAATATTATGAGTATTATTTATTATATGCATATTTATATTTTCTTTAATTAAAACAAGTTTAGACTTGTCCACCTGTCTGGTTTTGGATACATCTGCATCACCATATGGGGCATAAGAATAGGACGCGTGTTTGGATATAACTCAGTTTTTTTGACCACACTTCATTGTTATTGTTAATTTATTTGTTTGCTGGAAATTAGAACTGAATTTAGAAATAGTTTTGAAACAAATCTTTGCACTTAACAAATGAAATTAAATATGAAGGCTAATGGATGTCTTCAGTGGAGTGTGTACAACACCGAATCCTAATCCATGAAATAAAGGAGTAAAGTAAAGAGAAAGTAAAGTTCTTTGTCCTCATACTGCAGATGGTATCTTTAACTGTTTTCTCGCTAGTGAAACATTCAATTTTTCCACTTACAAAGTCCGCCATGTAAATAGCAAATTCACTATGGCGTGACGCAACTGACTATTAAAGGGAATGTGAGATTCAACTCTGATTGGTTTAATGAACTCAAAACACACCCATAACTCATTGAGAGAATAAGCTCAACTCTGTTAGACCATGCGCTGTGACGCAGAGTGTATTTTTCTATCCCTAAAATAGCAAAAGTGGATTCGGACACCCCCTTAATGCTTTTGCACCATGAGCTTTAAACTAGATCAGTAAATATAACCCTCAGTGTCATTTGCTCTGTTATGTAATTTTAAATGCAATGGTGACATTATTTGAGATTGAGACAAGTTGACAGACAAAGACTGATTATGATGTATTTGGCTATATGTCATGACAACTTGACAATATCAAGACAACAAACCTTGTCATAAATCTGTCATGAACATGATAACAAATCATAACAAAAAAAACCTAAAACTTTAAGCATTTTTTTTCAAGATAAATATATGTATATTACAGCTATCAACAAAACTGCATGCAATTAATAAGAAATGCTTTACATGTTTACATTTTTTTACAAAAAATGTAATTAAAAATGACTGTTAAGCATGTTAAATTATTGTGTGTAGTATTTTAATATTTATTCTATGTCTCCTTCTGTTAGCTGGGCACATGCCCCACTAAAGAGGACAAGGAAGCGTTTGCCATCGTCTCTGTGCCGGTCATGGAGATTCGAGATCTAGACTTCGCCAATGATGCGAGTCTCATGTTGAGCACTGTTGTCGAGAAGTTCAAATACGGTTTTCTCAGTCCTAATGACAGAAGGTACAGTAAAATTGACATGAATCCCTGATTTAATCCTTTGTTCTGAGACGGCTGAGGATTTACTTTGAAAACACTTGTAAAGTAGATGAATTACCTTGTATGCTCAGGTATGCCATTAAGCTGCTGGAGGATGTGGTTTTCTTTGTCGTGGATCAGCTTAACAATGGCCAGCCGGCCCTGGAGGTATCGATGAACAAGCCCAACCGAGAGAGACAGAAACTGATGAGAGAGCAGAACATTTTAAAACAGGTCAGATTTTTTTATGATTTGCAAATCTGCAGTTGAAACATCTTGTTTGGTGAAGCCAGGCTTATCGTACTGTTTTCTGCTTAGATATTTGGGATCATTAAAGCACCGTTTAAAGAGAGAGGAGATGACCCTCCTCTACTCACACTGGAGGAACTGTCTGACCAGAAATACTTATTGTACCAGTACATGCTCAGGCTATGCTACAGGGTGCTGCGTCATTCACAGGAAGACTACCGGAAGAATCAGGTACTCCTGTCCATACTCACACAGGTGCCTACGGGTGCTGTATGTCATCGTTTGACTCTATTTATGACTATTTATTATTGACTATTATAAATTATACTAATATATATGACTATTATATATTATATATATTTAGTAAAAATGCAAAGTCCACATTTTGTTCTCTGAAAAACATTACTGTGACCAGGTATTTTGCTTTGAAATATGTTTTGTGTGTCAGAATGGCTATTTTTTGTGTGTGAGCTCATCCACTACTGCTTTAACCAGTAGTATTAAAAACAGTGTATTGCAGCAATTAATATTTTGGATGACGTTCAGATGGTTTTTACTCAGAATTAAGTTTTTTTAGTTCATGTAATATGGAATATGATGCATTTAAGCGAGTTAATACCATGTTTCATGTTGTGCTGCATAAGGTAAAATGATTTACAGCAGCGGTTCCCAACAGGGGGGTCCCGGCCCACAAGGGGGCCTCAGCGAGTTCTGTGGGAGGTCATATCATATTTTAAAAAAATTTTAGCAGTGGACAACTAGGAGAATGATCATGTTGCCTTAATTCATTTTATCCCCTGGCTGACCAAAAAATTGACAAATTTGTAATTCGTCCCCCACAAAAAAGATGGAGTCTCACTGATTTGCCTTCAGCAGCTAATACTAAATGACCCAAGCATACTGGACCCAGGTGAGGAAGCTCTAAACCTCCAAGCGGGTTGCAGCGCTAGCAATACTTGAAACACGAAATGCAGGAAATACCAAGATAGTTACCTGATAGAGTCCCTGACCTAGCCACAATGTATTATCTGCAGCAAAGTTTTTTCCAACGAATGCTTAAGGCCGTCCAAATTAATAAGACATTTGCAGACGACTCATCCCCAATACCGCGACAAGCTCAGAGCATTTTTGAGCGCAAGACAAAAGAATTGACACACACCCAAAATAAGGTGAGGGACGTCACAGCTACTGACAAGAAACTTTAAAAAAATTGGCAACTAATTAGCAACTACTATAGGGCCAATTTAAATGCCAAACGCTTACGTTTTTCAGTTACAAATGGTGATATATGAGTGATAATATCATTAAATGTTGAGGGAGGCCTTTCAATATTTTCTGGGGGAAAACAGGGTCGGATTTACAGCACATTAGATTATTTGTAGATGCAATAATATGTTTACAGATCTGTATTTTACCAAAAGATACACACCAGTTCAGTAGCAATGAGAAGGATTAGAAAAAGCTGCACTTTTATTATAGCTTAAATAAAAATCATAATTAAAAATCTGTAGGTTTTTGGAGATGAATTTGAGAGGTGGAGGCAGTTTAAAGGGACATTACACCCAAAAGTAAAACATTACTAACTGTTTACTCACTCTCTTGTGGTTTCAAACCTTTATTCATTTAATTTTCAACACAAATGTAGATGATATGAATGTTGGTAACTGGTAACCATTAGCATTCATAGTAAGAAAAACAAATAATATGGAAGTCAGTGGTTACTAGATTTCATAGTTTTTCAAATGATGATTTCTTTTATGTTCAACTGAAGAAAGAAACTCAAATAGGTTTATGAAGTAAAGGGATAGTAAACAATAACAGAATTTTCATTTTTGGGTGAACAATCCCTTTAAATCCCAATGACAGTGGTGCATGTTCATCAATCTAAAAACCCACTTGAGGATCTATTTTGAAGCATACCTGCCAACACTCCCGTTTTCCCCCCGGGAATTTCCTGTATTACAGACCCATCTCCCACCACCCTCCCGTTTTGTTATTTCTCTTGAGAAAACTCCTGTAATTTTACCCCCACCACCCAGTCCTCAGCTTTTTGGTTTGTAACACCCCTGGGTTTCCAACTTTGGTACAGTATCCGATCGCAGCCGCCGCCCGAAACCCACTCCATAGTACAGTTACAAACACCACAGTACACTTACTAACCCGGTTCTCCCCTAACCCCGCTCCCCCCCATCTAACACCCACCTCCCTCTCCTTCCTGAATTTGTCTCCTGGATTTTCAGAGACAAATGTTGGCAGGTATGATTTTGAACTTTGAACTGCACCCAGTTCAGTTGCTAGCTACCTATTTTACTTAGTATTACAAAGTACTGATGTTGATTATTTCGTTTATTGTATTCAGACTTCCTCTCACACTACAGTTATCAGAAATGGGGATTGATAAGTTAATATGTTGTTTTCCATCCATCTTTGCTCTTGTCTTACAGGAGTACATAGCCAAGCAGTTTGGGATGATGCAGTCTCAGATCGGCTATGACATTCTGGCGGAGGACACCATCACAGCCCTGCTCCACAACAACCGCAAACTGCTGGAGAAACACATCACTAAAACTGAGGTGGAGACATTTGTCAGCCTGGTTCGCAAAAATAGGGAGCCCAGGTTAGTGTTTCTATCATGAACCCTCTTTGTAGGCAAGACTGATTGATGGTACTCTAAGAATCTGAGATTGACCATATGAACTTATATTTATTATCATTTGAAGATTTGAATGAATGTAGTTACAGTTGGTGCATCAGCTGTAATCAACTCTTTACACATTAGGAAGCTCAACAACCTGTTTGGAGTATACAGTTAAAGTCAGAATTATTCGCCCCCTGTTTATTTCATTTATTTCATCTTTGCCATGATGACAGTACAAAATATTTGACTAGAATTTTTTTAAGACATTAGTATTTAGCTTAAAGTGACATTTAAAGGCTTAACTAGGTTAATTAGGTAAACTAGGCAAGTAAGGGTAACTAAGGAAATCTTTGTATATAGATGGTTTGTTCTGCAGACAATCGAAAATATATAGCTTAAAGGGGCTAATAATTTTGACCTTAAAACGTTTATTAAAAAGTTTAAAACTACTTTTTTTATTGTAGCCAAAATAAAACATTTAAGACTTTCTCCAGAAGAAAAAATATGATCAGACATACTGTGAAATATTTAAAAGAGAAAAAAATTTCAAAGGGGGGCTAATAATTCTGACTTCAACTGTATATATGACATTACTCTTTTAGAGGTGTAACACCGTTCACACCTCCGCTAGCGTGAGCGTCAGTGGCCAGATGTCGTTCTTTTTCAATGTAGGCTAGAGGTGACAGCTGCAAGTGTGGTGTGGTGCATCAACAAACAAAACTTTATGGTAATGAGCTATGATGCAGTTTGGGACCAACCAATCAGAATGTCCACCATTTGAGATGATTCCAGAGAACGCAGATCTGTATACTTTGGTTCTGGGCAAATTTCGAAGCAAAATTGAGGGGTCCAATTTTTGAGAAAATGGACATTTTAGAATGCACCAAATTTTCAGCCATCAAAAATTAATTAGCCGAACATTGTGTTTTCAGTTATGGGCTTAATGAAAAAGATTGCTAAAAATAAGAGTCGAAAAAAAGAGGTTATGATGCACCGCACAGGTTTAACTTTCCCTCCAGGTCTAGCCACTGCATGTAGTGCTGTGTGCTCTCTCTCTCTGTCTCTCACACTCAAAGTTCAAAATAGCTTAATATTCTGCTCTTTAGATGTTCTGTTCATGAACCTTCATAATACTTATCTATGCGTGAACCACACATGCTCGCCAAAATATCAAAGTGCACACAAATAACGTGCTGAGAGGAAGTTTCTATGCAAAGCTACATTTCTATGTTATTTCTATTAAGCTGTCATGACAACAGCGCTGGTAAAACAATGCCTCTAAGCAAGTTCGCTATCAGTCAAATGTGGTTATGTCGATGCCAATAGCCCAGTGGTTAAGTGCACCAACATATAGGGCTCATGGAAACCAGAATTCGATTCCTCGTTCTATTCTCATTTACTGTTCTATACATTAAAGGTAAAATTTAATAATATATTGTTGTTATTTTATTGGCTTTTTGGTATTTTTTGAAATCAGTATAATCTAGGTTATTGAGTAAAATAAAAAAAATCTTACCAATTTTTTTGTATTTAATTATTACGAAGCAGTTTGTTTTTTGGGTACATCCAAAATATTTGATTTTCCTCTTGAATTTTAATTCAATGCCCTAGTTAGTTTTCCCTCTAGAATGCTTGTTTTTAGTTTAACTCTAACTTTTTATGGATAGATATTAGTCAGAGAGCCACAGCACCAAATACATAGAATCATTAGACATCAACTGCTCCAATCTAGCAGCAGAACATAATTTGCTCACATTTACTTTCTCTCTGAATAAAGCAATACAATAACATATTCTTGCATTAAGTACAATATAAATAAAACACAAAACAAACAAAAAAAAGAAGATAGATAAAATAACATAGCTAAAAGTAACACATATTACCCCTTACAATAATACAAAAATATATATACATACAAATATGCAAAGGGTACAGCAGTAGGACAAAAACACCGCTCTCCATTCATAACTAAGCCAGGGGCAGTGAAAATAGGTCAGCTATACAGTATATATTTTTTTTAATTTATTTTTAATTTATTTTTATTTTTAAAATGTAAGATGAAGGGTTGCCAAATAGTGTCAAATTTTTCAGTATTACCGCAAAATTTATATCTAATCTTTTCAGTTTGCATAGACTGCATCAGGTCATGCATCCAGTGTACATAACTGGGTGGAGAAGGATTTTAGCAATTATTAAACAGAAGGCGAGTGCATTTGATTGTGTAGATGACAAGGAAACATTTGAGGGTTACAGTAAGTCCAAGTAATGCTACTAGGGGGCATGGCTCAAAACCTAAAAGAAGTGTTCAGTGATTCAGTGATTAAAATTATTTAAAAATTGATGCCCAAAAAGTGCTTTGTGCTGGACAAAGCCAGAAAGTATGAAAAAGAGTGTCTGGAGCTTGTTGACACCGATCACAAATTGGATCAAAACCAGGGTCAATTTGAGATATTTTTGCCTTAGTCCAACATACTCTATGCAATAACTTGAATTGTATAGAATGCTTGTTTTTAAGCAGGAAGGCAATCGCTTTAAATACAAGACCTAAATGTTCAACCGTAAGAGCGAATTTTGGTGCTCTCATCTGCCTCTTTGAGTGCACAGTTACGTCTCATGGGTGACAAATTGATGCACTGACAAGTCTAAATCTGGTTGTCTCTAAATGCCTGTTGTGACATGTTGGTTTTGTTTTCTAGGTTTCTGGACTATCTATCAGACTTGTGCGTATCCAATAATGTAGCAATTCCTGTTACTCAAGAGCTGATCTGTAAATGTGTGCTAAATGCCAAGAACCAGGATATTCTCATGAAAACAGAGTAGGTCTGCAAAAAAATGTGTGCATCTGTATTTGGTTAGATGCTTGTGCAAACACTTTTTCTGTGTGTTTGTGAAGGCGGCGAGCTGCTAAGGAAAGTCACCACACTTCCGAGTACTTGGAAGAGTTTGGAGATGAGGATGAAGTTTGGCTCATCTGGTCTGAAAAGGAAAATGAGAGCCATGAGAAGAGCATTCGGCAACTTGCCCAAGAGGCCCGTCAAGGGAATGTGCATGATGAAAATGTGCTGACATATTACAGGTGCTTGAAAATAGAAATAACATCTGCTATCAGTTCAATACACAAATCCTATTTAAGCTTCTTATTCTTCTTCAACTAAATTTCTAAATGTATCTCCTCTAAGAGATTTAAAGCTCTAACCACCATACTCTAGTCAGACCTTCCGGCTGGTATGAAGATTTAGGCTATGTCTTTTCTAATTGATCCAACTTGCGGTTTTCCTTCAATCTCTAAAAGTTGTAAAAAAATCTAATAGACTTTCATTGAGGGGGTGAAAAGTTTTGAACAGTAACTCTAAAAAAGCACTTAATCCACAGCCACTCAGTTCACGACCTTCAAATCTTCATCTAACTGGCCAAATATTACTAGCAAAGCCTAGCAGCTAGCCTAGAACATGCTAGCGACATGCTAATTCTTGTAAAAAAAATGACATCCCTTGAAATAACGAAAACTAAACAATTACAAAAATAGGCTATTTTTTGGATAAAATGTAGCTATGTTGTCCTCTGCTCATATCCATATGAATATATATGTATATATTTTGGTTTTCAGGTACCAGCTGAAGCTATTTGCTCGAATGTGTTTTGACCGGCAATATCTGGCCATAGATGTGATCTCAAAGCAGCTGGATATAGAGCTGATCTCGCTCTGCATGATGGATGAGACTCTTCCTTTTGACCTGCGAGCGTCTTTCTGTAGACTCATGCTGCATGCGCACGTCGACCGTGACCCTCAGGAGCTTGTGACGCCCATCAAGTTTGCCCGCTTGTGGACTGAGATTCCCACCTCTATTAGCATCAAAGAGTGCGTTCACACACCCACACAATCACTTTATGGATGACTTTATATTGAGTTTTTTTTAACCCTTGATACAATAGGGATCCATATATGGTCACTTCATATACTTTGACTTTAATAGTTGTAGAAGTTTTGTAATAACCCCCAGTAACACTTAAGATTTTTCTAATAATTATTTCAATCAGTACTTAGTAATTTACTAACACTAAAGTTTGGGTAATTTTTTAGCTTAGCAAGGTTAAATATACTTGATCGAAATTACAGAAAAAAAAAATCTAATCAAATATTCTCATTTAAACTAACTTTTTTTCTGTATTCAATACAGTTTCAATTTTAATTTATCTGATTCAAAATGAATTTTCAGCATTATTTCTGCATCATGATCCTTTAGAAATTGCATAACATTTTAATAAATTGAAAGTTAAAAATAGCAATTATATGAAATAGAAATATTTTATAAAATTATAAAAGTTTTTAAAAGCACATTTTGATCAATTTCTGAATTAAAAGTAAAAATTTTCCTTAAAAAAATCAGTAACAAAGGGACTAAGCCGAAAAGAAAATGAATGAATGAAAAATAAGTAACACTTTAATTTAATACTAATTCTAACTATATTATTTTAGTGCTGTTTATTTGTGCATATTCTGCATGATTTTATACAACATCTTTATTCCTACCTATTACGCCCCAAGTCTAGGGAAAAAACAACATGGACATAATAAACAAAATAAGGTTATGGTGGTGGATTTTCCAAACAAACCAAAAAAAAACTTATACAAAAGATCTCCTTCGGTCCACAACCAAACGCGGACACTAAGTTGAGAGTAATTGAATAGTTTTATTATAGAAAAATAGTAGTTTAAATGAGCATCGCTTCAGGGTGGCCACAGGCCAAAATAACAAACAAAAGAATCTACAAAGTAAATAAACTATATTACCTGTAAATGTTTAAAGAAAAATACAGGAAGCTTACCTTCCTCCCTTAACATAAACAAAGTCAAAAGTAATAAAATAAATAGGCAGGCCACCCCTACAAGCTCAAACTCTCAAAAGGTTGGTTGTCGGCTGGAGGGGTAGGGAAATCCAGGAGCTATGGGATAACAAAACACCACAAGAAGGCGGGACAAAGAAAAAAACAAATGCAATGCGCAACAAAAATCCCAATATCTAAATCTAATTATTGATCTAATAACTATTAATAAGCAGCAAATTGTGAGTTTATTGAGATAAAAATGATTTAACTGTGAGAACTGTACCTAATAAAGTGTTACAAAAAATAGTACGGAATGATAGTGTATGCACAAACATTAAACATTTTTACATTGCAGTAAAGAGTCTCTATTTAAACAATAAAATGTGTAATGTATGTTGTTTTATGTTATAGTTATGACTCTCACTTGGATTATTCACGAGACAATAAAAAGAACAAGTTTGCTAATACCATGGCTTTTATGGAGGAATACCTCAACAATGTGCTCATCGATGACCTGCCTTTTGCAAACGAGGAGAAAAACAAGCTAACGTATGAGGTACTGTTGCACATTATTATGCTTTAGCTCCACTGGTAGTGCTTGGGAGTATTTATGGCTGCATACTTTAGCTTTGAATAAAACCATCTGCAAGATATTTCCAAATCATGTTCTCATTTTTGCTTCATTTACATGTTCGTAGGTGGTGAGCTTGGCGAGGCATCTCATCTACTTTGGCTTCTACAGCTTTTTCGAGCTCCTAAGATTGACTCGCACTCTTCTGGGAATCATAGACTGCACTCCGAGTAACGCTTCCGTCAACCCACTGTTCAATGATGATGGCAGTGGTCAGTAGTGAATAATGTTCAGATGTTTACATGGCTCCAGATTGCTGCTAAAATGGTTGCAAGAAAGTTATTTTTTTTAAAGCAAAAATTGATGATTATCATACATTTTATCATGTTTTACAGTTGAAACCTACTAAATGAAATAAAGTGTAACAATAGTTATGTACCAAATACTTAAATCTAATAAATCAAGTCACAAAAAACATTTGATGACATATTAAAAGGATCACAGTGCATGCCAAAATTGCTATTTAATTGTCACTTTAAATTTAAATAATTAGCATAATGGCTTAAACTTTTATGTATTTTTAATACCATACAGATTATGGCAGTTATGAAGTTTCGTTGTCACAAATACATCTGTTACTAATAATAATAATAATAATAATAATAATAATAATAATAGCTTTTATTTATAGGCACCCTTCAAAGCACTCAAAGACACCTTACAGTATATAACAAAAACATCAAAAAATACAAGCAGTGAAAAGCAATAGACAGGATATTAAACCAGCAAATCATTAAAAGCTATTCTGCACAAAAAAGTTTTATCTGAGATTTAAAATTGTAAATAGTGTCCACCTGGCGAATGTGCAAAGGCAGGCAGTTGCATAACTTTGATGCTGCACAATTAAAAGCCCTGCCACCAAATTACTTCATCTTAAAGTTTGGAACAGATAAGCTAAGCTGAATTATGATAAACATTTAGATTTTTTTGTTTTCACATTTAATTGAGAGATTAATGCATTTAATATGCTTCCCATGCTTATAGCCATTTTTGTAAATTTACTTTAAAAACGTCTTGTTAATTAATACTTAATTTATGCATCATTCATTCATTCATTTTCTTGTCGGCTTTGTCCCTTGCGGGGTCGCCACAGCGGAATGAACCGCCAACTTATCCAGCACGATTTTACGCAGCGGATGCCCTTCCAGCCGCAACCCATCTCTGGGAACTTCCACACACACATTCACACTCATACACTATGGACAATTTAGCTTATCCAATTCACCTGTACTGCATGTCTTTGGACTGTGGGGGAAACCGGAGCACCCGGAGGAAACCCACGCGAACCCAGGGAGAACATGCAAACTCCACACAGAAACGCCAACTGACCCAGCCCAGCCGAGGTTCGAACCTGCGACCCAGCGACGTTCTTGCTGTGAGGCAACAGCACTACCTACTGCGCCACTGGGTTGCCCTTTATGCATCATATTTAATATATATATATAATATTCACAATAGCTTTTAATGCATTTTAATGCAAATAGTTTTTAATGCATAACAATGGATTTTTTGTAATTGGGGAAAAAGAAATGACTAAATCTAATTAAATCATTAAAAATATATGATTTAAAGTTCACATTTAATGAGCAGTTGTGTAATTTATGAACTTGAATAATAGGCTAGAAAAGTCAATAAAATTATTTTTTAATAGCTTAGTAGTTAATCAATTGGTCTATTTTACGTATTTGTTCTACTGTGTGTAATTAAAAAAAGTTCTAAATATTTTTTTTGTTTGAATTTTATACTAACAAAAATAATAATGTAAAAATAAAATATGCAACACAGAGGGAAACCCATTATTTCTCAATTAGCTCACTATTTGTTTTAATCTGGAATGTGTATATACTGATATAAACTAAAACATCCTCGAATTCCAGTCTCCGAAATAAATTGATTGAATCATTCATTTGTAGGTAAGAACGTCAGGCGCTCCATTCATGGCATGGGGCAGATGATGTCTACCATGGTGCTGAACCGAAAGCCATCTCTGTTCTCTGCTCCTGGTCGATCTGGAGCAATGGACAGTCAAGTCGGCAGTAAAGACAGCATCGACACACAAGACATCACTGTCATGGACACCAAACTCAAGATTCTGGAGATTTTACAGGTAGTGCTTTCAAGTTATCTTTATTTCTGTAGCCCTTTATGCAATGTAGATTATGTCAAAGCCACTTTACAAGAACATAGCAACATTTCATCATTGTGGAACATATTTATTGCTGATGGTTGAAGAATAGTAGTAGAGTTCAGTTAAGTTCAATATGAATGTCATTCTTGAAGGATGATCCACTGCAGGACAACATAATGTGTTATTAACTTTAACAGAATAGTTCCACCCAAGTAAAACGTACCCCATAATTTACTCTTTCTAAAGGCTGGTTTATACTCAATGCGTTCGCTAGTTCACTTGGGTGCGCGCGGTGACTGTGACATCATTGCGGTGTTTGCAGAGGTTCGCGAGACATGATTTCAGCTGGCGGAGGGCACAACATTTTTTGAGACTCGAGCGTACCAGGTACGACTGTACAGACATCTTTATAATCCGTCCATGCGTGATCATAGAGATAGCAGATGACCAATAATTCTTCAATAATGTTATAAAAATCTTTATAATATTTATAATAATATTAAAATAATTTATAAAAATCTTTGACGTAGTTCCGGAAACTTCCTACCTTCCGTCTAATTTTACGGTTGTTGTTTTTTTGATCACCCCCTGTCGTTTTAAAGAATATCACAATGTCAAATGCGTCAACTATAAAAGCCTCGTCCATTTTATGAGGTGCGCACGCAGTCAGCGGAGTCAGCCTTAAAGCCATCCTTGGTGTATATGACCTCTTTTTTTAGACAAACACAGTCGAAGGGGTTTACACTTTTTCTTGGGTTTTCCATGGTGTGTAATGGTTTTGAGTAGTGGCCCTTTTTTGAAGCTTCCAAAAGCACATAAATCCATCGTAAAAATAGCTTATATGCCAACAGGGGGCTAATGAATATCTTATAAAGTAGGTTGATGTGTTTTTGTAGCTAAAATATTGAACATTTTAACCTCTTTCATCACACGTCATAGGATTAGTCAGATGTCAGCCAAGAAGTCTATAATAATCATTTTGCAGCTGACGTAAGTCTGTGATTTAAGTTTTTAATTTAAATATTTTTGTTGTAAAAAACATCCATCTACATCGTAAGACATTCATTAACTCCTTGGTGTTGTATTGGGTTAGGTTTAGGATGGTTTTATGTGCTTTTGTCAATATAAAGCATGGTGAAGCCAAGATAACATTTTAAACTAAACAGTGTTTATCTGAAAGAAGAAAGTCATTTACACACAATGGTTTATATGTGAGTAAATAGTAGATAATTATTATTTTTTGGGTGACCTATTCTGCAAAAATCTCTTTTATAAGGGGTATAAACACAGTTGTGTGGCAACAGCTTATAGCCAACCTTTTATGGTAAAAATTAATTAGTAACATTTTTTAGAATCACACTTCATTAAAAAAAAAGAAAAATAGAAACACTTCGACTGACATTTTCCCTTTGTACATGTCATCGTATGGGGAAAGCTCCGCCAATTAGTGGCCATTTCTTCCTCATTAGCATAGACAGCCCTGAGTGAGAAGCAGCCATTCGCCATTTAGAGTTTTGAATCTGCTGCTTAGCTCCCCCCTCTTTTGAAAAGAGACTGGGAGCACAATCTCATTAGAATTTGAAGCGACAGACACAAAAACTTCACAATTTGTATCAAAGCCTAAAAGGGAGTCAAAAAGGTATAAAAAAATTATTTGTGGGCTATTCTGAGCTAAAATTTCACATACACATTCTAGGGACATCAGAGAGTAATCTTACATCTTGTAAAAAAGGAGCATAATAGGTCCTTTTTAATATCAGAAATGTGAACAGTTTTTTTTTTTTCAAATTTGTTTTTGTTTATTTTTTTTGTGCAGTTTATCCTCAGCGTGCGTCTGGACTATCGGCTTTCATTCCTGCTGTCCGTCTTCAAGAAGGAGTTTGTGGATGTTTATCCTATGGAGGATGCAGATGCCACACATCATACTGAGCATGAGGGTAATGGATGTACTGATAAATATACAAAATCATACCCTGATGTGAATGCAATGACTAACCAACTAATCAAATAACATTAAGGTAACACTTTATTTTTATAGTGTCCTTGTTATGCATGTTCCAAAATTATGCATAATTACATGCTACTTACCTTAAACCTAAATTTGATCCTTTGAACCCAAGTACATAAAGTTCATAATATTGCTCAATACTAAAATGCATAACAATGACACTGTACAATAAAGTGTAAGCATCAATTAACATTCTGTGAAATTGCAGTATAATCAAATTACAGCATTACTTTAATGTACTAATCCCTCTATTTTTCTTCTTCGTGTTTGTCTCAGAGCATCGTTCTGGTGAGATTGGCCGTGTTTTATAATTTCTTGATTCTTAAAATGATTTCCTTGAAGGTGACGTGTGCATTATTTTTTGACCTATATTATACATTAACTTACATAAACTTACTATTATTAATACTAGTTTTTTCATTTGATGATGGCAGTACTGCAGAAATTACACACTTCACCTTCATTGGAACACTATTATCTAATTAATCGTAATTAATCTAATTAATTACTATATCTAATTAATTGTAGATTAATAGTAATAGTAGTTGAATTCTGATTGCATGTTCTTGTTATTAATTTATTTGTTTTTGAAATATTATAAACAGCTTCCATCAACCTACAGCACATTGGAGAGCAGGCAGAGGCCATGTTTGGAATTGGGTATGTTATTGCATTGCACATCTACAGCATCATATTTTTCATCTAACAAATAATCTGAATTGTGTATGCTGACATTTTTGAGTATGTCACTCGCTTTGCAAAAATAAAAACAAGCAAAAACACACCGCCTCAGATCAGATCAGAATGCATTTCGAATGACTCTGTAAGTTCTAGTTATGGGGATAATTCACCCAAAAATGAAAATTCTATCATAATTTATGCTCCCTCCACGATTTTCAAACCTGTTTGTTATTTTTTTTTTGAAGACATAGTATAGTTATACTATAGCTATAGAAACTATAGCTATAGCTATAACTATAGAAGTATAGTTATTTCTATGTTGGAAGACAATATCTACAAGTTTCCTACTACAGTTCTTTGGAATATCATCTTTTGTGTTCCACAGAAAAAAGAAACAAAGAGCTTTGAAAAACCTGAAACAAAAAAGTACTGCATAAAAGTTTGGAACCACTTAGTGAGTAAACGATTAGAGAATTTTCATTTTTTATGCGAACTGCTTCTTTAAGTAATATCATACAAGCAGGAGTGTTCCCGAATATCTGCATATGAGTCGATTGAAACGTCATATTGATTTTATAAAATAGTTTCATAAACACTGTAGAGATTATTTTGCCTGGTCTCCCATTTTACCCAAAGAATCTCAACAAAGTCGAAGCAGAACATTTGCACATTTAAAACAATGCTTGGGTATATATATGTAGTTTCTCAATGAATCAGTTTTTAAAAAATCGTGTAAGACAAAAATGTAAAAGGCAGCCACATTTCTTTCCAAAAAAAATCCCTCATTCTGAAGACATTGTTTTAATAAACGAATCAGCAAATCACTCAATAAAACAGGGATTTGGTGCCACCTCTTGACGGTTTTACTTATATATCAGTAATAGGTGAAAAACATACATAAATATTAATTATTGATATCAAAGAAAGTCCCAAAAATGTGAAATATTACTATTGCTCATGATCACTCACATTGTATAACCTCTGCACTTCTCTCACTGTACAGTAAAGGAAACAGCATTCTGGAAGTGGATGATGAAGGAGGACGAATGTTTCTGCGTGTTTTGATCCACCTCATCATGCACGACTACCCTCCCTTGGTTTCCGGGGCCTTGCAGTTGCTCTTCAAGCACTTCAGTCAAAGACAAGAAGTCCTTCACACTTTTAAACAGGTAAAAAGAGCTGTACCTAGACACTTCAGATCAAACATCTGCAGGTAGAGAACATTTCCAGATGTGCAAAATGGAGATTTAAAGGGATAGTTCACCCAAAAATGTCAATTCTGTCATCATTTACTCAAACCTTTAAAATGTTCTTTCTTCTGTTAAAGAATATATATATATATATATATATATATATAAATTTTTTTTTTTTTAATAATTCTGAAAACCTGTAACTATTGTCTTCCAGAGAACTCGCTTTCTTCAAAATATCTTCTTTAGTGTTTAACAAAAGAAAGAAACTCTAAAAGATAAATAGTGAGTATATTTTTATTTTTGGGTGAAATATTCCTTTAAGGGATGCTAACATTATATTTGACTTAAAAAACCAACAGAACAAAAATGTAGCTTTAAAATATCACAATCTTGCTTATCTGCATGCAGCAAATTACAATTCTGGCGCCACAAAAGCAGAAAATGCTAAAATGCAGGCCATTTTAGATAAAAAAACATGTCCTTTATCCTGCTGTTTGTTCTCTTCAGGTCCAGCTGCTCATTTCAGCTCAGGATGTGGACAACTATAAACACATAAAACGAGATCTGGATCTGTTGCGCACCATGGTGGAGAAGTCTGAGCTTTGGGTCATTAAAAAGAGCAGTTCTGGGGGAGATGGAAAGAAAGACAAGAAAGACAAAAAAGAGCCTGAAATGGTGCGTCATACACTGAGGCATGTGTGATTGTGGAGATGTGATTAATCACGTGAAAGAATGTTACTTATTTTTTCTCTTTTTTTTTTGCAGGTGTCCCCCGAGGAGGAGGCTGATACTAAGAAACAGACGGCCGAAAAAAGCAATGAAAGCTACCAGAATGTTAAAGAGGTGATGTTTCAGCATGTGTTCTAAGTATATAGTTATTATACTGGAGTCCAAAAAGTCTAAGATGTCTAGTTACAGTGCTCAGCATTTATGAGTACACCCCTCACAAATCTATCTTTTAAATTCATATTTTTAATATGTAGCTATACAATATTATATTTGTGCATATACATTAGGTTAGTCAGTACTGAAGCAAAATCTGGAGCTTGTCTTACAAAATAATTTACCATAACGGTCCAAAAACTAGTACACCCAAATTTATATGTTATAGAAAAATATTAAATACAAATTTAAAAAAGAGGAAAAATCAAGAGAAGCAAAACATTTTTTTAAAACTTAGTTGATATTTTGTAGGTTGTAATTAATTTTTTTCTTCAATATTTAGCTTGAATTTAATTGTATTATCTTTCGATTTCTAAATATGTTTGGTGACTAAAATATTATTTTAATAAATAAATCTGTTTAATAAATCTGTTTTGTTTAAATGCACCAAAATACATTGCCTATAGT
This sequence comes from Danio kyathit, assembly GCA_903798195.1. Taxonomy (NCBI): domain Eukaryota; kingdom Metazoa; phylum Chordata; class Actinopteri; order Cypriniformes; family Danionidae; genus Danio; species Danio kyathit. The sequence continues at coordinate 28,691,488 of LR812526.1, forward strand.
CACTGAGAAATGGATAAAAATATTAACTTTACTGTTTAAAAGTTTGGATCTGTAAGTATTTAAATATTTATTTTTATATTTGATCAGCAAGGATGCATTCATAAAGCTTAATTAAAGCATAGTTCTTTCAAAAATGTAAATTATTGATAAATAAAAAATAATTTACTCATCTTCCACTTGATCCAAACCCATTTGCGTTTTTATCTTCTATTGAACACAAAGGAAGACTTCCATGGTATTTTTTGTTCCTTGTATGGATGTTTATGGCTGCTTTTTCTCCCAACATTATTCTGAATATCTTGTTTTTTGTTCAAGAGTATTAAGAGTAAGTAGTTTGGGCAAACTTTCCCCTTAATAGTAAAGTATGTTAAAAAAGTATTTTTTTTAGTTATTTCTTTTTCAGTTAAGTGTTGATTGCTCTTTTCTACCCATTATTATATTCATTATTCTAATAATAGTCATGCTAATAACTGAAGTTAAATAAGAATCTCTCATAAGTCCGAATTTTTTCTTAAGTGTAACATTCAGTCATTAAAACCTATTTTTTTATAAAGGACTGCAAGTAAATAACTGTAATTGAGAATAAAAATAAAAACAATGTAATGTAATATGTATTTATATAGCGCATTTATTCTATATGGACATACACCCAAAGCGCTTCACAATCATGAGAGGGGTCTCACCACACCACCAACAAAGTAGTTAACTGTACTGTTTTGGTTTGCTTTTCTTGTGAAAAAGCAGATTCATGATGATGACAATAACGTTTTAGCATTATAAATCTGCTGCTATGAAAGAGCCAATTACATTACAGTATGCTGTAGTTCCCAGCCTTATTATTAATTAACCATGATCAGACTGGAGGTTTTCAATACCAGAAGATAGACTTTATTGACTTTTTTTTCAACATAATAAAATATAGCTGAAAAAATCCAGAGCAATCTGAAGTCTCTCCTGGACAGTTCTATCTGTCTGTGTCCATGGTCCTGTATTTAGGGTGCTGTGACATTTTTCTATTATATTCTTGGCTCTCAGCCCTGCTAGCTCAGGTCTGCGTTCCAGTGTTGCCTCTCCTGAATGCTTTTTACAGATATAACTTTATATGAGTATTTAACATATATAATCAGTGCTTTACATATTCAGTTATTTTGCAAATTCAGTTATTCTCTAGCTTCTTATAGTTGGTCCTGCTCTTCTGCAGGCTGCTCATCTTACACACATACCACAGTTTTAGCCTGGCTCAGTTCTTTAAGTTACATGTCTACTGAACACTTTTAGAGACACTACTGCATACTTTTAGAGAATACAAAATCTTTGTCAATTACAAAAGACAACATGTAACATTTAACTTCTGACATAACTTGTGACGTATAACACAGAACAGAACTATTATATAAACATAAAAGATTAATGGCAACTTTGACACATTTTCTCACGGATGGATATGTACTTCTTAAATGAGCTAACCAATATCTTAAATCTGTCCTCTGATCTCCAGATTCTAGAGCGATTGAATAAAATGTGCAGTTCAGGTGTATTTAAGAAGCAGCAGAGGTTACTGAAGAACATGGGTGCACATAAAGTTATGCTGGACCTGTTGCAGATCTCCTATGATCGGGTTTGTGGCCTTTTAAAGCATTTAAAACTCTACTAGATGTTTTGTAGCAACTTTTTGGAGGATTTGTCCCCCATCTTACAGCTCATGCTTTTTCTCTTTTCAGAATGACACCAAAATGCTGGAGATCATCAAGTATACTCACCTGTTTCTGCAGAAGTTCTGCACGGGGAATCTGGAGAATCAGGCTCTCCTCCATAAACACCTCAACCTCTTCCTCACACCTAGGGTCAGTGCAAAGCAAAATGGGATAAAAAAAAACCCATTAGTATAGCATACTTGACAGATTTGATTTGAAACAACAAACTCCGGTGTGATTGTCTGTTAGTGCTGTTTATTTAAATTGGCGTGAACACCAAACAAGTGGAGTGAGAACTGAACTACAAGTGTGAACATACACTAAGATGTCCTCGTATATTTTGATTGTGTTCTCTCTTCTCTTTTTGTTTTCTCTCCCAGCTCCTTGAGGCAGAAACAATGCAGCAGATTTTCAGCAATAATTTTCAGCTCTGTTCTGAGATCAGCGAGTCTGTCCTACATCATTTTATACATTGCCTGGCCACACAAGGCCGGCACATTCAGTACCTCAACTTTCTGCACACCATCATTAAGGCCGAAGGGAAATATGTGAAGAAATGCCAAGACATGATCATGACCGAGGTTTGTAACCTTGGACTGTTGGTACAGCATGTTTTGATTTTAACCGTTTGTTTGACCGTCATTTTTATTTTCATCCATTCATTCATTTTCTTTTCGGCTTAGTCCCTTTAGTAATCAGGGGTCGCCACAGTGGAATGAACCACCAATTTATTCAGCTTATGGTTTATGCAGCGGATGCCCTTCCAGCTGCAACCCATAACTGGGAAACATTTGTGGGAAATCCACTTTACAGCTACTCCCAGTTTTCTCTCATTCAACTCAAATCCAAATGTGTACATTCATATTTTAGGGCGTTCATTGCATTATTTAATTGTTGTAAAGTTGTAAAGTATTTAAGTCAAGTGAACTTTATACAGTGTAGATTGTGTCAAAGCCACTTTTCATCAGTATAAAAATCCATAAAATATTTCAGATTGTGGGACATATTCAGCATATCAGTCAGGTCACAGAGTAGTTGTAGAATGATAGTCTACAGTATTTTAGTTCAAAAGAGATTCAGTTTCAGTTTACTTTAATACAAATATAAACACAGTTTAATATGAATGTTAACGGATAAGAAACATCTTTCTTGATAAATCTTTTATTTTTATTTTTATATGCTTTTTAATGATTTTTAGGAACATATAACCAGTAGGAACAAAACAAACAAACAAACAAACAAACAAACAAACAAACAAAAAACTACATTTATATACATATTTACGTACACAAATACATCCATTCCACATGTATATCTATATACATACATACATAAAAGTATTAAATTAACCTTGTCAAGTAAGTAAATAAATAAATAGTATAAGTATAAAATAAAATAAAAAGTTGCCAAACATATTCTCTCTCAATCTTATGATGAATCCTCATGCTTGAAATGCTTGTTCCACCATACATTTGGACATTAGTTAATGAAAATAACATAGACACTAAATTGGCACAGTGGCTCAGTGGTTAGTACTGTCGCCTCACATCAAGAAGGGCGCTGGTTCGATTCCCAGCTGGGTCAGTTGCCATTTCTGTGTGGAGTTTGCATGTTCTCCCCATATTCACGTGGGTTTCCTCTGGGTGCTCCGGTTTCCCCCACATGTCTAAACCCATGCGCTATAAGTGAATTGAATGAACCTAATTGGCCATTGCGTGTGTATTTGTGTTTCCCAGTACTGGGTTGTGGCTGGAAGGGCATCTGCTGCATAAAACATATGCTGGAATAGTTAGTGGTTCATTCTGCTGTGGCGACCTCTGATAAATCAGAGACTAAGCCGAAGAAAAATGAATGAATGAACATGGACACTTAGGGATATTAAAAAAAATTGTACTTTTAAACAGCTTTTTTAAACCATTTTGATCCTTAATGTGGGGATGCTGGTTGTGTATGAATGGCTTGATGTAGAAATATGTTTTGGTTTGTTTATTTGTGTTTATGCAGAAAACAAATAAACCTTAAACCAGTTGTGAATTATATCAGTAATGAATAATTGTCACCAAACGTCACCACAATGACGTCTTTTTCATCATTAGCTCACTAGTGCAGGTGATGACGTGGTCGTACTCTACACCGACGACACGTCGTTCAACACCATGGTGGAGCTGATGACCCAGTCGAGGGAAGCGGTGAAGGACGACAGCCCACTGCGCTACCATATCTCTCTGGTGGAGCTGCTGGCTGCATGTGCTGAGGGGAAAAACGTCTACACCGAGATCAAGTGCACATCTCTGCTGCCCCTAGAGGACATGGTCAAAGTAATCACACATGAAGACTGCATAACTGAGGTAAACATACAATTAAAACAGTTTCATTTTAAAGAATTATGTTCAGCCTCACTATACTGTTTAATGTGATGGAGGAGCCAGTTAATGGATTAATTTAAATTTAAAGTTAGGACCATTCTCTGTAAACGCTAGAGATGGTTGTGAAAATCCTAGTAGATCAGCAGTTTCTGAAATACTCAAGACCAGCCTGTCTGGCACCAACAACCATGCCACGTTCAATGTCACTTAAATCACCTTTCTTCCCCATTCTGATGCTCGGTTTGAACTGCAGCAGATCGTCTTGACCATGTCTACATGCCTAAATGCATTGAGTTGCTGCCATGTGATTGACTGATTAATAATTTGTGTTAACGAGCAGTTGGACAGGTGTACCTAAATGAAGTGGCCGGTGAGTGTATATTGTGATGAATCAAAAAACTTCAGGAATCCTCTGTATCTTGCAGGTAAAAATTGCTTATGTAAACTTTGTGAACCATTGCTATGTGGACACAGAAGTGGAGATGAAGGAGATCTACACCAGCAACCACATCTGGAAGCTCTTTGAGAACTTCACTGTAGATATGGCCAGGGTAAGTCCAGTCTACTGGAACAATAATGTTAAATCTTATGTTTTTTTTAATGTATTTTCATTAACTTGACTTGATTTAATTGTAATTCCAGGTGTGCTCCAACCGTGAGAAACGCATGTCAGACCCTGTGCTGGAGAAGTATGTGATTCAGGTGGTTTTAGACACTGTAACTGCCTTCTTCAGCTCTCCTTTCTCAGAGAACAGCACCAGCACGGAGGTGAAGTTCTTCTTTTATTTCATTGTAAACCATTCCATAGACTGATTAGGGCCAAAGCACTGAAAATTTAAATTTTTTTGAAGTTTCTTTCATTAATTTAAAGAACAATTAAATTTTAAAACTTTATTACAAATTGAAAATTAAATAAAAAAATGTAAAATTAAATACTTAAATATATTTTAAATATATCCAACACTATTTACATTTGTTTAGGGGGAAATCCAAGAAAATACTCTTATATTCAAAGTTTGTGGTTGTAAAGATTTTAAGCTGCATTATTTGAATCAAAAAATGAAATAAAACTTAAAATGAAATATCATTTTTGAAAATGATTATATTATTGGAAAATGTTATTACAATTTAACGGCTGCTTTGCATCTTTATTTATTTTACAGTGTTTTAAAACAGTGCCAACTTTTCATAAGTGATTACACTAGTTTTTAGTGTCTCAGAATCTTTTAGAAATCAGAAATGCTAAAATGCTGATTTTTTTGCTCATTAAACTTGTTTATTTAAATTATCAATGATGAAAGTTGTACTGCTTAATGCTTTTGTGGAAACTGTGATGCTTTATAGCAGCATTTATTTGAAATTTAAATCATTTTAAAAAGTTATACATTTTCTGTCACTTTTTTATTTTACTTTATTTGTATTGGTGTTTAACAAGACCTAACATAGTAGTGTACCCTACAAGGTCACACTTTATTTTGATGGTCCGTTTGTTGAGTATAAGTTACATTGCATCTACATGCCAACTAATTCTCATTAGATTATAAGTAGACTGTTAGCTTGGGGTTAGGGTTGGGGTTAGGGTAAGTTGACGTGTATTTGCTAATTTTCTTATAGTCAGTTAAGGCCCAATCCCAATTCTACCCCTTAGCCCTTCCCCTTACCCCTACCCCTCGTTTTGCGCGTTCCCGTCAAGGGGTAGTGGTTTCTCTTTAGCTTGGCATAGGGCTAAGGGCAAGGGGTATACACCCCTTCGAACGAAGATTTTTCAGGAGCACACTCGAAACGGAGGGGTAAGAAAATTTCCCAGAATACACCTTGCACCCGGAAGTAAGGAGATCCACAAATTAGTATTTTTTGTCATTATTACAAATTTTTACGACAAACAAACCTATGTTTTAATATATTCATAACCGGGTTCATGTTTTACCGTCATGCTTTTTTAAAAAAAAAGCAAAAAAAAAAAACCTAGCTAAATTTCACGATCTATAATCCATAATAATAACTCCTGTACAGCAGTCCCACAACATTCTGTCACTCGATGACACTCGAACACCCTGTCAGAGCAGTCTAGTGGCTGAAAATAAGCTTTTTACAGTGTCTGGGATAATGTTAATGTTGTTTTCGTGTATTTACATAGATGAATATGGCCACTGTGTAAATGCACAGTATAGTTACGATCTTATTGCCACATTAGATTGTTATGATAACATAATATATCCCTTCAGTTATTTCCTGATGATAAACACCAAAAAATAACACAACTAGAATAACTACAGCAGTCGTGATCGTCTGATCTCATGTGAAACAAGAGATCGCGATGACATATGATGACGTGTGCAGGTGTTGAAGTGCTGTCCCAATTCTTAGGGGTAAGTTTTGAAGCCCTTCCCCTTAACCCTTGGTTTTAATGGCCAAGGGGAAGGGGTAGGGGTACAAAAATAGAATTGGGATTGGACCTAAATGTCTGTTGAAGGAGCAGTATCAACAGATATTAAGCAGACAGTCAACTTATACTCAAATGGACCATCAAAATAAAGTGTTACCTAAAACTTATGACTTAAAAATAAACCTGTCCTCTGAGAGAAAATAATAATAATAATAATTGAGCAAGTTTACAATAAAAGAGTAAAAAAAGAAAAAGAAAAGAGAGAAAAAAGAGAAAAGTTCACATTAAGGAGTCAGTATTTCCTTTTTCTAGTTATTTACTGTGCATTAAAGCTGACATCAACTGAACAGGGTAAGCCTTTGATATAGTCTAAAACAGGGTTCCAGGTCTTGTAAAACGATTTGAGAGATCCTGCAAGTAAGCATCTTAACTTCTCAAGTATTATGCATCTAAAGACTTCTCGGATTCACATGTCCTGTGATGGAGGAAGTACCTTTTTCCATTTGATTAGATTTGGCTTGTCTAGCTAAAAGAGTAGAAAAAGCAATAACCAGGCAAGATGCAACAGTCAAGTCAACTCTCTCTGAAATACCAAAAAGGGCTGTCAAGTGGCTAGGGTCTAGATTTATGTTAATAGCTTCATTAAGTGTATCAAAAACACTGGACTTTGTCAATTGAGGGCAACTCCAGATCATATGGAGATGGTTAGCAGCATCTTCTGTCACTTTTGATAAGTTGCATCATTGATAAATAAAAGTAAGCGTTTCTTAAAAAAAAAAACTAACCCCAATCTCTTCAAAGTTTGAGTTAGCTTTAAAATATATACTGTATACTTTACTGGAAGAATAATAAAATAAATATGATTACTATTTGATATATACAGTACCATGTCTCTTATATCACATAAATGTTTTTTTTAATTATTTGATCAGTTGTCATTTAATTCTGCTAATTTTCTCCTCATTTTTCTCTTTTGTCCCTTTCAGGCTCATCACACCACTGTAAAGCAGCTTCTGCAGTCCACCATGCGTCTGTTAGACTGTCCATGGCTACAGCCACAGCAAAAAGTCCAAGTGGAGTCCTGCATCCGAACACTAGCAGTGACGAGTAGGTCATTCTGAAGTGGAAAAATGAGGATTCAAATGTGTCTGTATCACTTTTCATAGACATAAAAGTTTTCTGTTGCATGACCAATTATTATTATTTTTTTCTGACTGTCCACAAAGCCAAGAGTCGCTCTATTCCTCTGCCGGTGGAGTTGGAGGCTCATGTCAACATGATGTTGAGTCACAGTAATTCCCTCACATTGTCCCGATCCAGTCACTCCAACAAAAGCATGTCACGCTTAACACGGCCTGCTGCTCCCACCAACCCCTGGGACTACAAGAACATCATTGAAAAACTACAGGTATCTAAGTGTGTGTGGTATAAATAGAAGCCTCATACCCATTTAAACTCATTTAAATTTTGGAGTCAAGTGACTTCCCAAAGAAATGATTTATTTCCTTAATTAAGTATCTAGTTAGTAACATTATTTATAAAGTACACCTTGCTAGTATGGGGTTAGATCCAGTGTTACAAACAGAACTGCTTTAATTCTTCATGGCAAACATTGCTCAGAGATTTAAAGGGATAGTTCACCCAAAAATGACAATTTTCCTCAACATTTACTCTCACTCAAGTAAGTGGATCAAAACTTGAATTTATTTTTGTCTTCAGAACAAGATATTCAGAAGATAGTGCTGTTTCTTTTTTTTCTTTTTTCTTTTTTAAATAATAACCATGTTAATAGAATTAATAATAAAATGGTCACTTTTTCCACTTACTTTTTTAGTGCCTTGGACTTATTTATTCTAAGGAATGTCAGAAAACAACAGTCATTGACATTCATAGTAGGAACAAAACATTCGGTGACACTTTAGTTTAGGTCACAATTCACAGTATTAACATATAACAATTAACTACTGTAACACTCCTAGCTTAATAAACTATTAATTAGTATTTATTAATACTACTGTATTAATAGTTAGTAAGGTAGAAGTTGGGTTTAGGTTTTGGGTAGGATTAAGGATGCAGAATAAGATCATACTTTTATAACTACTAGTGAACAGTTAATAACTTGATAATAGGCAGGTAATAAGCCAGTAGTTAATAGCATGAATTGTGACCTAAACTAAAGTTTTACCATAGTCAGTGGCTGTTTTTCACCCAAACATTCTTCAGTTTTCCAATCATTTGTGTTGAACAGAAGAAAGAAACTCATACGTGGAGATGAGTAAACGATGACAGGATTTTCATTTTTATGTGAACTATCCCTTTAAGTGTTTGCGTTAATGAGCAGCAGGTGTACCTAATCAAATTAATTAAGAATGCACTTAAAATAAGCCATGGGCATGTTGAAATGGTAACACTTTAGAATAATGGTCCAGTAGTTAATGTATTAACTAACATTAGTGTTAATAATCTTGTACAGCATTTATAGTTCAACATTTAGTAATGCTTTATTAATATCCAAAGTTGGGCTTGTTAACATTAGTTAATGCACCATGAGTTAACATGAACTAACAATGAACTAATGTTTTTAAACACTAACAATAACAAAGATGAATAAATATCATAATAAATGTATTACTAATTGGTTGTTCATGTTAGTAAATGCATAACTAGCATTAACTAATGGAACGTTGTTTTAAAATCTTACCGTAAAAATGATTAAATATCAAATTTCAGTAATAATGTTTAGATGTACAGTATGAGAGTTTGTGTAACTGTGCTGTTAGGATATCATTAACACACTAGAGGAGCGTGTGATGCCTTTGGTGAATGCGGAGCTGTCTGTGCTGGTGGATGTGCTGCATCAGCCTGAGCTGCTGTTTCTGGAAGGCACTGATGCTCGCTCACGCTGTGAATCAGGAGGATTCATTTCTAAGTGAGTCGCTTTTGTGTAACTTCTGACTTTTGCCGCTTTGCTTTCGGCACACATGTTATGGCTCAGTCACATAAAAGCAGAGCGAGCATGTGTGACTTCATGTTTCTTTCCTTTGCTCTGAGCAGATTGATCCAGCACACAAAGGCCCTCATGAACTCCGATGAGAAGCTCTGTATCAAAGTCCTCAGAACTCTGCAGGAAATGCTCATTCGCGAGTTAGATTTCGATGACAAGGTGAGGTTGAATAACAGTAGTAAGTGATAATAGGCATTCTAAATATTAAGCGTTTTGAAATTTGTAAACTACAGAATTTTTAAATTTCCAAAGTTTTTTCTAATTTAACTTAATCTTCAGAAAGTATATTGTAAATATTAAATATAATACTATATATTAGAATTATAGGTGGGCATAGATTATTTTTTTTAATCTAGATTAATCTAGATTAAAATGGCTCATTTGAATTCTGCCGAAGGCATTCAGAATATGTGTGTTACCCAAATAATAAGTCTTTGAGAACGGGTTTCTCAAGCCAGGTGGCGCATTAGACCAGGGAAACTGTTCTACTATGATAATTGGTGATGAAAATAAATTATGTTCAATAAGACGTACTTGTGTTTACTAAATGTTTATGCAGTTAAACATGAATTTTGAACTGTAGGCCTACATAAGCTCCAAACAGCGATTTCATACTTGCTTTTGATGTACGTACATACAGAAAATGCTGCTTCGCAAAGACAAGTTCACAGAGCCCTGACGGTGTCAAGCATTGAGTATGTTTACATGGGCAACAATACTTTAATACGATTTTAATATGATTAAAACAATACTCTGATTAAGAGTCTACCATGTAAACAGCAATTTTTGATTACCTTAATGCAACTAGTCATAACTGTAGTTATGTAGTTCAGTCATAACTGAACTACACAGAAATGGAATTAATACGTGGAGTATGCAGATATTAGTGGCAATACTGACAAACTAGCACCATCATGTAGGACTTTTCGCCATATTTTCCGACAAGATCCACACAGGCGGCTGTCAGTAAAGGACCGCACAGACGTACAGACGCACACACACACACACATCGCGAAATGCGGAAGTTTCTTTTTCTTCTCATTTGGCGTTCGTTATTAAATTCCATAACACTCTCACCAGTCCTTACTCATTTATTTGCGTCTAATACCCCAGTTTCTCACGAAGGCATGACTTAAATGTTCATGAGTTAAAGTAAAACTGGCGAACTGCAGTTAAAGTCAGGCATCCTGCTGATTTGATTCAGAAGGGCACTTCATTCTCAGACGGCTCACCGGTCAGGTATACATCCACGCTAAACTTTCAAAGTGAAAGTCCCCATAGCTTGCGTAGAATAGACACAGCTCTCAACCCAATTTTGAGAATAGATTAACGCCGATATTTTTTGTATCGCGTGATAAGAGTCTCGCGTTAACGCAGCACGTTAACGCCGATAACGGCCCACCACTAATTAGAATGCAAGTTACTGTATAGTCAAAGACGAGACATCCATTTTGGTGTCTGCATCAAATCAATTTCACAAAACGGACTTTATCTAGAAAACATATAAACATTTACTGTATATAAACAATTCAAGTGTCTACTTGAGTAACTAATTTGGTTAACCTTTAATTGTATTAATTTTTATATTATGATAGTAATTGTTATGATAGTAATTGTGAAACAAACATCACTACTTTATATACAGGGCCGAATTAACATAAGGGCAAGGTGGGGCTGAAGCCCCAGGGCCCACGGAAGAAGGGGCCCTTGATTGAAGAATTAAATTGCACTATGACGCAGGAAACGCCTCTTTGCTTTATGCTTTCTCTTGTTGATAGTGTGAAGTATTCCTTTCGGTTCGCTGCTGTTCAAAAACAGTGACTCCGGTGCTAAACTGGGCTGTAACCCAATCAGAATATTGAATAGCCCTGTTTTAGTCACCCATAAGGGTGATCAGATGTCCCAATTTTCCCAGGACAGTAATAATATGGAGCAATAAAATATTGGTGCTGGCTTTCATTAAACAATATATCTGATGCAATAAATAATTAAATAAAATAAGGATGCTAACCTGTAACTCAGAAGACCACAATAAGGGATATTAAAGATATCCTGTCATTAGGGATTTATGGTCAGCTAAAGTTCTAAAGAACCTTTTAAAGGTGAACCCCTATTTAAAGTATTTTTTATAAAGCACTAATTTAGGAAGCATTGCAAATGTTTTTTGTTTTGCTAATTTTTGCAGCCTGTTTGAACTTTCAAGTTCATGTTTTGTCATTACTTAATTTTGTATACTTGCAGGCCTATTTTAATAAAATAAAAGGAAAATATACAATAATCAAATATAAATCAAATGGTGTAAAATTAGATAATAATATTAATTGATAAATTATTAATAATAATAACAATAACAGCAATTAGGGCCCTTGGATTTGCTATAGCCCCAGGGCCCAATGTGTTCTTAATCCAGCCCTGTTTATATACACATATACACTTATTTATTTGACAACATACTTTACATGCCCATTTGCACATATAACGTTGTATATAGTAATATACCTGTACATACACTTGTCAGTTTGTATATTTGCATTCACTACTTCTATTTTTAAAATATATTTATTACAATAAAGCTCTTTCTGATTCTGACTCTGATTAACCTTTTTTAACCTTTTGTGAAAATAAAAGGTCGAAAGATGATAAAAAGATTAAATCATCATGAAATGTTACAGATATGTTTATGTACAGTAAAAATGAAATAACTCTGTAAATTAGGATATATGTAAAAGAATGTCATACTTAATTATTTTATATTTTAAAATATTTTCATTACATAAACATTGGGTACATATGGGTAAAATCCATTTAAAAAGATTTAAAATGAATTGATATTTTAGGGCTGCATTGTGCAACTTATTTATTCTTGTTCTAAATATGTCTGAAAAGTTTTTTTGGTGTATACATTTTTTGTTATACTAAATTATATTTAAGTGAATGTCTTCTGTAAATTTAGGTGACTTAAAAACATTGTATATATGTAAGCAAGTAAATAAGTAAATAATAAGACACATTGTTTAAAAAAAACTAAATATTTCTTGTACAATTTCCAGAGGTTAACAAAAATATATTTATATGTTCAAACACAACGCCTTACCTACAGTATTAAATTACTTCTTTCATTTTGCAGGGCTTTGCCTTAAGAAAGGTGTTGCTCCAGAATTACCTCTACAACAACAAAAAGAACATAAAAGCAGAGCTTGTTGAACATGCAGGAGGTAATTTTCAATATTTTTAAAGCTAGGCTTGTGATCGGTACAATCAAATGTAAATCACAGCATTCTTCCAGATAAGTTTAGTACTGTGACCGAATTTCTTCAAATGACAAATACCAAAAAAGGTCCACACTTAATAATGTATTAAAGGTGCAGTATGTAAGTTTGACACCCAGTGGTTGAACTAGGTATTGCACACCTGGCTCAAAACATACGCAACCGCAGGTTGCCAGATTGACGACATCAACAGACGTGTGCCAAACTATCGAGCCTAAAGGCTAATTTTCTAAATAAAAACAATGGCACGCAATAGAAGGAATATTTTCCATATCAAAAGAAGTTTTTGTTCTAACCAACACCTGAAATTTATACTTTAGAAACGGCTTCTATTTCTTGCAGCTGAACAACAGGATAAACTGACAATGTTTACCTCAGGTACACCTCATGTGCTTTATTTAGTGTTAAATGCTAATAATGTGAGTTTAAATGCTATTTTACATGATATTTATTGCCATACTACTGAAAGCATCAGCAGATAGATCTTGAAATAAAATAAACCATTTGAAATTGAACTTTAGAACTGTGACTATGTGTAAACAAACACATATCAGAGATTCAGCATCTACATTTAATGATGTTAAAGAGGTTTAATATGCTTTAATTAGAGTGCAGTAAGTGCACTGTTCTGTGCTTTGAATGGCTGTATTTAAATTTCTGTCATGTTTCGTCTGGTGCAAACAGCCCAATTGCTTATCACTGCAAATCTTGTCATGCAGCGTGTTGTTGTAACCTGCTCACCTAATGTTTTCGTTCATAATATTTATATGATTTGCTAATTAATAACCACTTCATGTAGAACTCTGAATCTGTCTCTCATTTCGGAGTCTGCTACTGTCCACCGGAGGTCGCATTTCGGTCAAATATGCTTTGAGGGCCTTCCTTACTGAATGAATGAAATATGCAGTTTTCCACCAAGGCAACCCGGGGTGCTGAAATATAATTTGCTAAACTGGCAGTAGGCACATTAAAAGAACCAAAGCAACGACAGCCATTCCAGCATGTGACACACATTTTCAAAGCAGAATATCAGACTTCAGCATTGTTTTTTAGATAAACAAAAATGTTCACTTAGCATGTTTCTTAAATATCCGCAAGCATATTATGGTATTTTTATGTTTTAGAAGAGTCAAAAACGTACATACAGCACCTTTAAATGAATAACAGGAAGAAAAATAAATAAAGCCTTTGTCACTGATCTTCTTTGGTATTTGTGATCAGTACAGAAATCAGATTATTGCTAAAATGACACTGCAGAATTATTAAGATACAATTCACAAGCAAGACTTCTGACTTATGTTTGTGAAGGTGCGGAGGGCGAGAGAGACTGGCTAACAGTGGCAGCATTACAGTGTCGTCTGGACAAAGAAGGCGGCACCAAACTCTTCACAGACCTTATCACCAGCACTAAAAATGAGAAGATCTTCCAGGAGAGCATTCAGCTTGCTATCAGTCTGCTAGAAGGAGGAAACACAGAGATCCAGGTGGAGGAGCAGCTTCTGTGCAAATAGAGCTAGCAGGAGGAACAGTACATTATGCATTATTATGATTATATTATTCTATACTTTATAACAGAACTCCTTCTACAAACTCATGATGGGAGACAACAAGTCCGAGAAGTTTTTTAAAGTGCTGAATGATCGCATGAAAAACGCACAGGTGGACATCAAATCCACCGTCTCTGTCAATGTGGGGGAAATGAGCAACAAAGCCAAAGACGACAAAGATCTTGAGACTGGTAATGAACGGCACAATTGCTTCTTCTTAAAGGGACACCCCACTTTTTTTTTGCAAGTTGAGCTTAACCATTTTTTCATCCCTTCAGCTGATCTCCGGTTCTAGGAGGGACACTTTTAGCTTAGCTTAGCATAGATCATTGAATCAGATTAGACCATTAGCATCCCACTCAAAAATGACCCAAGAGTTTCAATAATTTTCCATTTAAAGCTTGACACTTCTATAGTTACATAGTGTACTAAAACCTATAATGAAAAGTTTCTATTTTCTAGGCTGATACGTCTAGGAACTATACTCTCATTCTAGCGTAATAATAATTTTTTTGTCATACTGTGGCTTCAGCAGACACAATGATATTACACAGCGCCTAAAATTACCAACTTGCTACCATTGCAATAGGAAATAGACACAGTTACTTCTTTAGTAACTGAATAAAATGATCAATGTTCATCTGATATGCAAAGAAACAAATGAATCTGACTCTAACAGTGGTTTTCGTCAGGTGGCGTATCGTCCTTTGGCCAGCCTGAGCAACCTCCTCAACCTGAACAACAGGAAGTGGAAACAGAAATGGGGCCGTCTGTCATCATCATGAAACCCATCTTGCGCTTTCTACAGCTGCTCTGTGAGAACCACAATCAGGACCTTCAGGTTTGAACAACCCCACACGAACAATCAGTTTAGATCATGGGGATTAGCTTGATTTAAAATGAGTAGCTGGATATCAGACCTTTGGCCAAAAGTAATCTGCATCTTTAGTCTCACAGTTTAGTTATCTAGGAAAAGTATTTTGTCTTTATTGAACATTTAACATTGAGTATTGTTATTTTTGTTAATTATTTTTTCGTCTTTGCTTTAGAACTTTCTTCGCTGTCAGAACAACAAAACAAACTATAACCTGGTGTCTGAGACTCTGCAGTTTCTGGACATCATGTGCGGCAGCACAACTGGAGGACTGGGTCTGCTGGGCCTTTACATCAATGAGAACAATGTGGAGCTGATCACACAGACCCTGGAGACCCTCACAGAGTACTGTCAGGGGCCATGCCAAGAGAACCAGGTCAGATCATCAATTACGAATACTGGAATTATTTCACATAAAAACATTTTAAGCCACAGATGCTTCATAAGGTGAGAGACTTTATGTAAAAAAAACTTTTGTGATTTTGGACTTTTTGACTTTCCATAAAGTGTTTTTTTTTCAGTCTAAAACACAGAAATGATTAATGTATATATATTTTTAAGTATTAAGTTCTCCATTTCACACTTTATCAGTCTGTGTCTGAAGACTTCAATTACAATATATATTTTAAAAAGATTTTTTCTCCTACAGTGAGCCATAAATCTCCACTTCAGCAGCACGTACATTCACATTACAACTTACAACTGTACAGTTTTATTCATATGTGTTTTGAAGGTTTTTACACAGGGATGTGTTTATCTTTAACTGATTATATCCGATTTTATACATTTCATTCCACAGTAAGTGTGAAAAATACTTTTCTTTCTGGCCGTTTGCAGCATTTTCTGAATTGTGGGTTGATAAAATGATTCTTAATATGTCAACAAGTGAAACAAGAATTTTAATGCGGAGCTGACTTTATCCAATGTTCATATTTTCCTCCTAGGAAAACAGTGGATATTTAAAGCTGCTTAAAAACAAAATTTTCAATGTTTAGTTTGCTACCTCCCACTGTTATTCTTAAGGTTAATCATTTATTTGTGCAAGTTAGTCCATTGAAAGTTTTTGTTTGTTTCAGTCCTTCTGTTGATATCAACATGAGGGTTTCCATAGCAACTGCATATTAAAGGGGAAATGAAGCACTCAGTCAAGTTTACATTATTTTGTACATTGGATTCCACTTTAATAAAAATATATTAAACAAACTCGATTAATGTAATCATTTAGAAGAAAACGGCATGTTTTACTCTAGATTTTACACCTAGGGCGCCACCATCTTGGAATGTCGCTGTGTCTGACGTCACGGGGTTGGTTCCGTTCCCTCAGCTGAACAGACAATGAAAGTAAAGGAGTGAACACGGAGAATGTAAAGCCTAATTTAAACCAGTGCGTAAAGTTGTGGGCATGGAGCTGATGCAAATACAAGCATTAGATGTGGGTCTAATATAAAGGTATATATATTTATTCTGTTTTTCTTTTTTTCCTTTTTAATTATCGATCATTTGATGCGCTTTGATTCACTCTCTGTATTACGCTGCCTGACAGGGTTTCAACCATGATTGTAATGGACTGAACAGCCTAATTTAACCCAATGCATGAAGCTGGTGCAAATATAAGCATTTAAGTTTCTTAAGTTGTGTATTTTTCTTATTTTAATACCTCTCGTTTGATGTGCTGTGGTCCAGTCTCTCACGCTGCTCCAGCGCTGCCTGACGAGGGGATTTACATTCAGACTAATTCAACGATTAAACTGATAATTGACTTCACGCTTTACTAAGTCACGTCTGTGTGGATTATGTCAAGACATGTTCCCTTTTCAAGTCAATCAACTCGATCTCTCAACATTTATGAAGGATAAAAACCTGCCATAAGAAACACTGAACACAAAAAGAGGCGAGGGGCTGTAGCAGTGAAAAGTGAAAGTACCCGCCCCCATTACGTCAGCCTGACTACCTGTATGGGTTTCAACCAGGTCCGGTGCTGACGTATTGGGGGCGGGTACTTTCACTTTTCACTGCTACAGCCCCTCGCCTCTTTTTGTGTTCAAACCAAACTAAGATCGGCGCGGTGTTTCTTATGGCAGGTTTTTATCCTTCATAAATGTTGAGAGATCGAGTTGATTGACTTGAAAGGGGAATATGTCTTTACATAATCCACACAGACGTGACTTAGTAAAGCGTGAAGTCATGTATCATTTTAATCATTGCATTAGTCTGAATGTAAATCCCCTCGTCAGGCAGTGCTGGAGCAGCGTGAGAGACTGGACCACAGCACATCACACAAAAGGTATTCAAATAAGAAAAATACACAACTTAAGACACTTAAATGCTTGTATTTGTTGTATTTGCACCAGCTTCATGCATTGGGTTAAATTAGGCTGTTCAGTCCGTTACAATCATGGTTGAAACCCTGTCAGGCAGCGTAATACAGAGAGTGAATCAAAGTGCATCAAATGATTGGTAATTAAAAGTGGAAAAAATAAAAATAGAATAAATATATATACTTTTATATTAGACCCACATCTGATGCTTGTATTTGCATCAGC
The DNA here is from genome assembly GCA_903798195.1 of Danio kyathit. Lineage (NCBI taxonomy): Eukaryota > Metazoa > Chordata > Actinopteri > Cypriniformes > Danionidae > Danio > Danio kyathit. The sequence continues at coordinate 28,709,171 of LR812526.1, forward strand.
TCCATGCCCACAACTTCACGCATTGGGTTAAATTAGGCTTTACAGTCTTCGTGTTCACTCCTTTACTTTCACTGTATGTGTTCAGCTGAGGGAACGGAACCAACCCCGTGACATCAGACACAGCGACATTCCAAGATGGCGGCACCCTAGGTCTAAAATCTATAGTAAAACATGGCGTTTTCTTCTAAATGGTTACATTAATCGAGTTTAATATATTTTCATCATAGTGGAATCCAATGTACAAAATAATGTAAACTTGACTGAGTGCTTCATTTCCCCTTTAATACCATCACTTTCCATTTACACTTCAGTTAATGATGCGCAAAAGAAAGCTCCGCCCCCTACTCAATATTTACTTTCAGTTGGAAGTACATCAACATAATGAAATAAAAGTCTCTGTAACTTCCGGTTCCTGCAGAATTTAAATAAATATCGCCTTATTTGCATTTATAAATGTAACATTTTAGAAAACTTGTAAGACAAAAAAATGTTTGCAATCCTTAATGTAATCAGTCAACATGGGAAGTATGGTTATTATGTTTTAAAACTCTTTTCACATGTGGTGTCTTGCTTTAAACACACAAAAAATTGTAATTATTTAACAAAACGGCTTTATTGGTCTCTTTACAGACATGCATTGTCTCCCATGAGTGCAACGGCATTGACATCATCACAGCTTTAATTCTGAATGACATCAGTCCTTTATGTCGATATCGCATGGAACTGGTGCTGCAGCTCAAGGTGAGGATAAAGTCAAGGCTCTATTTTAATCACTGATAATGACTCAATGTAACAAATATATGAATGTTATCAGGACAATGCCTCTAAGCTTCTGCTGGCTCTGATGGAGAGTCGTCATGACAGTGAGAACGCAGAGCGGATCCTGTTTAATCTTCGACCCAGAGAACTGGTCAGTTTGACTGTCATGTTTATTCTTCATGTAAAGTGTAATAGTAGTATTTTAACAGTTTTGTGCTGTATGTCTTGAGGTGGAGCTGATTAAAAAGGCTTATCTGCAAGAGGGTGAATGTAAGGAGGGAGAAGTGTCACCACGAGAAGTTGGGCATAACATCTACATTCTGGCACTACAGGTGAACCGCTGCATCTGATTGGCATGTTTGATGTCGTTGCTGATTATTTAGGTTTTGTGTCCATTATCTGACATGCAGAGCCAATTATTCGTTTTTTAATAGTTTTTTTTTATAGTAACCAAACAATCAATATATTAGAGCAATATAATATGTATAAGTATGTATTATTATTATTATTATATTTAGTTTTTAATTATTATTATTATTATTATTATCATCATATTATTATTATTATTATTATTATTATTATTATTATCATAAGCATTATTCTAAGATTTTATGTGTAAATTTTATATTGAACAATTGAAAAAAGTATATTTATATAAATGTAAATTACATATATAATTACAAAGATATTTTAAAAATCAAACATTATATACAAATACATATACTATTAAAATTAAAGTTATTTTATTTTAATTTTTTTTTCGTTTTCTCACCAATGCATTTATTTGATTAAAATACAATAAAAATGATAAAACAAAATGAACTTGCGAAGTATTCTTTTCTATATAAGATTTATTTATCACATTTTTGTGACACTTAACAAACAGAAGTAAAGAAAAAAAATAACAGTCTGTGAAGTATGCTTTTAATTTGTAATAAAATACAAAAAACAACAGTTTTCTATGTGAAATTTTTGTTTAAATTGCATTTATTCTTGTGATTTTAAACTATTATTTTAGCATCAGTATCACACGATTCTTCAGAAATCATACAGATATATTGATTTGCTGCTGTATTATAATTGGCTATTATCAGTCATCAATAATGGCTCAATCAATAATTTTATTTCTGCTTCATATCTTTATGGAAATAAACATCAACATAATACAATTCATAAATAAATTAGATTTTTGATATTTTGAACATTGATATTTTATCATTTAGAAATTATTTGATGCTATTTTCAGTGACTCAGTCAAGTTTTAACATTGCTGTTTTTTTTTGTGCAGCTTGCCCGACACAACAAAGTGCTCCTCACGTTTCTTAAACCACCAAAGAAAATAAAAGAGGAAGAAGAGGAAAGCATATCCTCTATGGTAACTTTTGACATTTACAAAGCAGATTTTCAATATACCCTATAGAATGCTTCATAATTACAGTATTTTTGTTCTTGCTTTTTTTATTGCAGCTCAACCTGAAGAAGCAGCAAGAGGAGGAACAGGAGGATCCACTAGAGCATTACGACCATCAAACAGCTCAGATTGAGGTATATACAGTCAAAACTCTGGTATAGTTTTTGACATGTATTTATTAGAAGATGCAGGATATTGTAGTTCATTTATTTACAGTAAGTGAGCATAGCAAATCAAAGTAACATATTATAAACTTAAATTCTTCAAACAATAGACTGAAAACTAACAGGAAGTGAAGTAATTTTTTCTTGATGGTAATTCAATCCATACTGTACCTTTCTACCGACGATATCTATCATTATTCTCTGAGTTCTTTTCTATACTTGAGTGAACAAACTGTGATAATGTGAAATGTATAAATAATTTTTGGTTTGACTATATAATATTCCTATTTAGTGCATTATAATCTTTGGTGTTATTGTAATTTCTGCTCGTCTAGTGATTAAAATGAGTCTGATATTCTGTGAGGTGATTTTCATTGGCATATCACATGCAGATTGTTCGTGAAGATCGCAGCATGGAGCAGATCGTGTTTCCCGTTCACCCCATCTGCGAGTTCCTGACAGAGGAGTCAAAGTTTCGAGTGTTCACCACCACGGAGCAGGACGAGCAGGGCAGCAAAGTCACAAACTTCTTCGAGCAGACCTCCTTCCTCCACAATGAGATGGAATGGCAGAAAAAGCTTCGCAGTAAGTGCTGGGCATGAAGTTCGTTGGCTTGAGCTGAATGCATCAATAATCCAAAGCTCCAAATTTTAACTTGCGCAGAAAATGTCAATATCGGATATATATTTTCATAATTGCACACCAGTTCCACACTGACACTTTGTTAGAAACTGGCACAAAGTAGGCCATCAATAATAAATATTAAAGGTGCTGCATTCAGATGTGTGAAGTTTGAACACGCAATTGTAGAGATGCAAAAAAAATGGATCGAGAAATCATCTCTGAGAATTTCAAATCGCATCGCTCTTCTCTCTTGTATCGATTACGAGCTCAGTTTTTAACAGTTGGCATTGTACAGCTCTCTGCTTGAATCCAATTTCTTCAAAACTAAAAAATTAGTAATAACGTTTGGAAAGGGGCGACACGGTGGCTCAGTGGTTAGCACTGTCGCCTCACTGCAAGAAGGTCGCTGGTTTAAGTCCCGGTTGGGTCAGTTGCCATTTCTGTGTGAAGTCTGCATGCTCTCCCCGTGTTCACGTGGGTTTCCTCTGGGTGCTCTGGTTATAGGTGAATTGAATAAAAGAAATTGTCCGTAGTGTGGTGTCACGCTGGTGCAGTGGGTAGCACGATCGCCTTACAGCAAGAAGGTCGCTGGTTTGAGTCCCAGCTGGGCCAGTTGGCGTTTCTGTGTGGCATGGGTTTCCTCCGGGTGCTCTGGTTTTCCCCACAGTCCAAAGACATGCGGTGCAGGTGAATTCATTCATTCATTCATTCATTTTCTTTTCGGCTTAGTCCCTTTATTATCTGGGGTTGACACAGCAGAATGAACTGCCAACTTATCCAGCATATGCTTTCTTGTACGCAGCGGATGACCTTCCAGCCGCAACCCATCACTGGAAAACATCCATACAGACTCATTCACACACACACTCATACACTACGGTCAATTTTAGCTTACCTAATTCACCTGTACCGCATGTCTTTGTACTGTGGAGGAAACCCCAGCACCCGGAGGAAACCCACGCGAACATGGGGAGAACATGCAAACTCCACACAGAAATGCCAACTGACCCATCTGAGGCTCAAACCAATGACCTTCTTGCTGTGAGGAGAACGTGCTACCCACTGCGCAACCTCGTCGCCCGGTGCAGGTGAATTGAATAAGCTAAATTGGCCGTAGTGTATGTGTGTAAATGCAAGAGTGTATGGGTCATGAGTGTGTTTCCCAGTGTTGGGTTGTGGCTGGAATGGCATCCGTTGTGTAAAACTTATGCTGGATAAGTTGGCGGTTCATTTCGCTGTGGAGATCCCTGATGAATAAAGGGACTAAGCCGAAAAGAAAATGAATGAATGAATGAATGGCTATAGTGTATGTGTGTAAAATGAGTGTGTATGGATGTTTCCCAGTACTTGGTTGCAGCTGGAAGGGCATCCGCTGTGTAAAACATAAGCTGGATAAGTTGGCGGTTCATTCCACTGTGGCGACCCCTGATGAATAAAGAGACTAAGCCGAAGGAAAATGAAAGGTTGGAAAGATTCAAGTGATTTACAAGAGTGTTCATAGTGAGGTGTGTTTACATTATTCTTGTGACATAAAAGCCAACTTGTATGACTCCATAGATATATACACTAGATATCACATAGGGACCCTGAGTATGAGTCAATAGCGCCGCCACATTTGTACAGTGCTCCTAGGACAAACGTCATTCAACCGCACTAGTCAAGACAGTGGGCCAATGTGAAGATGCTGGACTTTAGCGCTGTGTACGGGTGTAGTAACGAGCAAACAAACCACAAAGGCAGAACATTTCATAGGTAAGATTTCGTTTTTTATGTTTTTGTATGTTATGAACTTTTGTGCTTAACAAGTAATGTTATTGATGATTATACAGTCTTTTACTGCAGTGACCATAAGGCAAAGTAGCACCAACTCGCACTAAATTCTAAGCTTATGCTAGTTTTGCTGAATAAAATAAGCAAACAATGTTATGAAATATGACAAGAAGACGCTGAGCTGCCAGAAACTTGTATTATTGTCAGCTAAGTCAACGAGTCGTTCATAACGGAGATTCATTCACAAACGAATCGCTCCCTCCGTCAGAATGAGAAGTGAAAGCAGGAGAGGGGGTGTGTTTCACGACACGGATTAGATCAAATTAAACAGGGAAGGAGGATAATGCATTTCCATGCACACAAACACATACTCTTTGTTAGGAATGCCCATGTGGTCACATCCATCAATGTAGAAAAGGGATGTAAAATTATAATATTTTGTAATTTAAAAAAATATTTGCATACGGACCACCAGGGAAAACTCCCGATCATAGATATGTGTATATGTGTATATCTCTGGCTTTGAATGGCCACAGTCCTCCACTTCACCTTAGTCCTGCATTCATTTCAAAGGAGCGCTACCCTGTACTCCTCCTCTATTGACGCATTCCTTCTAATAGACGACAATAGGGTAGGCGACATCTAATGTATATATCTATGGTATGACTCGCAGTGCATTCCAAATTGCATATATCGCCTTCCGAAGGTCATTGAAAAATATCATGGTCGCCACAAGTGCCCTTTGGAATGAAGATTGAAAATTAAATCAACTGATGCACGCTTTGGGCCACGAGCAGAGAAGTTGTTTGGTGTCACACACTTCATTCAATTTGAAAGGGAACTCTTCCTAATGGAACCCAGTGCCAGTCAAACACACAAGCAATCTTCCTTGGGAGCATTTGAGTGTATTGTTGAAAACAAGCCTATAGCGCCATCTACTGGTAAAGAGGATGAGCTCAGAATGAATTCAAGAGACAATACAGAGTCTCTGAATTTATGAAGAATTGACTTTTCGAACTATTTTTCACCACAGCTCTAGAGACAGTTGTAAGTGGTAATTTAGCCAAATCAGTTTAATACTTTAATCCTAGATTTGATGCAGAATTGATTTCTTGATCAATTTTTCGCCACAGCTCTAGAGACAGTTGTAGGTGGTAATTTAGCCAAATCATTTTGATGACAGAATTTGAACCACATTAAGATGGTGTGCAGTGACATTGAGCTATTTACTCAAATTTACATTTCTTTTAAAAACCTGACTGAGTTTTCTGTCCCTCCACTGAAAGGATATTTGTTCACAGTATGCTCACTAATTGTGTATATGTGTGATTTATCTTAATAAAGTTCTAAATTGAATATATTCATTAAATAAGCGATCCTATTAATTAAAAATGCTTAAATTAAAGAGTTCATTTCTAGTGGATTCATTTTGCAATTTATAACCATTTGGATCATTTAAGTTTTGTTTACGTGGACTTTCAGTGGATAGACAGAAACATCTCTGGTTTCATTAAAAGTACCTTAATTTTGTCAGCGCCAATAGCCTAGTGGTTATTTGCGCCGACATATAGCACCATGGTGCTCACGGTGACCCAAGTTCGATTCCCGACTCGAGATCCTTTGCCGACCCTTCCCCTCTCTCTGCTCCCAATACTTTCCTGTCTGTAACCTTTACTGTCCTATCCAAATTAAAGGTGAAAAACCCCTAAAAGATAATTATAAAAATTTTTAAAAAATTTAATTTGTTTCGAAGATTGACAAAGTCTTTATCTCTGAATGAACAGGCTGCATTTTATTATTCAGTGTTTTGTTTTTTTGTGTGTGTGTTAGGCATGCCGGTGCTGTACTGGTTCTCTCGCAGAATGTCTCTCTGGGGCACCATATCTTTCAACCTGGCTGTTTTCATTAATCTTATCATCGCTTTGTTTTACCCTCATGACTCTGGTCATTCTGGTAAGTTTATATGTGCTTTACTTTCTGGTAGCATTGATAAATTTAAATTGTAATGCTTCATTAACCATAAATTGAACAATACGACCAATAACAATCACATCTTTTGTGGGTGTTCAAATGTAGCAGATCAAATACGTATATTTTTAATAACCTTTAAAAATATTTTAGACCCCATTTACACCTGTATGAAGCCTCGTCCAGTTCTGATCAGACTGATGAAAATGCATCTTAATTCCAGGAGTCAACAGGGCTGTAAATTGTCTTTTCATGTATGTTTAATAGTCTCCTGTTCTTCCAGGTAGCATCGACTCTTCTCTTCTTCTCATGGGATTCTGGTGTTTTGCTGGACTGGCTGTTTTGGGCCTGTTATTTAAGCGATATGGGTTTCAGGCGCTGACCGTTGCCATCACGCTGCGCTGCATCTATCACTTCGGTATTGGTCCGACACTCATCTTGCTGGGGGCTCTCAATGTAAGTCTTACAGTAAAATACCACTTTTATTATACTATACTACACGTTTGCTTATATACAAATAAATGAGTTGACTTTGAAATATCCTTTTTTATCCAGCTGATCAATAAGATAGTGTACTTGGTGAGCTTTGTGGGAAATAATGGCACCTTCATCATGGGTTATAAAGCCATGGTGATGGATGTAGAGTTCCTGTATCACGTGGCTTACGTGTTAACCAGCAGTCTGGGGCTGTTTGTCCATGAGTTCTTCTACAGCATATTGGTGGGTGTCATGAATTACTATACACTATTAATCACTTATACACTTATATATGTGGTTATGTCTGAATACTTTAAGCATGTATTTATAAACAGATTTATAAAACTGATCAAGTGTGACAGTAAACAAAATTTATATTATATATATTTTTTAGTTTTGGCATAATTTCTTTAATTGAAACCTTAAATATCAAATAAAGCTCCTAATTAAAGTACATTTTATTTCCCCAAAATAACAAACAAGAATAACACGCCGGTTTTGAGTGTTAACCAGAAAGCTTGGCTTCAATTTGCATGTTATTTCTGGTCGTTAACCATTTATTAACATAATTTATCATTAACAAAGCATTTTTAAAGCATTTGTTAATGGAATTATGGACCTTATTGTGATGTGTACACTACTTTAACCTTATCTAATCTGTTACTACTATTTGTTTATTTTAACTATTGTGTAAACTAATGTATTAATTAACACAATAATATACATTTCGTTTACATATCAGATTTAGTATTTGTGAGTGTTGTTCATTGTTAGGTCATGTTCTCTAATTCATGAACAAATGCATTAGTCTATGTGTAAGTAAACATGAACTAATTATAGGCTGTTAACGTAAAGAGGTGCATTAGAATATAAGAGTATGTTAACGTTAACAAAGATTATGTAATGCTGAATAAAGGTCATTTTTCACCATTAGTTCATTCATTCATTCATTTTCTTTTCGGCTTAGTCCCTTTATTAATCCGGGGTCGCCACAGCGGAATGAACCTCCAACTTATCCAGCATATGTTTTACGCAGCAGATGCCCTTCCACCTGCAACCCATCTCTGGGAAACATTCATACACACTCATTCACACTTATACGGACAATTTAGCCTACCCAATTCACCTGTACAGCATGTCTTTGGACTGTGGGGGAAACCGGAGCACCCGGAGGAAACCCACGCGAACGCAGGGAGAACATGCAAACTCCACACAGAAACGCCAACTGACCCAGCGGAGGCTCGAACCAGCGACCTTCTTGCTGTGAGGTGACAGCACTGCCTACTGTGCCATTGCGTCGCCTATTAGTTCATAGTAACTAATTTAATAAATAACACATTAATATATTTAAGTAATGCTTAAGCGATGTGTTGTTCACTGTCAATTCATGTTAACTAATGCATTAACTAATACAGCCTTATTGTAAATTGTTTCAAAGTTGGTAAATAAAACAAATTTAGTCAATCTTTTAAAATAGGAACAAATATAAAATATAAAAATGTAAACAACTTAAAATGCTGCAAATCAGTTTTTTTAGAAAATAGATTGACGTGCCGGCTCAAGCACACAACAAATGAAAGGAACCAAACCAAATTGAATGAAAAATGCAAAAAGATTATTTATTTAAAGGTTAAAAAAATAATAAAAAATAAAGTGCAAAGGGGTATCAAAGTAACCCATATGTAAATTAAATGTCTAACATAAAACGTATAATGTTCAAAACAACAACAGATAACATAAGAGCAAATTCCAAAATAAGCAAAAATAATATAAGCAGAGGAGGGTAAGCTAAAGGAAGTCAAACGGAAACGATCCTCCAAAGCAGTCTCATGTACGCATCTTTGCAGCTCCTTAAATAAGCCGTAAGATTAGCCGCACATGCTCATAATGGTTCACCTATTAAGAAAAAGAAAACAAAAGCCAGGAAACAGAACAAACCAATCACAAACCCATAACAAGATATTTCTAAACCACAAAAAAAGCACCAAATATGGGTAATAATTGCTATTGGTGAATAAATACAATTGAAACACTGTAGCTACTCACAAGTGGAAATTTGACATGACTGTGTATGACCTAAATACACACTGTATGATCTTCTACCGTTCCTCTTCTTCACCTCATGTTCTTCTTTTACCTTCTTCAGCTGTTTGATCTGATCTACCGTGAGGAGACGCTGTTTAACGTCATCAAGAGCGTGACCCGTAACGGCCGCTCTATTCTCCTCACTGCTGTCCTGGCCATCATTCTGGTCTACCTGTTCTCCATCGTCGGCTTTCTCTTCCTCAGGAATGACTTCATTATGGAAGTCGACCACCTTGCAGCCCCAGCTCCAGGTAAAATTCCATACATTTCTATCCAGATGGTTGTTGCAGTAAAGCAGTGGTATGATTAGTATCAGTACTGCATGTTTAAAACCTTTCAAAAGTTCAAAACGAAAGCCATGTGTGTCCACCTGCATGAATTTTTGACAGCCTGCATCCTTCATAAATGGACTCATGTGATTTAGGTTAACAAACACATACATACTCTGCTCTGAACATATCAACCAATCAGTAATAAGAGACAATCATGAACACATGATAAAAAAACTGTAACACTTTAATTTAAGGTGACATACAGTATTTGCATATGTTCCATGCACTTACAGTACTATAATTCATTCATTCATTCATTCATTCATTCATTCATTCATTCATTCATTCATTTTCTTTTCGGCTTAGTCCCTTTATTAATCTGGGGTCGCCACAGCGGAATGAACCGCCAACTTATCCAGCACATGTTTTTACGCAGCGGATGCCCTTCCAACCGCAACCCATCTCTGGGAATCATCCACACACACTCATACACAATTAGACAATTTAGCCCACCCAATTCGCCTGTACTGCATGTCTTTGGACTGTGGGGGAAACTGGAGCACCTGGAGGAAACCCACGCGAATGCAGGGAGAACATGCAAACTCCACACAGAAACACCAACTGACCCAGCCGAGGCTCGAACCAGCGACCTTCTTGCTGTGAGGCGACAGCACTACCTACTGCGCCACTGCGTCGCCCCAGTACTATAATAATTACAATGAATTACAATAACTAACCCACATTCTAACCCCAACCGTATAATAAATACTAGTTTTTCATTAATATCCCAGCAAACAATTTGTGATTGCTAACTCTCTGCAACTCTCACATGGTCGCCCTCTGAAGCTAAGCAGGGCTGCGCCCGGTCAGTACCTGGATGAGAGACCATATGGGAAAGCTAGGTTGCTGCCGGAAGTGGTTTTTGTGAGGCCAGCAGGGGGCGCCCAACCTACGGCCTGTGTGGGTCCTAATGCCCCAGTATAGTGACTGGGACTCTTTACTGCTCAGTGAGCGCAGTCTTTCGGATGAGACGTTAAACTGAGGTTCTGAGGTCCTCTCTGTGGTCATTAAAAATCCCAGGATGTCCTTCGAGAAAGAGTAGGGGTTTAACCCCGGCATCCTGGCCAAATCTGCCCACTGGCCTCTGTTCATCATGGCCTCCTAACCATCCCCATATCATAATTGGCTTCATCACTCTGTCTCCTCTCCACCAATCAGCTGGTGTGCGGTCTGGCGCAAAATGGCTGCCATCGCGTCATCGTGGATGCTGCACTCTGGTGGTGGATGAGGAGATTCCCCCCCTATGTGTAAAGCGCTTTGAGTGCCCAGAAAAAGCGCTAAATAAATGTAAGGAATTTTTATTATTATTAAACGCAGACAGCTTGACTAAAACAAGGCTAAACTTGGGCTGTCAGTGAAAATCTAATAGACATTTAAGAATAGCCCAAAACTAGACGAGTCGTCAAATAGACAGATTAGACAGACTTCACATGTGTAATCATTCATTTGTGTTTATTTGGTGACTAGTTTTGGCTTATTCATAGACGTCTCTTATATTTTCACTGACAGCCCAAATTTAGCCTTGTTTTAGCCAAGACGACTATGTTTAGGTGTCTATTAGACATCTTTTAAAAACAAAAAATGCTTGCTGGGATCACTCTATAGTTAAATGAATGGTTACACTGCAATTACATCACCCCAAAATAAAGTGTAACCTAAAAAACAGTTACTCACACATTATCGTCGAATCCAATACAGTCGGCACAGCATCATCTTTTTGTTTTTATCTTTGTGAAAAGCATTCGATTTGTGTCTTATTTGGAATTAAATTTGCAGTAAAAATAGTGAACAAGACATCAAGTACTTATTGACACAGTGATCCACTCTTTCCTAATGTTGCGATCAGAAACAAGGCAATGCAAGGGCTGTTTTTTCAGCAATTGGCTCTGCACATCGTCCGTTTGTCTTCAGTGCATCTTTATCCTTTGCTTTCTGTGTTTGTTGACCTGTGTTTGCCTGTCTCAGATCTGTGGGCGGAGCTAAACACACAGGGATGTAGATGTGGGCATTGATCTTCTTGTTTGAAGGTGCACACTAATACATAGTAAAGTGGCTTAAACCACAACATGTTGTTTTGGGGGATCAACTTCAATATAAGCTGTTTTTAGTCTAACAAAAAGGTTTTGAGTTCTGAAATGTACAGGGTGTTTTTATAGCACACTGAACTCAAGTATTTCATCATATCAAAGAAATTTAGATTTTTCAGTACATGACCCCTTTAAATAAAATATGCTTGTATTATTAATCAATGGAATTTCAATGGCATAATTGTGATTTGTCCTCTCAGGAGATACAGATAACTTTATGAGCAGCTGCAGTTCTGATGGAATTGACTGCACTGAGGAAACTGGTATCCTTGCTCCAGCTGAAGGTGAACTTAAAATTAATAACATCTTTAATATTATTTTACTGGTATTAGAATTCTGTTTTTTTAGACGATTTTGAGGGATGTAAACAATAACAATGGTCCTAATGTATTTCCTGTATTACATTTTGAATTTCCATAGCTTCCAAGAATTCAGAAAACTCCACACATTGATAAATAATGTGATGGCAGCCATTTTAGCATTAAGATATGATTAAATTGCCTCTTGTAACAGTTCTGAAATAGTTTGGTAACAAGCAGGAAGTGTTCATGGGCCAGTGACATCGCCACATTGAAATGGTCTATAGTTGCTGTTTTTATGTCCTCGCAGAAGATGAAGACAACACAGAGAGAGCATGTGACACTCTTCTTATGTGTATTGTTACGGTGCTGAATCATGGGCTGAGGAATGGAGGAGGTGTGGGAGATGTTCTGCGCAAACCATCTAAGAATGTATGGTGAACACAACCGTATACAATCATTTACCTATGAATGCAAAACTAAGCCAAACTGATACAGTGTTGTTTGGATTTCAGGAGCCTTTGTTTCCCGCTCGTGTGGTGTATGACCTTCTCTTCTACTTCATTGTCATCATCATTGTTCTCAACTTGATTTTTGGTGTGATTATTGACACCTTCGCTGACCTGCGTAGTGAAAAACAGAAGAAAGAGGAAGTTCTGAAGACCACCTGTTTCATTTGTGGTACGATGTTATAATTTTTCTAAAACATTATTTAGAAATGTTTTTTGGATTTATTAGGTGTAACTTTGAGTAAAATGTGAATATTTGTTTAATTCTACAAAGGTCTGATAACTTTCATTCAATTGTTGTGATTAAAACTTGTGACTAGTCCACCAAAAACTGATTTCTTAACTAATCTGAAGTGAAAACATTGGTATTCTGATGTATAAACATGAAAACTTGCCACCTTTTTAATTTAATTTGACATGGCATATTTTATTTTACATTGAGGAACTTTTTTTCTGTATTTTACTGAATAAAACAATTACATTTAACCCAAACACAGCTATGAATTGTGAAAAGAAATTGCGATTTTTTTTTTTTTTTTTTTTTTTTTTTAATTATTATTATTTTTTTTTTATTATTTCTTAATTTTTCCTATAACTGTATATACTGTACATAAAAAGGTAATAAAATTAATTGTAATTAATAAAAAGTATTAAAAGTTGAATCAATTATGAGAAAACTAAGGTTCTTAAAAGGTATTAAAAAGTCTTAATTCCATTTTTACGAAGTCTTAAATTTTGTTCAAGCGTAAATATATTTATATTTTCCTTTTAATATTAACAACGACATGCTCGATCCATCCGATTGGTTCGGGCTGGGGCGTGTCCGGCCAAGCTCCTCCATCCAGATGATGTCACATAATTTGCAACTAACCCAGAAAGGTGATGTGACGCTCTCCGCATGTAGTGAAACCACAGAGCAAAACAGACGGCAAAATGGGAAAATATAAGTTTGCGTACTCCTGGTTAGAGAAAGATGAGTTTAAACAGTGGCCGAAGCCTGTCGCTGAAAACAATCACCTAATTTATTCTTTTTAGCTTTGTTTCTTCTGAGCTTATCTGAGTTCTGTTGCATGGTTGTGCTCCATTGATTTATTTAACTACAACTGTTTATTGACAAGGACACTGTTTCAATTTACTATGATCTTCTATGTGAATCTGCTTTGACACAATCTACATTGTAAAAGCGCTATAGAAATAAAGGTCAATTGAATTTATTAACAATTGTTTATTAAGTTAAAGGTTTGATACTGATTTGAACTTGGAAGTGGCAATGAGGTCTTAAAAAGAAGGTCTTTAAAAGGTATTGAAATAACCTTTAGGATTCCTGCATATAGCCTGTTCAATACAAAAGTTATTTCTTTTTATGATATGAATGCACAAAATCATTATACATACACTGTAAAATGCAGCTGTAAAACTTACAGTATCACTGGCAATTTTGGTTGCCAATTATATTGTAAAATGTACAAATGTACTGTAAATTAACAATTAAAACTACAGCACAACTGTAATTATTAACTTGTAAAACAACACTGCCGACACTGAAAAAGTGTGCTTGTACATGTTACAGTAATACTGTAAAAATTGCTAGTAATGCTGTAAAATTTACAAGAGCACTATAAATTTCGCAGTATTACTGACAACCAAAATTGCCAGTAATACTGTACATTTTACAGCAGGTTTGTACAGTGTAATAGTGAAAGGAATCATGGGTATATGACTGACCTGAAATTAATATCCCTATACAAAGAAGTTACTTAATTTACGTTTTAAAAAAAATATATTATTATTACGTTTAAATATAGTTTTTTTTTTTTTGGGTGGGGGGAGGGTAGTTGAAATATGACCCAGGCATTACTTGACACGCTTTATGTGAGTCACCCAAATATAAATATACAAAGATCATAGAACTGTACAGAAATGAATGACTCTGTGTTTGTTTCACCAGGTCTTGAGAGGGACAAGTTTGACAATAAGACGGTGTCATTCGAGGAACATATTAAATTGGAGCACAACATCTGGAACTACCTCTATTTCATTGTGCTGATACGGGAGAAAAACAAGACCGATTACACCGGCCCGGAGAGCTATGTGGCCCTTATGATAAAGGTACATTACAGAAATGAAAAGTTCTGGCTGATTGGATAATGGTCACACTTTTACCAGTTTACTAGTTGTTTCGTAGTATTATTATTATAGCACACTTATATAATTTAATTTGAAACCTTTTTAGTTTGTTTTTTTTAATTTCCCTTTGACTTATTTTGTTGCATGCATGTGCTTTTTGTTGTATGTACTGTATTGTCAACATTCAGTTATATTTAAAGGGACAGTTCAGCCAAATGTAAAAATTCTGTTATCTTTTATTCAGCCTTGTATCCAAAACATGCTTGACTCTTTTTCTTCTATTGAACAGAAAATAAGATGAGATTTGAACAAAAGATTTGGACAAAAGCTGCTAACCATTAACTCTCTTCCTACTATGGAAGTCGATTTTTTTCAGCTTTCTTCAAAATATCTTCTTTTGTGTTCAACAGAATAAAGAAAATTCTAAAGTTTTTGAACCACTTGATCTTGCAATGGGTTTTGATTCATTCTTCTCGTCGTCTCTTGTTAGAATAAGAACCTGGATTGGTTTCCACGCATGCAGGCCATGTCTCTGGTTGTAACAGATGGAGATGGAGAGCAAAATGAGATGAGGAACCTGCAGGATCGTCTCAGCTCCACCATGAAAGTGGTCACACAGCTCACAAGCCAGTTAACAGAGCTGAAAGAACAGGTATATTTAAAAAAAAAAGAGCTTTAGAGAGTTCACACTTGGCACGTTTGTTAGTGTTATGTGAAACTTCAGGAAAAGATGGGTCTCTGTTGTGCATGAATGCCAGCATTTATAAATCAGAGCCCATTAGTTCATGGGTGCAGTGTTTGGCTAATTCACACAGGAGCAATGAGTAGCTAATTAAGGAACTATAACTGAGCAAGGGATGGCGAGTTGATTCCAAAAGAGTCAATTACTCAACTCTCAATGGACCTAGTGCCGGAATCGTCTCCAGCACAGGAATCGACTACCAGAGTCGGGTCTGGTTTTTCAAACCTTCTTAAATGAAGCAGATAGACACACTACAGTTATACTGCTCATTCTCAAGCACGATGAACAGCGAAGGCACCCGCTTTAAATGCGTGATCACACTTTTGAAAGTGCTTTTGATGAAGTTTGTTTCACTCGTGCACCTTTTTCATTTTGGTTTTAAAGATGATCAGTTTGGGATTTCACGTTTGCAGTGTTATGAAAGAAATATAGGTCTATGCAGTGGATCAATGTCTTATAAGCACTGTACAATTGTAGATGTTTTTAATAGTCTATGCTGCTATTTGCCCAAGCAAAATTTTTATTTAACCTATGTAAGCATGCCTATTTTACACACAAATACACTTCTTATTATGATAATCTAATTTTTTTGGGCTTTTAAAGCGATAATATAAGGAAGATATTAGAGGTGTAACGGATCACGGTTGATCTGAGATTCGTACGGATCACAACCCATGGTTCAGAACACACGTGAGCCGTGGATTATTTTTTTTTTACTTGTAGATTAATCCTAAATTTGTAAAGATTGCAGAGAGATCGCCTCTCGCGTCATTCAAAGTTGTGGTGGGTTATTCAGGATGTGTTGGGTTTCATTAAAAGTGTTTTCTGTGATTACTTGTTTAGCCTGCATTAATGCGTTTAGTGTAAGCTGCACGATTAATCATTAAAAGATCCGGATCGCAACTCCCACACGACATAAATAATAAATGATTGTGATTTGCATATGTTTATTAATCCTAAGAGATTCAGTCTTTAGTCTTTTGAGTTAGTTATGAAGTTACAAACAGACAAATAACACAGATGTACTGGGATAACCGTTTCTAGTTTAAATAAAACCACTGATGTTTATAGTAAAGATTAAAATCACAGTCGTGCATTTAACGACACTCAAAAATGAAAGTTGTAGGCAGCAATTACATTATTTAATCAATAGGTGGCCATCAAAAATATGCCACTGAATAATTCTCCAAAAATGATACATCTAGCAATGAAACATGAAGGTTTATGAGTGAATAACTGAATCATTTATTAAAAATGAGACTAAAAATACATTTAAATATACATTTTATAGTAAATATACACTTAAAACATTTAGTTTTATCAGTAATAGTAACAGTGAATGTTTTACAGTACTGAATAATTTACAAAAAAAATTTTATTCAGCTGATTGTTTCTTAATTTTATTTTTAATAAAATTACAGGTTCTAAGTTCTGTTTGTTAAAACCAAAAGTGTCTTCCAGTGCTGTTTTTGTTATAAATGGAAAGCAAATGACATTTGTCTGATCCGTCTCTAAAAAAACTAAAATGTGATCTGAACCGTGAGATTTGTGATCCGTTACACCACTAGAAGATATGAAGTTGCGAGTTATGCCTTTTTTTTTCCACAGTAATAACAGATTTATTTATTTATTTATTTGCACAAAATCTGACAATAACATGTCCTTTTGTTTTGGCCATGGAAGTAAGCAGGCTTTAGTCTTGAACATAGTCTTTAGTTTCCCTTTGAAGGTTATTCGTTGTTCCTGTTTATTTTGTAGATAACAGATTCACAGGAATACATATAAATTAAGATACAAATTATACCAATTAAAAAAAAATTATATATATATATATATATATATACATACATACATACAGACATACATACATACATACATACATACAGTTGAAGTCAGAATTATTAGCCCCCCTGTTTGTTTTTTTCCCCAATTTCTGTTTAACAGAGATATTTTTTTCAACACATTTCTAAACATAATAGTTTTAATAACTCATTTCTAATAACTGATTTTATCTTTGCCATGATGACAGTAAATAATATTTGACTAGATATTTTTCAAGACACTTCTATACAGCTTAAAGTGCATTTAAAGGCTTAACTATGTTAATTAGGTTAACTAGGCAGGTTAGGGTAATTAGGCAAGTTATTGTATAACGATGGTTTGTTCTGTAGACTGTCGGGAAAAAAATAGCTTAAAGGGGCTAATCATTTTTACCTTAAAATGGTTCTTAAAAAATTAAAAACTGCTTTTATTCTTGCAGAAATAAAACAAATAAGACTTTCTCCAGAATAAAAAATATTATCAGACATACTGTGAACATTTCCTTGCTCTGTTAAACATCATTTGGGAAATATTTAAAAAAGAAAAACAAAATCAAAGGGGGGCTAATAATTCTGACTTCAACTGTATATGAAGAGTTCAGATGTAAAAACCTCTAAACGCCGTCTCAAATTTCCATCGAAATTGAGCATTATTCACAGCCTCCTTTGTTTATGTTGTGTTATTTCACTTTAAAAACCATGAAAAGAACTTAATCTTTGCCATAAAAATGAAATTACTGAACCTAAAAACTAGAGCCTGATAAAAATACTCATTTTAGAAGACAATTTAAGACGGCATTTAGAGGTTTATATATATATATATATATATATATATAATTTATGCAAAATGGTCAGAGTTCTGGGCTACTCTTTTTCTTCCAGTGTTTGTCAGGCATTACAGTACTAATATTTGTAGATTCTCAGGTATTTCAGGTATATAACTCAAATGCTGTGTATTTATTGATTTAGATGACTGAGCAGAGGAAGAGGAGACAGCGTATGGGTTTTGTGGATGTTCAGTCCGGCTCAAACCCTGGGATGCCTGTGCCTCCTAGTCCTGCTGGAGGAAATCAGGTCTACAAGGCCTAAATCCTCCAACTCTCCTGCCATTGACTTTCTAGAAGCAATAATGTAATCCTGAGATGCTGGTGTACTTCAAAATGGGGAAAGGTTGAGTTTAGCTGTGGAAACTGGTAGATGGGTTGGATCTACACTCCCTCAAAAGCACTACTGACTTGATAGTTTTTTTACATGGCTGAGTGTGCACATATTTTATATATTTAAGTATATGAAGTTTTACTTTCTTTTTTAAGAGTGAGCACCTTTTTTAAAGATATTTGACAGCTTTCTATAGATTTTGTTTGAATGTATGTATAAATGAAGCATTACTTTATAAGAAGCTGATGTGTTTTAGATTAATAGTGAGCATTTTTTTGTTTGTTTTGTTTAAGCCTTAAAATAGTTAATTTTTATAGGCATCGGCATCTGGATTTATCCAGAATGAATGTAAGATGATTTGGAGAAACCACATCATGATTAACTGGGAAATTCTAACATTTAATTTGGGGTTTCTATTTCTATAGCTTTAAATTTAAATTTAAAAGTCAAGTGCCTAAAATTGACTCTGAAATAACTGCTCAGGACAATAACATGTTATTTATCTTACTCATCATAAAACCTACGGTTATGAGTGAACACATCCTAATGGTCTCCATAGACATACAGTAGTGCATGTACATCTATGTATAGTGTCTATTTAATCATTTAATTGTGTGACCAGAACTGCATTGTTATGGCCACAAAAAGAATGCTGGAACATACTTGTATTTAGGCCTTATTTTTTTACTGTTTGTGTGTTAATCCTAGCAGTTTTACCATGATAACAATTAATCCTCAAGTTACTGCTAATATTGTTTATGTTGTCAGAAAGAGCCTCACCAACTTTGCACAAAATACAAAATAAAACATTCGGCCATTTGACTTCTTGATTCTCAAGATTACTGCATAAAGAAAGTATGACAGACAACTGCTATTTTCCTTAAATAAAACAAATAAATAAAAGAGTCTTTACCACATATTTAAGCATTTGTTAGTTTGTAACTTTAGTTCACTAAATAACTAGAACAATAAACTAAAGCTGAGAAATATAAAAAATAAATAAATTTCATTGTATTTGTTAATACGTATTGTACTTTCCCAAACTAACAATGAAGGTTAAGGACACATTTCATCCAAAATGAAAATCCTGTCATCCTTTGCTTACCCTCCACTTATTACAAGTCAGTTTGAGTTTCTTTCTTCTGAGATTTAATCTATAGATTTCAGTAGCTATCAGTTACCAAAATACCTTAATTTATGTTTAATTGAGAAAGAAACTCGGAGAGGGAATGTTGAGTATTTTTGTGTGTGTGGTAAATTATCTTATATACCCTTTAACATAGATGAATAAACGATGTAACAAATGTGTTTCTCGTTATTAATGTTAGTTTACAAACTGTCGGATATTAACTGGACTTCGCTGAAAAATTAATCATAATAATACTTTCAACTCTGCTAAGTGAACGACATCTTCCAAAAGTAAACACACGCGTGGGCTAATTTGCTGTCGGTAGGCTAATTGGTGCAGTTTTGTCCATTGATTAGTCTATCAGATTACGTGCTCCTGTCACGCTCAGTTGACAGTATTTGGGTGTGAGCAGAAGAACTGACGGCTCAATTCCCTCGCTGTTTATTTGAGCGTCGGTGCCGTTCAGAAGTTCGTCCTCAGTGCAGGTCAACAGGTAAGCTGATGTTTTCCACAATAATAACGCAGTATTTTAAATCGGAACAAACTAGTCTTTCGGCATATTTTTATACAACGAATAGGGTAAACCAGAGAAATGTCGCCGTTCACTCTGTTCTGTAAATTTAACAGACTAAAACTCTTGAAAATAAAATCATTCAATTTACATGATACTCAAGTCATTTATCAAGCCTTTTGCTTGTGTTGTATACAAATATAGAAAATGTTTCTTTTCTGATCCTTTGTTGATGCTGATAAGTGATAGTGAATGTAACCTCAGACCACAGAAACCGAGGAGAGAAAAACTCTACCTCAACTACAAGTCTTTTGAGAGATAGACTTATAAAAAACATTATAGAAACAATATACTTAGTAGGCTACTCCGATATTGCTTACACATAAATCCAAAGAAATTGTAGGATATACATATAATTAAACATGAATAAAGTCTTTTTTTTCTTGAAACCTTAAAATTAATTAAACAACAACAAAAAAAGAACGTGTGTTTAGGCTACTATAGGCTAATGAAATGTGTGTGTGTGTGCTATATATTTTGACAGTGTTGACATAGAAAACCCTTGTTTTTGGATCTTTACATAATCCAAAGAACATCTTCCCACTATGAAGAACCTTTTTTGGAAGGTTCCAAGGATGTTAAAAGATGCTTTATGCCAAACAATGGCAATTTTAAGTGCGTGTTTTGAGTATATGTTATTTTTTTTTAATGTAGTGTTTAATTTTTTAACTATTGATTCCATATTATCAAAATTAAATTCTATCATTTAATTTCATTTTCATAAAATACTAGGCCTACGTTTCCGATCTGCTTTTAGAATTGCTAATTATTATATACGCCTACACATCAATACGAAATGTACAGTTAAAAATAATATACTAACAATTATTATTATTATTATAAATATGGCCTATATTAGGCCTAACAATTAATTATTTTCTTTTTAAAATAGTGTTATTTGACATTGTTTAATTTTTAACTTTCGCAAATTCACAAATCAACTGTTTCACTTTGTTATTGTTGTCATTCATTGTAGTAATATTTCGTTTTATAGGGTTGATGCTTCTCGGTAAGCTTAATCTAGCTTTTATCAATGTAAATGACGTCATTGTTTAACTTCGAGCACGGAGTGTTGAGAAAGCGCGTGTCTGCGCGTTCCAGATAAAGCGCCCTGTGTGCCGCGCCCTGATGCCCGGCGCGCCCTCTACTCCGCTGATCGAGATGTGCCATAGGGTCACTTTACAGGGGGCCTTAACTCAAAATATGGATTTATAGCTGGACCTCTTTCTTTTGCCTCTTAGATTAGATGTTGATATGATGATCACTTTTTCTAATAAAATCATTGATAATTTTCGCAAGGAACATAAGTGATTTTTATATTTATTTTATTTTATCATTTTTTATGTAAAATGAAAATTTTAATTTGTTAAACATAAAACAATTAAGTTGTGCAAAAAAACCCAAGTGTTGTTTCTACTCATTTTAAATAAATAGTTCAAACAAGCAGCAACAAGCAGTCAATTTTTGAGTGTTAGTCTACAAAAGATGTAATATAACAATTGTTTACTTCAGGGTCTCTTCTATAGAATATAAATAGGAAATCCTCATCCCGGACACTAACACATTTTCCATTGTTTACAGCTGTTAAAATCATGTCTGCTTTTCTGCATCACTGCCCATTCCTGAAGTCATCTCCAGGCCCTTCTGCGAGAAAAGTGGCCACATACCTCAACTTGGCTGATCGATGCCCCATCATTGTCCGCCAGATCTCTGCTAAAGCTGCTCAATCCTCCGAGCAAAATGGTAATGATGTTACTTTCTCCCATTGAAAGGTTTATCTTATTAAAAACTTATTTACACTGAAAAAAAATTATTCAAAGATGATTCCTTGGATTTACTCAATTTTATTTAAGTTTAGTGTTTGTAAACAATTTATTTGGGTTGAATTTAAACAAACAAATTAAGGTGAACATTACAAAATTTTATTTGTTTGTTTTAATTCAACCTATATAAATTGTTTGCAACAATTTTGCAGAAAATGTTTTTTTTCAGTGTACTTCTAAGTGCATAATGTTCCTGATAATGGCCCACGATCAGTGTTTTTTCTTCCATTTAAATTACAGTTCCCACACCTCATAATATTGTTAAAATGTTTTATTTCAAGGCTTTTGCTATGTTTTTATCCTTAAATGCTTGTTTGTAAAACTACTTTCTATCACATCCCATCCCAAATCTATTTCAAAAGTGATTAACATTAAATAGAGACTAGAGTCGATATTTTGACTAAAGTTGTTATTAGAGAAAGAGAGACAGTCGGATTAAGCATGTGTGAATTACATGCACTTGTGTGGCTTTTAACCATGTTAGAAATCAGTATATATCTCTTCTAAAAGTAAAATTGTCATTTTAACTGTTGCAAAACCAGAAACTTTACTGCCTTGAGAAATGAAGCTCTTCAGTTGCAAAAATGTTTTGCATTTCACAGTCCTGTTGAAGGCTGTAAGAATCTGAAATAGCAGAAAACATTTGGTGAAGATCTGAAATGTGAAGAACCTGTCTGGAATTACTTTAGCTGCGCATTATTGGAAAATAATTAATCATGTAAGGTGAACTTAGCCAAAAATCTAAATGAAATGTATGAAATTTTGATTGTCAACATACACATTATGGCCATGTCAGTGCGTCAATGAGCACATCAGCCAAAGATACTACTGAATTGGAGTCTATATTTGAACATGCAATGCTATGATATATTGGGATGCACTGTACGTCACATGTCATGTTTGGTAAACTAGCATGTACATATGCAAAAATCAGATGTTACCTTCCTTTAAAACTTTCCCCTTAGCAAAGTCCAACTGTACATGTCTACACTACTAAAGAAAGTCATAGAAATCTAATAGTGGTGAGCAAAACTGAGCCTTTCAAAGCGATGAATCAGGGAAACCAACTCATTCACAAAATGATTCATTGTTATTGAAGGACTCAAAGCAGCACTCTGATAACACAAGTGTAAAGTCAAGCCAGAACATCCATTAAAACCATTTTCACAAGCCCAATGCAAGTAATGCAAGCAATCATGAAACAATTGAATTATACTGTAGTATAATATACAGTATAACGAGTTCTTCATAATGTGTTCTTACTTAATGTTCAGTTCCTGTATTTAACGACTCTTATTTTTTTGAAATTACACAAATAACTCATTAAAATGTCTATGAATTTATAAAACTGATCCAAGATCAAGCAAAACTTTAGAAAATCCAATGATTCTCCACTGAATCATTCATGTGATTCCAATATTTAATGGCTCACAGAGATCAGAAAAAAATTGTGAAGTGTTTAAAGTTTGAATTTAAAAGTTGAAATTTGATTATGTACAGGTAATGAAGGCTTAATTACTGAAAGCACTGTTTTTAATTCTTTCAAAGTTTTTTAAATCAGTTTTTTAAAAGCCATCATCAGACCTGGTGATGAAATGATCAAACCTTTTGTGTTTGTAATCAAATTTGACATACTTTGTCTTAAAGGTCCCGTGAAATTAAACAAATTTTGTTTTAGATGTTAGTAAGTATTGTTAGTGTCAAGGATATCTATAAGCGAGTATGTTCCAAAACAGTGACAAAATTTGCGTTTAGGAGATATAAACCTGAAATAAACATTCAAAGTTTGCAGTTTGTGAATTCCACCTAAACTAGGGGTGTCCAAACTCGGTCCTGGAGGGCGTATTTTAGTTCCAACCCCAATTAAACACACCTGAACCAGCTAATCAAGCTCTTTCTAGGTTTACTAGAAACTTCCAGGCAGGTGTGTTGTAAAAAGTTGGAGCTAAACTATGCAGGATACCGGCCCTCCAGGACCGAGTTTGCACACCCCTGGCCTAAACGGATCAACATATTTTTTTCATGTCACCTCATACTTCAGTTTTCATCAAATCTTGACCAATCAAATGCTCTCTAGTATCTGACATGCCAGCCTGATCTCACGAGGAAACGTAAGTATTTTACGTTTTGTCAGTTTAGTGGCTAATTCGTACAAATTCGTACGAGTTCAGTCGTACGAAAATGTACGATTTTAAAAAGGAGGCGTGGCACCTAACCCCACCCCTAACCCCAACCGTCATTGGGTGATGGGCAAATCGTACTAATTTGTACAAATTAGATCGTACGAATTCATACGAATTAGCCACTAATCAAAAAGTTACGAATTGGCCGTGAGATAGCGTTGGACATGCCCCGCCCCACCCCTTCAAGATGCTTCTCATTTGCTTTTCATTTGATGCAATTCAGCTCAACCACTCTCATTGGCTGTGATAAAAACAAAATGCTATTGGCTGTTTAAAAAGAGGAGGAGCTACTATATATGTCCCGCCCTATCTTCATATTTCAGATGACGTCAAACATCAAATAAAAATGCTAATTTCACAGGACCTTTAGAGATGTTTGTCACTGATGGACTTTCATAAATAATTGCACACCTTATAATGTCCATCAACCAAACAGAAGCAATCATTGAACAGCTCCATAGTGTAACAGATATAAATCATCTTCTGTGCAGGCCTGCTCCCTCATAAGGAGCCAAAGCGGCAGCTGGCGACCACAGCGACTCAGGTGGCGGTCTCCATGTCCCAGAGCTGCCCTTTCGTTTCATCCAAGATCGGACTGGTTAAAGCCAGTCCTCAAGTGCAGGAGGATGTCCAGCCCAATCTGGAGAACCAAGACACCTCAGGTAAAACCGAATTACACTAAAATAAACTATAATAAAGCGGTAATATTGTTTGAGAAATCATCATTTGACTGACTGACTGATGTGTTAATGCGGCGGATTGCCTTTGTGTCTCTTTTTGCCACCACAGTATAATTACTTGAGTGCTGAAGAGGCTCTTTTGTTGAGCCAGAGTATCATGCATGGGTTGGATACATTTTGCTTAATAACAAGCAGCTGGGAGAGTATTCTCTTCTCTGCAATTTGCACCATTTAACTTTAATTCGAGAGACTCGTCTGATGTGAATAGTAAGCAGAGGATGACTCAGAGTGCTGATGTTACAAAAGCTGGTCTTCAGACAATCGCATTACAGATGGAACTTCACAAAGCCGCGTGTGTACTAGAAAATAACACCTAATTGGAAAATGTGAGTTTTTGTAGCTATGGTAGCTTCAAAGTTGACGTGCAGGGCCTGTAATTAAGAGAAAATGTAAGACTTGGGCATAAAGTGAAAAGAAAATGCTGGGATTTGTAGGTATTACATGTTAAAGTGAATTTAGTCAGGACTTTTGCTTGTTTGTTGAATATTTGACACCATAACATCATTTGTTTTTTCTCCAGGTTTGATAAGCTCACTGTTCAGTGGCTTGCAGAGTCATCAGTCCACTGGTCCTACACACCTTCTTCAGGACAACTTTAGTGAGTTCAACCCCTTTTTCCTTCTTTATTTAAAGTGTTGTGTTGTAAATGACTGTAAAACCAGATTACAAAAAGTAAATAGTCGCAATCACATTATATTACATTTTAAAACTAATTATCAGACTACAGTTACGTTGTTGATTATTTAATATTCATATTTTTTTTTTTTTACTGTTTATTGCTCCTATTGTGTATAACTGGACAGGCAGCTATAATACAGAGAAAATTGAAAGGCCACTAAGGCCAATAAGATGTTTTGAGTGTTTTTATTATTTAATTATTTTTCTTTGTAACCAAAGACCCAAAATTGCCTACACACACGCACATACATACATACATAAATAAATATACAACAGTTCTGTCTGGTTCTCGAATCTGATTGACAGATAGCCGTGCGATATTCGGCAATATCAGGACATTCTGCAATGTCAGCACTTATACAGGCTCTTTACCCTTGTGTATTACTCCGCCCACATAAAGTGACAGCAGATCAATAAATTCACTACAGTTTGACAAATATTGCAGCTCTTGGACAACATAATGTACCTTCGAGACTTTTTTAGGTGAGAATGTACATTTGAAGTCAGAATTATTAGCCCGCCTGTTTATTTTTTTCCCCAATTTCTGTTTAACGGAGAGAAGATTTTTTTCAACACATTTCTAAACATTTATTCATTCATTTTCTTTTCGGCTTAGTCCTTTTATTAATCTGGGGTCGCCACAGCGGATTGAACCACCAACTTATCCAGCATATGTTTTACGCAGCGGATGCCCTTTCAGCTGCAACCCATCTCTGGGAAACATCCATACACACTTATTCACACTCATACACTATTGACAATTTAGCTAACCCAATTCACCTATACAGCATGACTTTGGACTTGTGGGGAAAACCGGAGCACCCGGAGGAAACCCACACAAACGCAGGGAGAACATGCAAACTCCACACAGAATCGCCAACTGACCCAGCCGAGGCTCGAACCAGCGACCTTCTTGCTGTAAGGCGATAGCACTACCTACTGCGCCACTGCGTCGCCATTTCTTAACGTAATAGTTTTAATAACTCATTTCTAATAACTGATTTCTTTTATTTTTGCCATGGTGACAGTAAATAATATTTTACTAGATATTTTTCAAGACACTTGTGTTTAGCTTAAAGTGTCATTTAAAGGCTTAACTAGGTTAATTAGGGTAACTAGGCAGGTTAGGGTAATTAGGCAAGTTATTGTATTACAGTTGTTTGTTCTGTAGACTATTGAAAAAAGTATAGCTTAAAGGGGCTAATAATTTAGTCCTTAAAATGGTCCTTAAAAAATTAAAAACTGCTTTTATTCTAGCCAAAATAAAACAAATAAGACTTTCTCCAGAAGAACAAATATTATCAGACATACTGTGAAAATGTCCTTGCTCTGTTAAACATCATTTGGGAAATATTTAAAAAGGAAAAAAAAATTCAAAGGGGAGCTAATAATTCTGACTTCAACTGTAGCTGTTTAGATTGCAACTATACAGTTTATTTATAAGGATAGTGCTTATTTTTAATATTTATAATTTCGGAGATTCAGCGCGTCGTCTGTCAATAGCCTGTCCATTGAGCAGAGCAAAAAGAGTTGATGTTTCGCCACAAGATGGCGACAGAGACCGCATAATACGTCCTTAGGGGAGAGAGACTAAGCAAAAAATTAAGTCGAACTCTCTCTTTTGTATGTTGTACTGATGTATCTATACCATAATAATCTGGTAGTGTTTGCGCTGCTTTGGCTTTTTCGGGTTTAACTATTGTGATCTCCCGATTGAAACAGAGAAGTACTGGGAAATCTCTGTAGACTGATGGCATTTCATGCCATTCAGTCTTATAATCTTAAAATGTGAGCAAAATCACCTGTTTTGTCATCACTTTAGACATTACGCTAGAGAATCATACAAAAATTAGCTCTAAAGTGACGTTTGTGAAGTAGCAATGGTTTCTGCTGTTCTGACGTGAGCTGCAGATGTGAAAGAATGGCAGAAGAAAGTAGTTCCTCATACAAAAGGATTTTTAAAGACTCTCCGTGTTTGATTTTATTTAATTTTTTAAATACACAGTTATGCAGTCAAACTGTTGTATAAACACAATATCACACTCATAGCAGTGCGATATGGCTGTATATCATCACTGGTGGGACACTATAGGCACTCGCCTGCCGCCTTGTTCCAACGCACGCCTCCCACCAGTGCTGATATACAGCCATATCGCACCACTACTTGTGTGATATTGCTCATATATAATTATTTCATAAAAAAAGTAATTATTAAGTATTCATGAATCATTTATTAATTACAGTGCTTAAAAGTTATGTTTGTGTAGAATTGTTTTTAAACTGTGTGCTCTTCAGAAAATAGTAATTTTTTTCTTTTTTTACTTAATTTATTTCCTCTAATGTTTGTTTGTCTTCTCTCATAATTCAGACAGCCCCACTTTCAGCTACGACGAATTCTTCACTCAGAAGATTGTGGAAAAGAAGAATGACCACACCTACCGTATCTTTAAGACTGTGAACCGTTTTGCGGAGGTTTTCCCTTTTGCTGAGGACTACTCTATTGCAGGACGCTTGGGCTCTCAGGTGTCTGTGTGGTGCAGTAATGATTATCTGGGAATGAGTCGACATCCCCGTGTGGTCAAGGCCATAGGGTCAGTACATAAAACAGACAAACAGTGAAAGAAACACGTATTACCATCTGCGGTAAAACACATTAAAGAGTTTTATCTACAGTAGTGAAGCGATTTGGCATTTTCATTTTAAAAAAAGTTAATGTGCTTTAACCATAAAAGCTTGTCCTGCATTTGCTCTGGAATGCAAGCGTTTGGGATTTCTGCATGTTTTCATTAAAACCTTAAAGGGTAAAGAAAATTACCTCATGAATTATTTGCCCTCATGGCATCTTAGGTTGACTAAACTAGGAAAAAATAGTCAAGTCAACTTGAAAATGAAAGTAAATTCAGCTTGAATGGGAAGTTATTTCAGCAAGAGATTATTTTGTGAAGACAACAATGTTTTTTTAGGCAGCAGGATAAGAACGTTTTTTTGGTTAACTTTTTTTACAGTGTAGGTGCATATGACTTTCTTTCTCCAATCTGAGTTATTTTGAACTTGGGCTTTTTCAGTTCTACAATGACAATGGTCGGCTATTTTGTATCAGCAGTTTAAAAGAATTCTAATAAAACATATCCTTCAATAATAATAAGTTCCCCATATGGCTCAAGAGGATTTTTCTTTCACATTTTTCATTTTCATTTTTCATTTTCATTTCAGTTGGATTTTTCATTCTTAAGGGAATTCATGTGTTTTTGTAAGAAAAACATTAATATTAAAAACATTATAAACTGTTTTGTGTAACGTCCGGTGATCACCTTATCTAATCTTCTTCTCCTTCTTTTGAGTTGCATTTTTAGTGCATTAGCGCCATCATCTGGACAGAACTGTTTCAATAGAGCATGTGCTTCACAATCAAGAAGTGTCAAATCATTGTCTTGCTCATGGCACCAAAAATGCAAAGGAGATAAACAAAAACACTGACGGTTCTTGCCAAACGTTACACAAAACATATAGATCCAGGATTCCTTGAGAGCAAATCATGGGATCATTTTTTTGGCAGACCTGATCCTATATTTTTGAATGAAGAAAGAAAAAAATTTACATCTTGGATGACAAGTGGATGAGTAAATTATTAGGAAATTTCACTCTGGAAGGGAACTAATTCTTTAAATATCAATTTAGGTACAATGTGTGAACAATTTAAAAAAATCATATACAGTATTGCATATAGTTTCTGATTGTTTGCTTTTGGATAATTTATACAGAATTTAGATATATTTATAACTGCTAAAACAAAGTAATCACAACCATTTCATGTTTTAGTGATGCTTTGAAGAAGCACGGAGCAGGAGCAGGTGGAACCCGAAATATCTCTGGGACGAGTAACTATCATGTGGCCCTGGAGAATGAACTGGCCCGTCTACACCAGAAAGATGGAGCGCTGGTCTTTTCTTCCTGCTTTGTAGCCAATGATTCTACACTTTTTACTTTGGCTAAAATGCTTCCAGGTATACTACAATATTATCTGGCTACAGATTTCCACATGCAGTCTCAGATACATAAACTCAATAGAGTTAGTGATGTCACTGTGAGGGGTGGGTTAGGGGCAGGATTAGGTGTGCGCATTAAAAGAATTGCCCGCAGTCTCAGCTTGCATGTGTACCTGGTGTGCAACCAGACCCCTCTCCAGCAATACGGAAAAACATTTTGTAACTATTTTCTAGTTTATTAAATGTTAAGCTTTTCAGATACATTTTTTTCCTGTGATGTGATAACATGGCAAAGGTCTTGTTTTGTTTATTCATTAATTAATTAATTAATTTTAGAAACTAATTCAGTTATTTAATAAAAACAATTCTCTTTTTAAGTATGAAAATAATTTCTTTTTATTTTAAATAATTAAATAGTTGCTTTCTTTTCAACATGTTTAGGTAACTTTGATAAATAGCAAGTAAAAAAAACCTTTGTAACATTATAAATAAATAAATTTTTTACATTTTAAAACAATCGATTTATAAGAATGTATTTACTGACAGCAAGCATTTAGAAATCTTCTGAAATTACACTGAAAAATGTGTTCTTTCTGCAAAGGCTGTGAGATCTACTCAGACATGGGCAATCATGCCTCCATGATCCAGGGCATCAGAAACAGTGGGGCCAAACGTTTCATTTTCCGACACAATGATGCCAGCCATCTGGAGGAACTGCTGAGCCGCTCAGATCCACTGACCCCCAAAATTGTGGCTTTCGAGACTGTGCATTCAATGGATGGTGAGTTAAATAAGACCACATATTCAATTCAAGAGCTGTTCCTCCTTTTTAAATACTATGTCATGGGTTTGATTCAAAGTGTAAAGCCTGAATGCAATCTGATCACAAGTAAATGACAGTAAGTGAATTTTATTTATAACCAATTTCGAGAGAGTCACATGCACATGACCTCGGCTGGTCCTGCATTAGCAATCACGTACCCAGATTTTCTTACCTAATGCCGAGTTCAGACTGCATGATTTTAGCCCCGATTTTGACTCGCCGACAGGTTTCAAGAAATCGCAGACAAATACCTGAAATCACAGGCAAATCGGTTCTCGTTCACGCGAGTAACAATCACACAATGTGAACTATCAAAGACGCGATCTGAGAGAATCGCAAAGGAGTCGCCGACACCCCTGAGATATTTGGCATGCTAAATATCTGGAGCTGTCGGCGATTCAAATCATGCCGTGTGAAATTAGTTTTGACTGAAAATAACATCGGCGATCACCTACAGCCAATGAGAGAGCAGCATTCACTAGTATGGGTACCTGCAGGCCAGCGGGAGGTTGGGGGAGAAGTTAAAAACGCTTATTTTCAGTTTATTTGGACCCAAGAATTGGAGGAAAATCTAGTGGAAATCTGGCAGGAGCACCGTGTCGGTTTGACTTGTCATGTGAGCAATATCACAACCGGGTCAAAAAAGAAAAAAAGTTGAAGAGAAATTCAAACGTTAATTTTCTTCAAACCCAGTTGAGCAAATATGTACATATATGTAAATCTTACCCCATTAAAGGCTTCTTTCTCATTATGTAGTTAATAACAAAAGATATACTACGTGTTTTTGGCTGTGAGACATAGTTTGGACAAAGTTGTCTGTGATTCTTCCTATTGTAAAATCATGCAGTGTAAAACCCTCTGTCGCCGATCCATCTTGCAGTGTAAACAAGCAGCGACAAAACGTTAGCCCAGATAGTCATGCAGTGTGAAAACATCTGTGACACGACTACTTTGAAAATCATGCAGTCTGAACTCGGCATTAGCCATCTTCCTCTTGAAGAATCCCCCCATCGATCCAGACTCCTTCCCCTCTTTCCTAGCATAATCCAGTTGAGTTCACGAGAACTACCTGAGCTCAGACTCCCCACTCTCCCCACTTAACTGGAGGGAGGCTCGGGCTCGGGTATCCTCCGAGCTCAGGGCTCTCTCCCAGGACAGCATGCCAAACACGCATTCACCTTATCAAGCATCAGCAAAGTGTGAACTCTTAAAATAGAGGTAAAAGTGGGGTCAAAAATATTTTAAGATTGATCGCTGCCAACCATTTCCAGAGGTATATAAAAATGAATATAATGTTGTGTAAAACACGATTAACCTTTATTTTATGGTATCATTTTTATTCATTTCAGTGCAGAGTAATATAAATTAACACATGTACTACTTATACAGTATACAGTTTAGGACAGGGGTGCTCAACCCTATTCCTGGAGATCGACCTTCCTGCAGTTTTTAGTTGCAGCCCATATCAAACACACCTGCCTGTAATTATCAAGGTTCTTATTAATTGGTTCAGGTGTGTTTGATCAGGGTAGGAGCTGAAATCTGCAGGAAGGTCGATCGCCAGGAACAGGGTTGGTCACCCATGGTTTAGGATTGTGTTTCAGGTTGATTGCATGTAATTATGTAGCAAGGACACCATAAAATAAAATGTAAGTAGCGTGTAATTTACAAAAATAAAAGTCAAATACATGCTGTTAATTTTTGAGCTAATTTTGAGCTAAAATGACCAGTCAAATAATAATCGCTTTATCTTAGGTACCACACTTTTATCAAACACA
This sequence comes from Danio kyathit, assembly GCA_903798195.1. Taxonomy (NCBI): domain Eukaryota; kingdom Metazoa; phylum Chordata; class Actinopteri; order Cypriniformes; family Danionidae; genus Danio; species Danio kyathit. The sequence continues at coordinate 28,741,214 of LR812526.1, forward strand.
TTCGCCTGTGAAATAATTTAAGCATGGTAAGATAACAACAGCACATTTTAATAACCGATAACTAATGCTTCTGCGTGGTGCTGGATCAGAACAGCTTAAAGTTATATTTTACCCCAAAATCAAACCGACCTCAAGTGGTTCCAAACCTTCATGAGTTTCTTTTTTCATGTTGAACACAAAGGAAGATGTTTTGAAGAATGTTGGAAACAGGCAGATATTTATGTCTATATACATTAGTAAAAGAAAAACCCATTGAAAGTCAATATGTTCTTTTGTTTTCATCAGAAGATGTTTAAAATGTAGAGGGTGAACTAGCCCTTTTAGGTGAACTAGCCCTTTAACGAATGACAAATGACAATCTCGAATTGTTTCTCAGGTGCAATCTGCCCTCTTGAAGAGCTGTGTGACGTGGCACACAAATATGGAGCTTTGACTTTTGTGGATGAGGTCCACGCTGTCGGCCTGTATGGAGCTCATGGAGCAGGTGTAGGAGAGAGAGACAACGTCATGCACAAGATCGATATTGTCTCTGGAACTCTGGGTAAGAGAGATGCAAACATGTCAAGTGCACGATTCAGTGTCATATCACCTGTGTGTCTTTGGTTACATTGTTTTCAAGTGAAAAGTTATTTTCCTTTTATGGGAATACATGTTGTAACTATTTTGTAGTTGATTAAATTTGAAGCTTTTAAGATATTTTTTTCTAGTTATGTAATAACATGACAAAGGTCTTTATTTTTATTAATTATAACTTTACATTGTTGCATTGTTTTGCAGGTAAGGCGTTTGGCTGTGTGGGTGGGTACATCGCCAGCACCGCCGCCCTGGTGGACACTGTTCGCTCCTTCGCTGCCGGTTTTATCTTCACTACCTCCTTGCCCCCTATGGTGCTGGCGGGGGCTCTGGAGTCAGTGCGAGTGTTGAAGAGCGATGAAGGACAGGCTTTACGGAGAGCCCATCAGAGAAATGTTAAGCACATGAGACAGCTGCTGCTGGACGCTGGGCTGCCTGTGGTCAACTGCCCCAGCCACATCATTCCCATACGAGTCAGTACGCAATATTACGTTTATGAGCTTTAAAGGGGACCTGTTATGCCAAAATCACTTTTATAAGGGTTTCAACACCGTTGTGTTGCAACAGTGTGTGAATACAGCCCACCTCTAACGGTAAAAATGGATTCATTAATTTTTTTGTAGTCACACTTGATAAAAACAGTAACATTATAGCCCCTTTCACACATACAGACCTTTCTGCAAAATTACCGCCAATTTTCCCGAAAGGGATCATGTTTGAACAGGCCCTATTTGAAAATACTGGTAATTTGTTTGGTAACACTTTATTTTGATGGTCCATTTGAGTATTAGTAGACTGTCCACTTAATATCTGTTGATACTGACATTTAACAGTTCTTCAACAGACATTTAACTGACTATAAGAAACTTTGCAAGTACATGTCAACTTACACTAACCCCAACCCTAACCCCAACCTAACAGTCTACTTATAATCTAATGATAATTAATTAACATGTAGATGCAATGTAACTTATATTCAACAAACGGACCATTGAAATAAAGTGTGACCATTTGTTTCTGTAATTTTCTGGAAAGAGAAGTTGTAACATTACCGGTAATTTACCAGAATGCTGCGCTGTGTGAATGCAGAAGGAAAATTGCCGGAAAGAGTGTGTTCACGTTTAGAACGCGCTGACGTGAGACGTCTACTCCAGCCTATCAGAACATTCAGAAGTGTTCACATCCGTGCTGTTTATGAAAATAAAAGCCTTTGGATATTTTTCCAGACACATTTAGCTGCTAGATGTTAGTCAGATAACGTTTCTATGTTCATTATTAATGCTGACTGGGAAAAAAATGATCGATAAAATGCTTATGATAAACCGCTGTTTGTTTACCTTCAAGCTCTGCTTAAGTTACCTGACGCGTGAAGGACTGCTCCGGTGAGCGCCAGCACACACGCATTATGTACATCTCGACCAGTGGTGGATTTAGGCATGGGCAATATGGGCGATCGCCCAGGGCGGTATCTTGCTGGGGGGCGGCACGGGGAGAATTGGTGCAAAAAAAACAAAAAAACTAGCCCCAGTAAAAGCTTTGACAGACGATTTACTTTATGCAAGTGTATTAATTTAGAGTAGTAATCCCAGAATAAAGACGTTAGGAGCCATTCACATTTGGCGTATTTTGCAAGCGCAAGTTTGTTATTCTCTATGTGCAACCGAAACAATGCTGGTGAACAACTTATGCGCGCAGAAAACCATTCCCGTGCTGCTCTGCTCCCAGTGTGAATACCGGTTGTTTACATGCACTCGGATAAAATACTCGCCGCTTATGCACTGTGAATTCAGAGTAACTTTTATGCAGAGGTGTCGGCACGCTGCGAGCTTTGCAAATCGACAAAACTAAAGTTATAATATGATGATGATCTTATTTTGACCAAGCATGGCTATGACTCAGAAAGGAGAGATGATGAGTCAGGGAGGTAAGACTTAATAACAATAATTCTCGGCCATGAGTCGGGTTTAAGACACCAGATAATTACATAAAACATATTTTTTTTTGTATTCTATAGAATTGTCTTTAATATTCAAGCAAAAGATTTCTTAAGTGATCTTAGCTTATCACTCCAGTTGTGTCTTCAATTTTTTCCATTTACATTTAGGATTGATTTCATATTATTTATTTAGAATAATAATTGTATAATAATAATAATAAATTTATTTACTTCTAATAAAGTACATTTCTAAAAATAGGTGGTTCACCCAGGGTGACATTTAAACTGCCACTGATCTCGAAATGTGAAAGTGTTTCTCCATATGTTTACATCGAAGTTGTTCACAATACTTATCCATACACAGAATGTAGTCAAATGTGTAAACATTCAGCTGCGGTTCACACTTCTGCCTTTGGATGTCTTGGACAAAGCAGCTTTGCTAAAAATGCTAAAGCTTTAAATAAAAGTGAAACCATCAACAAAAGCCCGACCACTTTTATGTTGACAAATACAAGCACAGCCATTTAGAGTTCATTTCTGTTTAATGATGTCAGAATTTACTGGTATTTTGGAATGGATGTGTGAACGGTCTTTTCCGGAAAAATTCCAGAACGTTTTTACCTGTGTGAACAGCACTTTTAAAAAAAAATTACAGGTAAAGTTGAAAATTTCTGAACATTTAACGGTATCGCTGCGTGAAAGGGGCTTATGATTGACGTTTTTCCTTTTGTCTGTGTTATCGGAAGGGGAAAACCCCGCCCATTAGTGACAATCTCTCCTTCATTAGCATAAACAGCCCTAAGTGAGTAGCAGTCGTTCGCCATTAGACTTTTAACCATACCTGCTGAAGATAATGTCAGCAACTACTGCGAGTGGCATTATAAATGTGGAGTTTTAGGATGCACAAAGGAACAGTGCAGTGCCCATAGTAGACTACAGATAGTCTTCTTCTGTAGTCTACATTTTCAGTTTTTCACAGAAAAAACACTAGTCCTGTTTTTGAATCGGCTGCGATGCTGATGTAAAGGCATTTGTAGCTTTGCCTCCTTTTGCAAAGAGCACAATCTAATTTTAATCTAACGTGAGTCACCAAAACAGAACAATTTGGATAAAAGCCTAAAAGTGGAAGTTTCCAAGAGTTATAAACATTATTTATAGTGCTCAGCATATACTGTATGAGTACTGCCTTAGTCAAAACTGAAGCCAAATCTGGAGCTTATCTAACAAAATAACTTACGATAACGGTCCAAAAACTAGTACACCCAAATTTATATGTTATAGAAAAATGTTAAATACAAATTTAAAGAAAGAAAAAATTAAGAAAAGCAAAATAATTGAAAAATTCAGTTGAAATTATGTAGGTTGTACCTTTTTTTTCAATATTTAGCTTGAATTTAATTGTATTATCTATCAATTTCTAAATATGTTTGGTGACTGAAATATTATTTTAATAAATAAATCAGTTTAATAAATCTGTTTTGTTTATATGCACTAAAATACATTGCCTATATTCACAGAGAAATGGATACAAATTCATTTTCAAAAATGGGGTGTACTCAATTATGCTGAGCACTGTAAATGAGGCATAATATGTGCCCTTTAAAACTAGATATTTTATTCCAAAAATTAAATGATGGTAATCTTTGAAACACAAACAATTTTATGTGAAAACTGCCGGATGAACATGAAGATATCTAAAGCTTGTGGTGTGTTCACCTTTGGCAGGTTTAGTTTAATTTAAACGGGTTTGGTATGATTGTTTTGTTTGTGTAGTTCATTTGAATTAGTGTGAACCAAACAAAGTTGCCAAACAATAATATGGGTCTCTGCCAACTCTCATATGAGTATTGTGGTATGGTTCACCATTCATTCATTCATTTTCTTTTCAGCTTAGTCCCTTTATTAATCTGGGGTTGCCACAGTGGAATGAACCGCCAACTTATCCAGCATATGTTTTACGCAGCGGATGCCCTTCCAGCTGCAACCCATCACTGGGAAACACCCATACACACTCATTCACACACATACATAGACTACGGACAATTTAGCTTACCCAATTCACCTATACCACATGTCTTTGGACTGTGGGGGAAACCGGAGCACCCGGAGAAAACCCACACCAACACGGGGAGAACATGCAAACTTCACACAGAAATGCCAACTGACCCAGCCGAGGCTCGAACCAGCGACCTTCTTACTGTGAGGTGATTGTGCTAGCCACTGTGCCACCGTGACGCATCGTTCACTATAGTTCACTCAAAAATAAAATTCAGTTATTATTTAGTTTCCAATTGTCACAAACCTGTTTAAATTTTTCAATATTTAAAACCGGTAATACTCAACTTCCATAGTATTTACATTTCAGAATCAGAATCAGAAAGAGCTTTATTGCCAGGCATGTTCACACATACGAGGAATTTGTTTTCGTGACAGAGCTTCTACAGTGCAACAGAATTACAGAGACAGGACAAAAAACAGATAATAAATATATTTTAAAAAGTAGTGAATGCAAATATACAAATGGACAAGTGTATGTACAGGTATATTACTATATACAACATTATATGTGCAGCTGTTAAGTGCAAATTGGCATGTAAAGTGTGTTGTTAAATTTCATACTATTAGCAAATTCCAACATTTTTCAAAATATCTTCTTTTGTGTTCCCAAGAAAGAGAAAGTGCTAACAGCGAACATGTTTTTTAATCTTATTATCTGTAGGCCTGCACAATACTTGAACCTATCTGTAAGATTCTTACGTTTTTGTTTTATGCCACATTTATTACCCTTTTAAATATTCCTAACTTTATTTGTCTAGACCAGGGGTGTCCAAACTCGGTCCTGGAGGCTGTTGTCCTGGAGAGTTTAGCTCCAACCCTAATCAAACACACCTGAACCAGCTATTCAAGCTCTTACTAGATATACTAGAAACTTCCTGGCACATGTGTTGAAGCAAGTTGGAGATAAATTCTCCAGGACACCGGCCCTCCAGGACAGAGTTTGGACACCCCTGGTCTAGACATTCAGTTGAGGAGTTAAAAACCTCTTAAGTTTAATAACAATAATAATTATAAACTTAATTTGTGTTTCAAAGTGTTTTGAAAGTCTGTCATCATTTACTCAGCCCATTTAAGTTTCTTTTTTCTGTTGAACACAAAAGAATATATTTTGAAGAAAATTGGAAACTGGTAGCCATTGACTTCCATAGTATTTCCCTTATTATGGTTGTCAATCAGTTTCCAGTATTCTTGAATAGATATTACTTTGTGTTCAACAAAAAGTAACACTGGTTATTATGTTAATGTAACTGATTGTGCATACTACTGTATGAAATCCTCACTCTGCACAGTTTTATAAATGTTCGCAATGTTTAAATCTGTATTTTTCAGGTTGGAAATGCAGCGAAAAATTCTGAGGTGTGTGATATTCTGTTGGAGAAGCATAACATCTATGTGCAGGCGATAAATTACCCAACAGTGCCTCGGGGAGAGGAGCTGCTGCGATTGGCTCCTTCTCCTTTCCACAACCCCATCATGATGAACTACTTTGCAGGTGAGTCCTCGTGCAATTGGGTGAACTGAATTTCTGTTATGGGTAGTGATTTATAACTGTATGTTTAACAATATTTTCTGCTGGACAGAGAAACTGCTGGACGTCTGGCAGGAGGTCGGACTGCCTCTGAATGGACCGGCTCAGGCCTCCTGCACCTTCTGTGATCGGCCTCTTCATTTTGACCTCATGAGCGAGTGGGAGAAGTCTTATTTTGGTAACATGGAGCCAAGGTACATCACTGTGGCTGCACAATGAGTCCGTTTCAGCAGCTCAAGATGAAGATCTTCCATCAGATTACACTGACACTTCAAACCAAAAAATCCTCTTCCAATACTAAATGAAATGATGGCATTTAAGATAAAGGTAGAGGGTGCATAAATGTCTTAAATTATTTAGTACATGTTTTTCTGTATTGTTTGCTGTGGTTTAGTGATGGAAGGATAATTTGTTGTATTTGAGTTAATGTACTGCTAAAATTAGTTATTGAGATATTGGCTAAATCTCATATTAATTGTGTGTCCTCACCTGCATGACAACAAACCTGCACATGGACACTTTTTGGTTAATCTCAATTATTGTTTTAAGATGTCGCCTGCACGTAAAATCATGTTTAATAACAACATGCCATAGGTCTTCTTCCTGCTTTGGACCATTTTATTCTCCTGGAAATTCATTAAATGTGGTCAGTTTAAAGAAAACGTCTCTGATAACTTGTTTTAACCACATGGTTACAGTCAGATCTCAACAACAACAATAGACATAGAGTCTGAATACTCTAAAGTTGTCACATTAGTTGTTTTGAATGGGCCCTTTTTCTAATAAAACACCACACTGCCACCTGCCGGAATGTATTGGAAATGTTTCAAAAATTACTAAATAATATAATAAATGTATTTGAACAGTGGGGAAAAAAGAAGCTGAACACCTTATTTACACTTTTATTTAATTTTTTATTTTCAAGGCAATTTTTTATTTTTTGATACAAATCCCATTTCTGTTTGAAGTTTAATAGCTGGCCATGTTCTGTAATAGAATAGAAGTGGGAGAAAATGTATTAATGGTACAGTCTCTTTAGTTTCCATCATGAAAAACGCTGTCCAAAATGACATAAAGTTTAATCCATACATCATCATGGCATGTTTGCTAATATAAAATACTCACCTTGCTGATCCAATCGCTGTAGGCGCTCACGCGGGTGAACACGGTGGGCTTCTTGTTATAGTTGCAGCTCAAACCTGAACCGAAGCTCACGATACCGTGGACCTCCCAGGCGCCGTCGCTGCCAGCACAGTTCAGAGGACCACCAGAGTCACCCTGTGTCGTGTGGGACAGGAAAAAAAAGTTATTTTTCGACAAAGAATTCCTCATATGATCTTTTTATAAGACATCCAAGGTTAGTCTATTGCGTGTACGAATGTGTTTTGGTTCATTTTTATACAATACATAGCCTACTCTTGTTTAGTGTTATTTTTATGACTCTGTTCAACTCCAAAGCTGACTTGTTACTATAGGAACTAAAATTGACATTTATTTAGGACATTATGCCAATTCTGTGTGAAATGTCTGTATTTTTAGTTTTATGCTACTTGCTTTTGGCTATGAGCTTTGCTTTTACATTTGAAAATCTTACCTGACATGTTTTAGAGAGGCATTGTACTCTAATTAAAGTTCATGGTAATACTTTTAATGTTACACTTGTTAATGTTGCAATGAACATTATAGTATTGTATATTCTCCTTTGTAAACGCTAATGAAAATAAACTTGCTCATAAGATAGTTCTTGTTATCTCACAGTGCATTAACTAATGCCAACAATCACAATTTCACTTTTAATAATGCATTAGTAAATGTTGAACTATGATTGATAAATGTTGTATGCTCATGTTTTAGTTCATGTTAGTACACCCATTAACTAACATTAACTAATGGAACTTTTTGTCTGACCTAGTTGGATATAGTCAAATGTGGTTCTGATTGAAGAAAAAGAAGTCAAGAAGCCATTAAAATCTGCTTACATTACATCCAGCAACAACACCATCTCCACCAGCGCACACCATGCTTGTGGTGACCTGAGAGCCCCACCAGTCAGACTTGGAGCAGGTGGCGTGATCCACCACGGGCAGAAGAGCCTGCTGCAGGATATCAGCCAGAGGTCCATTAGCTAGTTATTCACAAAAATAGGTGAGTGGGAAGAAGAAAAAAGCTTTATTTTTTTTATTTAAAAATAAAGCTTGAATATAGAGAACAATGATTCTATAAAAATCCATGGAATTATTTTATCAAATACTTGGAAAGGTTAGTTCTTTGCACTATAGAAATATGGTCCTTTGGTGATCACAAAAAGGTTTGTCAATGCCATCACTATGAAAAACCCTATGATCTCCCTGACAACTTTATTTTTAAGACTGTAACAGCACAGCCTGATCCATAATAACCATCAGCCTGACTTACTGTAGAGACGTCCCCATCCAGTGACGTAGCAGGGAGCATTATGGGGCAGCACATAGCCAGCCTCGGGAAGACATGCGGGTGTGATGGTGTCACCTGTGGTGACAGCAGTCTCCAGTTTGATCAGGGCGATGTCATTACTGTGGTGCAGAGAGAGAAATGGGGTTAATTGGATTTAAACACACAACGGTTCAACCTATGGATCTCTGAAGTGTCTATACCGGATTGTGAAGGAGTTCCAGGCCTCGTGGACAATGATCTTTCCAGCACCGATGGCAACAGAGCCGTTCTCCTCCTGGCTCAGGCTATGTTTTCCCAGAAACACTCTGTAAGTTCTGCTACTGCTGTAGGGCCACCAGAGGAAGACAAATCACTTCATTTACATTTAGTCAGAAAATGTAATCAAAGCGACTTGCAAATGAAGCAGTTCATTCAAGTGCGACTAATGTTAAAGTTTCTGATTTAGTTAGAAAAATACAAACAGGGAGGAATTAGGATAAGTTTTTTCATAAAAACATGGTACTTTTATTTATGGTGTTATTACTGTTATCATGAACTGTTATTAAAATGTTTATTTATTTATTTTTAACCAGGCCTCTGTTTAGGATCTTCTGTCTGTTACTAACCTGATGCAGTGAGCGGCAGTCAGAACCCACTGTTTGTCAATAAGGCTTCCACCACAAGTGTGGTACCAGTTGTTTCCACTTTTGTACTGGAGGGAGATCTGGATAAGGAACAGAACAGGGGTTAGTAGTAGTCCTTGAAAAGATTTGTTTGTAAGTCAGCAAATGAACTATGCATTTATTTATTTATTTTGAAAACACTCAAAAATACTATTGTCTAATGTAATACTACATTTATATTTTTAGTTTTTTTTTTACTCCAAATTATGTGAAAAATCAAAGCATAAATCCTAAAGAGATGTGGTTTAAATTTCAGGTTGACATTGAAAAAACCATCTTTCTGTAATATTGTACCATTAGTTTTCACTAGATAAAGTTAACTCTATTTGTTTCCACTTTGGTCATTCTTGGCTGCGATATGATTGTTTAATACAATTTCTATTTTTTTCTTAGAGTTATGATGTTAGGTGCCAAAACCTTTACCAAGTTTTGTACAATTTCAATGAAATACAAAATCTGATTTTTTTTATGTCACTGTGACTGTAGAGAATTAAGTAATGTAATAATTTCATACCTGCCAGGGCCAGCTGTTAGGACGCACATCCACACCTCCCACAACCCTCGACACAATAGGAGGGAAAGTGGGAAGCCCACAACTGTACGCTGAGGTAAAACACAACACATCAGGCTTCTTTTAATAGCAATAAATATTAATAGGCTTTTTTCTTTTATTATTTCTTTCTTACAATATACATAATATATAAAATATACAGTTAAAATCAGAATTATTAGCCCCCCTTTGAAATTATTTTTCTTTTTTTAAATATTTCCCCAATTATGTTTAACAGAGCAAGGAAATTTTCACAGTATGTCTGATAATATTTTCTACTGGAGAAAGTCTTATTTGTTTTATTTCGACTAGAATAAAAGCAGTTTTTAAAAAACATTTTAACGTCAAAATTATTAGCCCCTTTAAGCTATATATATATTTTTGATAGGTTACCCAACAAACCATCGTTATACAATAACTTGCCTAATTACCTTAACCTGCCTAGTTAACCTAATTAACCTAGTTAAGGCTTTAAATGTCATTTTGAGCTATATAGAAGTGTCTAGAAATATCTAGTAAAATATTATTTCAAATAAATCAGTTATTAGAAATGAGTTATTAAAACTATTATGTTTAGAAATGTGTTGAAAAAATCTTCTCTCCATAAACAGAAATTGGAGAAAAAATAATCAGAGAGGCTAATAATTCAGGGGATTTAATAACTCTGACATTAACTGTATTTCATAACCACTTTAATAATGAACAACAATGCTTCTTTTTTGGTATTACACCTTAAAAGAAAGAATATTAAGTCGTCTTACCTCCGACAACCAGAACAGCCAAGACCACAAACTTCATCATCCTTGTATCTTCAGTGTTTGGCTGTTCTGCTGGGGTTTATATACTGGCCAGCTCACTTACAATGCAATGACTGACCACAGTCGTGCAGCTTTTTGGAACAAATGTCCTTGATGGATGTAGGAAAAATAAACACCCCCTCCCCACCTTCATCCAATGGTGGTTCTGTGGGTACAGTTTGGCCCTGTCACGAAGTATAATCAAATAATTTAAAAATAATTTTTGTTATTGATTAACATTTTAAATATTTGCTATGTCCACACATTTAAGCTCCCCTTTTTCTTTTGTACCACTACTTTGGATAAATGAGTTCAAATGAAGAACAAATAATACACAACTTACAAATATATATATATATATATGTTTGTTATTAATTTACATTAATAGCCAGTTTCCCCTCATAACACCCAAATGCATGAATTCAGATGAATGTATAGTTTGTTGTGGTTAATGTGCACAAAGTGTTATTTTTCATATCAGCATGTCATCTGTGCATTTCTCAGGAATAGTGACCACCTGGCTTTTGCACTGTTACAAGACTGCACGTGTGATTCTGCACGACACGTGTGAGAAAGATAAATTTACTACTATTAGAGTCTATAAATATTGACCCAAACTAGTTGGAAAGCCTATTTGCTGTGTTGTTGGATGAAAACCTGCAGTCAATCGCAAATGAACTTTGTTAATTGTCTCCAATTGATACGATGTAATTTACCCCGAAGCACCAATTCGGTTTGCTAAAAATGTTGAAATGAGAAATAGGCTTGCACACATTGTGTGGTTCATAGTTGTGGTTCTCAGCAAATTATTATAAGACTCTGGGTTCAGTATTGCTCTATGTAAAGTTGAAGGCAAAATTATCAGCTCTTTAATCACACTGTGATTTTTCAAAATCTCCTACTCAGAAATCATGGAGGGGTCTGGAATTTTCAGCATAATTGCAATTCAACTGTGAGAGACCGAATCTAAAAAAATCATCAGGAAATCACATTTTATGACTTTAACAATTTATTTGTAAATTACTGTATCAAATAAGTATTTCATCACTTGAGTCAAGCATTTTAAATATTTAGTACAGAAGCCTTTGTTAACAATTACAGAGGTCAAAGGGTTCCAGTAGTTCTTCACCAGGTTTGCACACACTGAAGGAGGGATTTTGCCCACTGATCTTCTCTAGATCTGTCAGGTTTCAGGGCTGTCGCTGAGCAACATGGAGTTTCAGCTCCCTCCAAAGAGTTTCTATTGGATTTAGATCTGGAGACTGGCTAGACCACTCCAAAACCTTGTTATGCTTCTTACAAAGCCACTCCTTGGTTTTCCTGGCTGTGTGCTTTGGGTCGTTGTCATGTTAAAAGACCCAGCCATGACCCATCTTTAATGCTCTGACAGAGGGAAGGAGGTTTTTTCCCCAATATCTCACAATACATGGCCACGTTCATCCTCTCCTTAATACAGTGCAGTCATTCTGTCCCCTGTGCAGAAAAACACCCCAGAGCATGATGCTTCCTGCCCCATGCTTCACTGTAGGTATGGTATTATTAGGATGATACACATCATTCTTCTTCCTCCAAATTCGGTGAATAGAGTTATAACCAAAAAGTTTTACATTGGTCTCATCTGACCACAGGACTTTCTCCCATGAATACTCTGGACCATTCAGATGGTCCCTGGCAAACTTCAGATGGGTCTTGACATGGGCTAACTTAAGCAGGGGAACCTTCCGTGCGATGCATGGTTTTAAAACATGACATCTTACTGTATTACTGATAGTACCCTTGAAAACGGTGGTCCTAGCTCTCTTCACGGCATTGATCAGCTCCTCCCGCATAATTCTGGACTGATTCTAGACCATTCTTGGCATCATTTATACCCCACGAGGAAAGATCTTCCGTGGGGCCCCAGTCTGAAGGACATTGACAGTCATCATTAGCCTCTTCCATTTTCTGACAATTGCTCCAACAGTTGCTCTTTCTTGGCAATTGCCCCGTAGCAGTTTCAGCTTTATGAAAGTCTACAATTTCATCTCTAGTGTCTTTTGACAGCTCTTTGGTTTTGGCCATGTTGCTACTTAGACTTTTGACTGATTGTGGGGTGCACAGGTGTCTTTATGACAGCTAGTGACCTCAAACAAGTGCTACTAAATTAGAATCATGAGCAGAGTGTAGCTGGACTATTTTAAAGCAAAATAACAGGTCTTTGAGGGTCAGAAATTTGGCTGAAAAGCAAGTGATCAAATACTTATTTCACACAGTAATTTACAAATAAATTGTTAAAGTCATACAATGTGATTTCTGCATTTTTATTTTTAGATTCTGTCTCTCACAGTGGAATTGCACCTATACTGAAAATTCTAGACCCCTCCATGATTTCTAAGTAGGAGATCTTGAAAAATCACAGTGTAATTACATACTTATTTCCCTCACTGTATATATATATATATATATATATATATATATATATATATATATATATATATATATATATATATATATATATATATATATATATATATATATATATATATATATATATATATATATAGTTTCCCAGAGATGGGTTGCGGCTGGAAGGGCATCCGCTGGGTAAAAATGTGCTGGATAAGTTGGCGGTTCATTCCGCTGTGGCGACCCCAGATTAATAAAGGGAGTAAGCCGACAAGAAAATGAATGAATGAATATATATATATATATGAATATATATATATACACACACATATACATACATACATACATACATATACAGTTGAAGTCAGAATTATTAGCTCCCCTTTTTATATTAATATTATGTTGAACAGAGTAAAGAAATTTTCACAGTATGTCTGATAATATAATTTCTTCTGGAGAAAGTCTTATTTGTTTTATTTCGGCTAGAATAAAAGCAGTTTTAAATTTGTTTAAAACTATTTTAGGGACAAAATTATTAGCCCCTTTAAGCTATTTTTGTTTTCGATAGTCCACAGAACAAACCATTGTATACAATAACTTGCCTAATTACCCTAACCTGCCTAGTTAACCTAATTAACCTAGTTAAGCCTTTAAATGTCACTTTAAGCTAGAAGTGTCTTGAAAAATATCTAGTCAAATATTATTTACTGTCATCATGGCAAAGTTAGTTAGTAGAAATGAGTTATTAAAACTATTATTTTTAGAAATGTGTTGAATGTATATATATACAGTTGAAGTCAGAATTATTAGCCCCTTAAATTATTAGACCCCCTGTTTATTTTCCCCCTATTTCTGTTTAACGGAGAGAAGATTTCTTCAACACATTTCTAAACATAATAGTTTTAATAACAAATTTCTAATAAATAATTTATTTTATCTTTGCCATGATGACACACTACTATACAGCTTTAAGTGACATTTAAAGGATTAACTAGGTTAAATAAGTTACCTAGGCAGGATAGGGTAATTAGGCAAGTTATTGTATAACGTTGGTTTGTTCTGTGGACTATCGGAAAAAAAAATTAGCTTAAAGGGGCTAAAAATTTTGACCTTATAATGAATTTTTTAAAATAAAAATTGCTTTTTATTCTAGCCGAAATAAAACAAAAAATACTTTCTAAAGAAGAAAAAAAATATTATCAGACATACTGTGAAAATGTCCTTGCTCTGTTAAAGATCATTTGGGAAATATTTAAAAAAGAAGAAAAAAAACAAAGGGGGGCTAAAAATTCTGACTTCAACTGTATATATATATATATATATATATATATATATGTACTGTATATACATATACACAAGTGAAGTCAGAATAATTATTATATTGCGTTATTATATGTCTCTTGGCTGCCATATACTGTATATTGGCTGAAATTCCGCATTATGATCTTGCTAACAGACATAGCGGCTGATCCACTCTCTTGCCCCATCATGTTCTGCCACTATTGCAAGGCAGCAACAAAAAAGTTCAGAAACAGGATTATATTCGTTTTAAAAAATTTGCAATAACACTGTGTAAAAATGGTATGAAGTGAAATCAACATAGAACTTCAGTACAATAAGCCATTGTTCTGAATGACTCCCACATTTACATACGTATAGTACTGTACTATGACCACTGACTCTAAGTTACTTTAAGAAGTTCCACAGTGTTTTTTTATTTTTCACTCAGCCTATTCCTCAACATTTCTAAAAGTAGCTTTCCACTGGAGAAGTCCTTTTGTTAACTGATCATCAATCAACTGAAGTGTAAGCTGCCATGACCCACTAAGACACAATTTTTATATGCAGTAAACAGTCACTTGTTGGAAATAATGGTGCTGCCACAAGTGTGGTGTCAGCTTCCAGGGAGATCTAGGTTAAAAAAGACTTTTACTGTAGTTTGCAGGTGGGCACATACAGTATGAACACTGGTTATTGTAAACCTTGTAATGTCATTGCAGTAATGAAATGTGCATCTACCAGCAATGTGGATGAGTACCTGTATAGGGAAAAACCCTGTATTTCCCAGTATAGGTAAAAACACTGACAATTGTTTTTATAATTATTTTTTGGGGGTTTTCACCTTTTATTGGGACAGGACAGTGGAGGTTACAGACAGGAAAGTATTGGGAGGGGAAAAACTCCTATGTCTATGTGCTATATGTCGGCATGCTTAACCACTAGGATAAAACTGTGAAAAGTAGCTTACATTTATGTACTGCTTTCTATCTTTTTTATTTAATTTTTTATTTTACAACACCTGAGGTTTTGGGTGACTAAATGTGGCGATGTTTTTCACTTTTTAATTTTGTTCCTTTTTTAACTTTGACCAGACTGAACAAAAGTGATGTTCTTCCTTAATAATTTCTGTCTTGGTTCCCACTTCAAATAAAGACTCTTGAGGTCAGGATAGATTTGCACGGAAAGCAAAATTAAGTGACACGAGAAGTCTTCGTTTTCTGTGAAACTGATCAAAATGAAGTGAGATCATGATTAAAACAAGAACACATGTTTATTTATCTGTTTTTAAGAATTACCTTCAACAACCAGAACAGAAAAGATCACAGATTTCATTATGATATACAGGCAAATTCACTCTTAATTTGTCTTTGATGGAAAGAATAGAGAAAAACAAGTCTGAAAAAAGTAGTTCTCTGGTGCACCTTCCACTAAATATTATACAGTGTGAATGTTTTTTTTATTATAAAAATAATTAGATTAACCGCTAGTTTTTTTTCTTCCAGGTTTGTGTAATAGTTTTTTTTTACTCTTGGTAACGCTTTATTTTAAGTCACAATTCATGCTATTAACAAACTATTAACTGAGACTATTAGCTTAATAAACCACTAATTAGTTGCTTATTAATAGTCAGTAGGGTAGTAGTTGCATTTAGGCATAGGTAGGTTTTGGGATGTAGAATAAGATCATACTTTATAGCTTCTAATATACAGTTAATATCTATATTAATAAGTAGGTTATTACGCCGGTATTTAATAGCTTGAAAAGTTACTTAAGTGTTACCTTACTCTTTAATTATCCCCACTTTTTATGTAGGTAAACGTCTTCATATTTGATCCAGAACATGTGACACTTCCCATTTTTACAGTTTGTTTGAAATGTATTTTAATAGTTAAATGATCAAAACACAACATAACCAAAAAAATCCCATCAAACATGCAGTGTTTGCGAAGCACTGAAAATGATCTGGGTTTGGCAAGGCATTGCTGTTCATATCAGAATGTCATCTGTGCACTTCACAGGCCACATATATGAAACCTCAAAGATAACTGATATTTTTGGGCTGTTTATCTACAAGGCTAAATGATACTGGGAATGCTATCTGTACATTGCAACAGGAAATGTCACTGCTCCATCACACCGTCCGGGTCCAGGTTAGCTATAAAAGTGCTGGATGTTTGCCTGTGGTCACTGCAATCAGGCACGATGAAACTTGTGATCTTGGCTCTGTTTATTGCTGGCGGTAAGATGGACGTTCGTCTCCTCTAAATTTGAAAAGGGGTTAAAAACAATCTTGTTCTTTTGATATTCAGCAGCAGATTGAGGATAGATTTCATTGAAATATGCACTGAAGATAACAAACCTGAGCAGGCAGTAATTTATCATTTTATGTATTTTAACAGCCTACGGTTGTGGGCAGCCCACCTACAAACCCATCGACTCAAGAGTGGTGGGAGGAAGTGATGTCAGACCCAACAGCTGGCCATGGCAGGTATGATCTCTATAGTTGATTACTCTCATTCTAAAATGCTTTACAATCAAACTATGAACACACTAATATGTATTGATTATCATTTGTTACACTTCCTTTAGAGATTCTGTTGACTATAAGTATCTTTGCAACTACTGTATGTCAACTGAATATTATTAAGCCACATACAGAACACAACGCAGTTAAAATCAGTTGTCAGTTACATGTTTCATTCTTAATTCTGCTCTGTATACACACTTTTATATTGTTCAGGAGTGACAGCTGTATTCTGCAACTGAATGTAGCAACAATAATGTTTACACTAATGTTATGCAGGGTGTATGGAATCAAACTTAAAAGGATAGTTCAAATTTGAAAATTCTGTCACACAAATTAGATTTTTTTTTTTATTCTTGTTGAACATTAAAGAAAATGTTGGAAACTGGTAACCATCGACATCCATAGCAGGAAAAACAAATACTATGAAAGTCAATGGATACCGGTTTCCAACACTCTTAAAGATATCTTAAGGATGTACAACAATAACTAAATAAAACAAAACAAATACTCAAACTGGTTTGGAAAGGTGAGTAAATGATGGCAGAATATTCTTTTTTTTAAGAGAACTAAAGGATGTTATTAGAGATGTATTTAATGTGCATAAAAGATGTGCCTCTGTTCTGTTTCCACTCAAAAATGAGTGGCATAAGAAATAACAGGGAAAATGAGTGGCATAAGAAATAACAGGGAAAGAGGCACAAACCTTGACATTTGTGTTGCCAGATCTCACAAAAAAAAAATAGGAAACAAGCCCATAAGAAACTGAAATAAATACAAAAAGTTTATATTGACAATATTATCAAGATACTGCTTCTGCAAACTCTAATACTCCTGTTCTCACTCAATTTCCTTTGGCTTAGTCCCTGGTTTTTCAGGGGGCACCACAGTGGAATGAACCTCCCACACTCCTTATAACTTTATTAATTGAATACATTTATAAGCCAGTCCCAAACAACAAGCCCAAAAATCCTTCAAAAAAAGTGGAATGGCAACACAATGGTTTGCTCTGAGAAACAGCCTTTCAAAAAATCTTCTCTGTCTTCTATGTTTTTTTTTTTTTTTTAAAAAACAAGGGTTTGGTGCTGTCATGTTATATAAACGTAAAGGAACCAAAATCATGCAATTTACAGGAGCAGATTTATAATTTAGGTATTGACTTCTGTATAGGAAGTAGTAAAGTTTTACCTGTTAATGATTTTGATGATCACTGAAAAAACAAATTTTTCTGTTGTAAGAAAGTTGTAAAACTGCATGTTCAATTCTCTGTGTTACTTGCCCAAAGTGTTTGTTTGCATTTCCTCAGTGAAAATAGTTTCCACACAAGTTTTTTCTGTATATATTCAAGCGTCTTAATCTCCTCAATATTTCAGGCATCTCTTCAGTACCAGAGCGGCTCCAGCTTTTACCACACCTGTGGGGGCACCTTGATCGACAGGCAGTGGGTCTTGACCGCTGCTCACTGCATTAGGTATGAAAAAAAAAAAACAGCTACTCTTTCTGTACCATTAAGAATCTTGAAACAAGAAACTCCTAAATCCTAAATGTGCATTGCGAAATAGTCTAACATCTCATTTTCAATTTTTTGCCAAGCAGCAGCCGAACTTACAGAGTCTTACTGGGCAAGCACAACCTGCCACTCAGCAGCGAGTCCGGCTCTCAGGCCATCTCTCCTGCCAGGATTATCGTTCATGAGAACTGGGACTCCTACAATATCCGGTTGGTCCTCATTTCATTTTAAAGCAAGAGAACAGAAGTTTAATTGGAGAGTGTGTTTTAATGCATGTGTGTGTCTCTCAGCAATGACATCGCCCTGATCAAGCTGTCAACTCCAGTGACTTTCACTGACAAGATTTCACCTGCTTGTCTGCCTGATTCCGGCAGCATCCTTCCTCACAACTCCCCCTGTTACGTCACCGGCTGGGGACGCCTCTGGAGTAAGCCTGCTTCTTTTGCATTGCTGTTTAATCATTTTCATGAAGTCTTTTTTTTTTTTGATACAAGTCAATGTTATTCACAGACTTCAACATTCAATGACAAAATGATTTCTCCAAATGTGTCCTCTATGTACAGTTGAAGGCTAAATTAATAGCTCTCCTGTAATTTATTTTCTAATATTTTCTCAAGCACTTTTTAATAGAGAAGTTTTTTTTTTCAACACATTTTTTAGTATAATACATTTAATCACTAATTTCTAATAACCTATTTCTTTTGTTTATGTACTGTAGTTATTTTGCAGGTTACTAGTATTCAGCTTAAATTGCAATTTAAGGCTTAACGTAGACTAACTAGGTGAAAGAACTAACAGAAGAACTTTGACTAGATTCTGAGGGAGGCTCGAGACATTGAGACTGAGTGGTCCATGGTCTCGAATTCTTTTGTTGGCATGACCATAAAGAGCGGTGTCTGTACGTTAGTAGTAAGGGGGCCCAGGGGCAGACCCAGAACATGCTGGAGGGACCATGTCTCTCTGCTAGCCTGGAAACACCTCGGGATCCCCCTGGAGGAGCTGGAGGAAGTGTCTGGAGAGAGGAAAGTTCCTTCAGATCTCCCTCCTGAGACTGCTGCCCTCATGACCCAGCCCCAGAAAAGCGACAGACAATGGATGAATTAATGCTTTTATTTCAGCAAAACTATAATAATTTATACTTTGTCCAGTAGAAAAAAATATAATAGTGAAAATTTGACTGTAAAAAAAAAAGGGTGGCATGGTGGCTCAGTAGTTAGCACTGTCGCCTCACAGCAAGAAGATTGCTGGTTTGAGTCCCGGCTGTGCCAGTTGGCATTTCTGTGTGGAGTTTGCATGTTCTTCCCGTGTTTGTGTGGGATTCCTCCAGGTGCTCTGATTTCCCCCACAGTCCAAAGACATGATGAACAGGTGAACTGAATAAACTAAATTGGGCATAGTGTATGTGTGTGAATGAGTCCATGGGTGTTTCCCAGTACTGGGTTGCAGCTGGAAAAGCATTCGCTATGTAAAACATGCTGGATAAGTTGCCGGTTCACTCACTGTGGCAACCCCTGATGAATAAAAGGACTAAGTTGAAGGAAAATGAATAAATGAATGAATGAATGAATAAATACTGTAAAAAAATTCTTGCTCTGTTAAACATCGCTTGGGAAATATTGGACAGAGAATACAATTTTTACAGGAGGGCTGATAATTTTGATGTTAACTGTACATTCTTGTGCAATGGTTCCTGGTTTGTTACAATCAAATAAAAAATAAAAATCATCCTTTTGTATTTTTCAGCCAATGGTCCCATTGCTGATATCCTGCAGCAGGCTCTGCTCCCTATTGTGGATCAAGCTACTTGCACTAGATCTGACTGGTGGGGCAACCTCGTGACCAACCTCATGGTGTGCGCTGGTGGAGATGGTGTTGTGTCCAGCTGCAATGTAGGTTTGATGTGCACTTACATTTACATTGTCATAGACTTACAACTGAGTGTTTACTGATTCAACAAGAAAGGGCAATACACACAAGAAATAGTAATTATACAAAGAAACTGTGCTCAGAGAACTATGTGATAGAGTTGGGGGG
Organism: Danio kyathit; assembly: GCA_903798195.1. Taxonomy (NCBI): domain Eukaryota; kingdom Metazoa; phylum Chordata; class Actinopteri; order Cypriniformes; family Danionidae; genus Danio; species Danio kyathit. Next base: position 28,761,485 of record LR812526.1, read on the forward strand.
GTTATTTTTTTGATATGGAGTGATTGTAAGAACATGTCTTGTGCAAATGTGCAAAACTGGTGCAAGTGTGGGTAAAAGTGTCAGAGAGATGACAGAGTGTGTTTTCTACAGGTGGTTTGTCAAGCCCACTCACCTGCGTGAGGCACACTCAGCATTGATAATGTGTTGGATTGTTGTGTACTTGATGTTTTTGAAAATGCGCCCTAATAATATAACCTACCTGACTGGTGCAGGGTGATTCTGGTGGCCCTCTGAACTGCCAGAGACGTGATGGCACCTGGGATGTTCACGGCATTGTGAGTTTTGGCTCCAGCTTGGGCTGCAACTACCCCAAGAAACCCTCCGTCTTCACCCGTGTGTCTGGATACATTTCCTGGATCAACAAAGTGAGTACAGAAGCTGCTGGTGACTGAACAAACAACATCTTTTATTTACTTTCTGTCGACATGAATTTAGGCACTTTTTAATACCTTAACTGGCCTCCTGTTTTTCAGGTGATGACCACTTATTAAAGCGTGGAAGGCGTGGATACCTCAAATTAAACAACAAAATAAATGTGGAATTAATAAACATGATTCTTTAAAATTCTTCTCTTTGTCTGTTCTTGGCCTTTAAAGACGTAAAAATAAATTAAACATTAAAATATTTTTCCACTGCACTTGGTTATGCATCTTTGGCATAATCAAGATATTTTCTTATGCAAATATGGAAAAAATTAAGAGATGTGTGAGAAACAAATATCTGGATGTACCAGTCATAATTATGTAATACTACTGATGACACTGCTTCAAAGTCACAAGTAATTAAAGCATTTGCTATTCTAACCAGTTGCCATTTTCTGGAAAAAAAAAATTAATTCTTTTTCCCCCAGTCTAAAGACATGAAGTATAGGTGAATTGGCTTGTGTGAGAGTGTGAATGAGTCACACTCAGGATTTTTGTAATTAGCAACAAGCCCACATATTGAAACTTCTGTTTGTTTTTATAATAATTCCTTCTGTTGATTTTTAGAAGGAATGATTATTGAATTGAAACAGATTTAAGACAATGTAAGGTCCCTGTACATAGAATTGCAATAAATTGCATTCTGGAAATATAAAACAAAAACAAATTTAGATTTTGATACTTGGAATTAATAAAAAAAATTAATAGTGAAAAGGTGATACAATATACAAATGAAAGAGTTTTGAAGCAGTCCACAATAAGCAGGTGAATTGGTGACATGAGATGAGATGAGAGCTTCATGGTTGGGTATAAAATTAGCGTCTCAGTCTTTTAAAGCAAACTGGGTCACGGCTCATCACTTTGTGCAAAAGTTGTGTGCGAATTGTCAAACAACTAAAAAATCACATTTATCAAAGTAAAATCACAACAAATGTATGCCTTTCATCAACTACCATATTTAATATACTGAAAACATAGAGGAATTTTAGAGAAAACTAAATATGTATAGAACAAGGCAGGAAACATCAGCTGAATGTGCTCCAGCTTTGAGCCCCATGATTGCACTTCATTAAAAACAGTGATGTGCTGTTTAATAAAGCCAAGTGAGCTCAGGAGGACTTCAGAAAAAAATACTAAAACTGTACACAGTCTACTGCTGCATCAAGAAATGCACCTTTGTTGATGGTGAAAGCTCTCATTCATATTGCTTAAAAAAAATAAAAATATACTCTAACGCTTTAAAGATATTTCACTATTTACAAATACAAATCAACATATATATATATATATATATATATATATATATATATATATATATATATATATATATATATATATATATATACACACATACATACTGTATATACAAAATACATACTGTATATACAAAATACATATATACATAGGCTACTATATATACAAAAGAGCTCATGAGGTGACAGTAGATAAAAAACCGACTGCTCTGACATTTAAACTGTATTCCACATTCATACTTAACGGTGTATTTTGACAAAGTTTGCCAAATTTCCTGTGAGGGTTGGCTATAACTAGGGGCGGGGTAGGGTCAATAAACGGTTTTTGAAGAACCTCCTTGCTTGTTGTCGATGTTGTCCAACTAGGGACCTAGAAATGTTGTCCTGAAACTGCAGCCTATCCAGTGGGCCCCACTGTGCTCTAACCACGGGTCTGAGAGTAGCTGCTCACCCAGACCGACAGTCAAGCCACTGCGCGCGGTGTTGAAGGCGGGACTCCGCGTGACATGACCGTGTTACCATGGCGCTTATACACAATCTATTGTAGACAGACAGCAGAACATGAAGAGAGGTGTCGAAGAATGAAAAACCCACAGCCCTGGTGAGTTATTTTTAGTAAATGTTGTGCCGTCTTTAGTGTTAAAATGCAGATGCGTGTTAACTGAACGTTGTTTACAACTGGTGTACAGTTGAAGTCATAATTATTAGCCCTCCTAAGCCCCTTGTATATTTTCCCAAATTTCTGTTTAATGAAGTTTTTTTTTCAACACATTTCTAAACATAATAGTTTTAATAACTAATTTCTAATAACTAAATTCTTTTATCTTTGCCATGATGACAGTAGTTATATTTTACTAGATGTTTTTCAAGACACTATTCAGCTTTAAGTGACATTTAAAGGCTTAACTAGGTTAATTAGGTTAACTAGGCAAGTTTTGGTAATTAAGCAAGTCTGTAGACAATTAAAGGGGGGTTAATAATATTTACCTTAAAAAGGTTTTAAAAAAAATTAAAAGCTGCTTTTATTCTAGCCGAAATAAAATAAACAAAACTTTCTCCAGAAGAAAAAACAATATTACTTTGTTAAACGTTATTTGGGAAATATTTTAAGTTTAATTTTGACTTCAACTACATAGATATACAGTATATCTTGACTCTTGGGTGTTTGACTGGGGCCAAATATTTGTTGCTACATGCCTGGTAGGTATAATTTTAATCATGTGTGAACTAATTAGTATAGGGATTTTTTTTGTCAGCAGGTTCAAATGAGGGGTTTTCTTAAAACGCCAAACTGGGTATTTAAACTCCAGCCTAAAACCACTACTATAGGAAGACACAAAGACTCTGACCTCTGTCTACAGGTATTAACCCTTATTGTTTCCAATGTGTCCACTCAATTTGTCAGTTTAATTGGTTATTGATTTGGTATTTAATTATTCATTCTGATTAGCTGATGATTTAATATTGGATATGAAAGTCTGACTCCTGCTAGATGAATCACTAGAGAGGACAGTCTTTAAGTGTTTGTCATCTCATGTACTCAGAACAGTGGGGTGGATGAGTATCATGCCACTATTGACTGGTGTGAAGCGGACAGCTGCTATGTTATCTGTGACTTAAACTCAGCCCACGGGACATATGTCAATGACTGCCGGATCCACAATGCAACAGTGCGTCTCTCTCCAGGAGACCAGCTTCACTTTGGCTATGGAGGATCAACCTATGAGCTGTCCATTGACAACGAGAAATCAGTAAAATTAGCAGTATATTTGAACAGATAAAAGAATGTACTTTCTATCATATTAAATAATAAAAAAAAAATTCTAATCTTTATAATCAATGATTTTTTTCTTGTTTCACTCCTAAACAGTTTCCTCATCTTGCTGCTCAGTCTCCAGTTCCTCAAGCCTGGCCACGAGTTCGGACTCCCTCTGTTTCTCCCCACCCTCCAACCAGACCTCGTCCCATGAGTGCCGGAACAAAACGGGGTCCAACTACACCTGATCGAAAAACTCAATCTAGTAGACCAGGTAGCAGTCTATTTCTTTCGTTGTAAGAAAAAGATCTTTCTTTGTCAATGCAAATTGAGTATTTTATGATAGAAAGAAAATGGGTAAAACAAACCTTTCCCAAATTTTTTTTCTGATAAACAATATATTTTGTAAACAAAATTATAATTTTTTTGATAATTAAAATAATAAAGTCTAATACGAAAATGAATTAAAATCTTTAAATTACAACAATCAAATAGCTAATAGACGTTTAAGAGTTTAGGTAACAGGAAAAAAAATTAAATTGAGGTAAAACTAAAACTTAAAAAAGACATACTTAAAAAAATGCATACTATTATTAAAAATGAAAAAAATTACATTCAAATTTTATTCAAAATATGTACAGTATAAAACCTAAAGCAGTACAGTTCCATAAAAATTAAAATAAAAATCAAACCTGGTACCAAACGGATGGGTCCTTATGGGAACCTCTGCTTCAACAACTTTTCATGTTTTGTATCTAAATGTACACTTCAGCAAACTTTTATTGCCTTTTTAGTGTATTATATATTATTATATTATTATTTCTGACCTTGTATATACAGTCAAGACCAAAATTATTCACACCCATGGGATCTGTATATGTATCTCCTGTAGTCTACATGACTGTACTTGAACTTATCGAAAATATACATGTATTTCTAACATTAAAAACTGTCAGAGCAGAGAAGGACATGGGACGATAACCGTTTTTAAGTATACCGCGGTTTGGAAAAGTCAAGGTTTTAAAACCGCCAACATTTTCTGCTATACTGTTCCTAAGTTATGTGTAAGATTTTTTATTAAGGTTTTTTTTTTTTTTTTAGTTTTTTTAGGACAACAGTATCTCCAGCAAAAAAGATCTTCAAAGATTGTGTTTTAAATTGTAAAGAAATCTGTGTTTTTGAAACTAATGAAGACAGCAGAATGATTGATTCAATGATTTATTTAAGTACTTTAGCCTGACATCCAAGCAGGCACACAACATCATTCATTCATTCATTTTCTTTTTGGCTTAGTCTCTTTATTAATCCGGGGTCGCCACAGCGGAATGAACCGCCAACTTATCCAACATATGTTTTACGCAGCGGATGCCCTTCCACCTGCAACCCATCTCTGGGAAACATCCATACACACTCATTCACACTCATGCGGACAATTTAGCCTACCCAATTCACCTGTACAGCATGTCTTTGGACTGTGGGGGAAACCGGAGCACCCGGAGGAAACCCACGCGAACGCAGGGAGAACATGCAAACTCCATACAGAAACGCCAACTGACCCAGCTGAGGCTCAAACCAGCGACCTTCTTGCTGAGAGGCGACAGCACTACCTACTGCACCACTGCGTCACTGCACACAACATCATAAGATGTTCGTTTTAGATTAGATGTAGGTTGTGACGTTAGGTGACCAAAATTCAATGTCTAGTCAGCGTCTAAGGACAACGTTAATTTGACATCCAATAACGACTTCAAATGACGTTGATATCTAGTTGATTTTAGATTGTGTTGGAAAGTGACCAAAATTCGTCGAGCCAACATGTTAAACCAAAGTCATATTGACCTCAAATACTGTCATTTATTCATCAGGTCTGACAACCAAAATCCAACATCTGATAGATGTCATAGTGGTAACGTGAACACAATGTCAAGCTGTAACATCATTAGACGTTGATATTTGGTTGATTTTAGAATCTGACATCATATTGACATCCTGTGCCTCCTGGGATGTTTACTCTTCCAAAATATTTAAAATGTTTCTCAAAATAAATGACATTATGTTCAAAGGGAGGGACATCACAGCAGCACAGTGGGAAGCACAATCGTCTCACAGCAAGAAGGTCGCTGGTTCGAACCTCGGCTGGGTCAGTTGGCATTTCTGTGTGGAGTTTGCATGTTCTCCCCGTGTTTGTGTGGGTTTCCGGCGGGTGCTCTGGTTTCCCTCACAGTCCAAAGACATGCGCTATAGATGAATTGGGTAAGCTAAATTGTCCATAGTGTATGTGTGTGAATGAGAGTCTATGGGTGTTTCCCAGTTATGGGTTGCAGCTGGGAGGGCATCCGCTGCGTAAAACATATGCTGGATAAGTTGGCGGTTCATTCCGCTGTGGCGACCCCTGATTAAAAAGGGGGACTAAGCCGAAAAGAAAATGAATGAATGAATGAATGTTCAAAGGGGAAAAAGTTTTAGCTTTTTACCCAGACATTTAAAAAGAATATATTTTAGAGTAGTAATCACAATATCGTGAAACCATGATATTTTCATCCAAGGTTATCAAACCGTCAGAATCTTATACCTGCACATGCCTACCCATGATACAATTCAAAAGTCTAAATAAACTGAAAACATCTAAAAATCTAAAGCTACAGGCTACTGCTTTTTTGTACAGTGCAGATTATTTTAGACAATGTGTTCCTCTGTTTACAATCTAACTGTATACATTTTACTATATTTTGATGTTTTGCAGGAAACTGGAATGCTAACAGAGCATGTAATCTCAGAAGTACAACTCAACCTAACATTTCTCAAAACATCCAATTCCTTCCTGTGGATGAGGTGATCAACATCCTGTTGAAAACACATCTTGCTGTTTACACATTAGAGCAGACACCTCATATTAATGTTTAATATCTGCTTTTGGTGTCAACTGCCTTCCAGTCATTTTTAGCTGAAAAAAAATAGCTTTTTTTCTGTGTTGAAAAATAAGGACTGTCTCCCTTTGCTTGACCATCCATGCGATTGCTATGTCTAAATAATACCCCGTTCCTCCTCAGGAGGAGAGCTTGCATCGCCTGGGAGAGGGACATATTCGTGTGTCGGTGTGCTTTGACGACGAGTCCCAGAGGAAGGATGATGCGATCGCGGCCCTGAAGGAGGAAGTGTCAGCTCTCAAGAGCCAGCTGTCTCAGAAGAAGCAGGGTGATCCAGATGTCACACACAGACTTCTCTGCCTGGAGAGTGACATCAAAGAGAAGAGGGATCAGATACAGCAGCTAAAGGAGCAGGTGTGGCAGAACATGCTCTGCTTTCTTACTTTACAATATGTGCAGTTTTGTGATTGTAATGGATAAGGGGATTGTGGGTCATTCTTATCTCAAATTGGTGTGTAAATTAATTTTGTTTTTATCAGCCTTCTTAAACCAGTTGCTAGCAGCAGATTTAGAAGGTTTGTCCCACATTGCATTTTATGCACTACTCTATATCATTTTGTAATATAAATTGTGTAAGAAGTGCATTTATGAAAAAGCACTTTAAATGCTTAGATGGCATACTTATTCAGCTGATAAAAAGAAATGTGGAATGTTGAACTTTTCATGCACTCTACATTTGCAGTTGTTCTCATGTAGCAGAAGGGGAGGGGCTATAAGACTCTGAAGTTTGATTACTTTGTTTATTTTGGAATGTGCAAGCGAAATTCTCCTACAGAGATGACAATTTCACCTCCCAATTGTGAATGCAGTTTTGTCAATGCAGAACCATGGAAGGAACTATTTGATAGTTTAGCAATTTAAGTTAATTTGCCAAGTTAATTTGGCAACCATGAAACGTTGACGCGGCTGGGATGAGAATCAGCATCTCCAAGTCCAAGGCCATGGTGCTCCACCGGAAAAAGGTGGTTTGCAATCTCCAGGTTGGAGGAAAGTCCTTACCCCAGGTGGAGGAGTTAAAGTATCTTGTGGTTTTGTTCACAAGTGAGGGAAGGATGGAATGTGAGCTTGACAGGGGAGTGGTGCAGCGGCAGCAGTAATGTGGTCGATGTATCGGTCCATTGTAAAGAAGGAACTGAGCCGAAAGGCAAAGCTCTCGATTTACAGGTCAGTCTACGTTCCTACTCTCACCTTTGATCATGAGCTTTGGGTCATGACCAAAAGGACAAGATCTCGCATACAAGCGGCCAAAATGACTTTCCTTCGCAGGGTGGCAGGGCGCACCCTTATAGATAGGGTGAGGAGCTCTATCACCCGGGAGGAGCTCGGAGTGGAGCCGCTGCTCCTCCACATCAAGAGAAGTCAGCTGAGGTGGCTCGGGCATCTGTTTCGGATGCCTCCTGGACGCCTACTTAGGGAGGTGTTCCAAGCATGTCCCACCAGGAGGAGACCTTGGGGAAGACCCAGGACACGCTGGAGGGACTATGTCTCTCGGCTGGCCTGGGAACACCTTGGGATCCCCCCGGAGGAGCTGGAGGAAGTGTCTGGGGAGAGGGAAGTCTGGGGTTCTCTCTTGAGACTGCTGCCCCTGCCACCCGGCCCCAGAAAAGCGAATGAAAATGATTTAATGAATGAATGAAACATTGATTGGGAAATGATTTGAATTTTCGGTTGATATAAAAACATTACTGTTCCATTTGGGATGACACTACTAACTCATACACTACACAGTTGACAATATAATAATGCATACAGTAAGTACATTTGGCACGCAACTACTGTATAGTTATATAAAAATACAAAGACTGCAGGTTGGGCTTCATGATACATTCCACATATAATATAAGGCCTGTTTTTCTTGTCTTTTTTTTTGATAATATGCAGCATAATTACTATTGCCATATAGTAAATATTTACTTTAGGTATAGCTGAGATTTATATAAGGTTTATATATACAGTACAGCGTGGGTAAAAAAAACAACTAAGGATTAAACATTGGTTATGAAGTCCATATTTTAATACTGTTTTTCGTGGCTGATGCACTGTAAAAAATGCTGGGTTTCCACACAATCCCTTCATTTAGTCTCAACTTAAATTGATTAAATTAACTTAATGCTTTTTACAGTTTTATTTTGATTGAACAAAAAGCAATTAAGTTATCCCTAAAAAACTCAAGAACTGTGTTGTTTTAGCTCATTTTAAAAAAGTAGTCTAAGGAAGCAGCAAAAATATTTTTTTGAGTGTTGAGCCAGACAGGATCTGTGGACTTTTTTTTTGTTGCTATTTCTCCAGAGAGGAAATTTATGCAGAATGATTCTGAATATTAAACATGAATGATACTGTTATCATTGAAGTGTTATCAAAGTACATATACAGTATGTATTTACTTAAAAAATATAAAAAACAGCATGTGCACATGCATGTGTACAGTATGTAGTTTTTGTTTATTTATTTATTTATTTATTACATGGCAACACTGACACCTACTGACCTAGAATGTATAATACAGAGTTTTTCGTCATTTTGCAGATCAATATACAGTAAACAAGAATCCTTTTGACAAAGCGGTTGTCTTTACAGTATGTAAAAATTTTAACAAACACAAAATAAAAACCTTTCCATTTTTTTGTTATTGTCATGTAATCATACGTTAATAGCTATAATAGCTTAATGATAAACTACTGTTTTAATGACACTATATACGGTACATACCACATGGAACTAACTGTGTAAGACTACAGTTTGAATTAATACATTTTCTATGGATCACACATTGACAGTAGATTACAACCATTGTGGCATTATTTTTAACAGTACATAAACATTAATTCCCTGAATAATTGAACAAAGAGAGATTCTCAAAAACACATGTTAATTTCACACTATTTTATTTTATCCCGAATCTTTTGCATTAAAATTCATCAACAAATATTGAAAGACCAATGCCACAGACTGAAGACCACTGGACCAGGAAAAGGCAAAAACACTCATTACAGACTGTAATAATTCAAGTTTCCTTATTTAAGATTACATTTAAGGGAAATGCTTGTATTATGATGAAGCTATTTCTCCACTTTCTAAATCCATCGAAAATCTTTCAAGGGCTAATTAATAATTAACTGCTGTGCCTCCTTGCAAGCTTGATCTGTTTAATGCATGCAGATGCTGGAGCTTCAGAGATGTTCTGGAGAGATGCTTGAACAGACTGTGACTGAGAGAGATCAGAAGATCAGCGCTCTATTAGAACAGATGGAAAAACTCAGGAGACAAAATTCTTCCTCTACAGGTATGAGGATGCTATTAAATGGATGACATATAAAGGTCATTCACATTACTGTAATGTGGAAAATAATATATATTAATACTTTATCACTTACAGAAAACCATATTTCACATAGGGTTAAACATACTTTATGTGCATTTGAATGTCTAAAAATACCCTTTAAAGGAAAAATGGTAGTTTATACTCCATTTAGAGTTCAAAAACTTCAGTTTGAAGATATTACTACTATTAAATTGTATTTTCTGTATTTTATTTTATTAATTAAATTGTATTTTATTTTGTACTTTCTATTCATCCATTTAAATTGTATTTTATATTGTAATTTCTATTTCTCAAACGTCTCAAGTATCATGATTTCACCAAAAAAACCATAATGGTTTTCATCATTAATAATACAGTATATATTATTAATAATGTATAGCATAATAGAGATATAATAGATATAATAGAGTTTTTGTGAGTAAATTTTGAGTAATATGGTTAGAAATATACTGTTTTGTAATAAAATTGCAAATAAATTATTGCATGGATAGAAATAAATTTGAAATATTTATGTGGCATGTCTGTATAGTGAATAAAAATAACTTGTTGGTAGGGCTGGGTGATATGGCAAAAAAAAAAAATCTCGATTTTTTTCATAAAGTTTGACCGATTCACGATTTCGATTTCGATTTTTTTATTTATTTTTTTATTAATTTTTTTTACTGTGTAACTACCTTACCAGCTTACCTTGTTCATTTAAATTTAAATAAATGCTGAAACTAGTTTTTTTCATGCTCACTTGTAAAAGAAAAGCAATAGTGTGACTAAACGCGGTTATGGCACTCTCTCATATAGGGATGCTAAACATAGCTACAATAGAAGTCACAGCAGGTCATATGTTGTGCAGCTTTGGGCAAATTTTATTTGGAGAGAAAATGACCAAAATGTAACTTGAAGATTAAAAAGGATTGGAGGGGAAATAAATATTTCAAATCTCTGTACATAACAGAAAAATAAACAATGATAATGCAACAATAGTTTATCTGTATTAGTGGCATGGCAGAAATATATATTTAGACAGGCCTTGTCAAAGTGAGCGGGCACTTTCACTAATAAAAAATATAGCACTTAAATTATTCATAACAATCAATAAAATAACAGCGGTTTTATATCAAAAATTGGTAATGATATAAAATATACTACATTTTGATGGTAAAATATAACCATTTAAACGATTTTGTATTTAAATATTAAATAAAGAATGCATCAAGTTAAATATAAAAAAACGAATGAAACAAGACATAGCATATCAGGATATAAAGGACTATATTTAGCAGAATGCTGCTCTTTTTATCTTTGTAATTTTATAGTTTTATTTTTGTTATTTTAATTATTTTTTGTCTTCATAAATAACTAACGAGCTATAGACAAATATCTGCTTGACGTTTTAGAAAATATTTGTGCGTAGCTACACCACCCAGTGTATATTAAAGATCACCGTGAAAAAAAAAACCCCACAGAAACCTGTTACATATCTATATATATTTAAAGGTCTTATATTTAACTGAATCGTATAATGGCCTATAGCTGAAATGTTGGAAATTGCTTAATTTATTTTATAAAACATTTGTCGATATGTATTGATATTTTTTGGAGTAAAAACTGCCGACATTTAAGAATCCATATTTATTTTATTCATTCATTCATTTTACTTGTTTATTGGTGCATATATGGGTTATGATTTAATTCATACAGTACCTTGACAGCTACTGTGCCACTCCGTAATTCAAGCAAAAGTCCAAATTAAAGAAAGATTTGACTTTCTGCGGTGACCGACATTTACAACACGCCGTAACCGTCCTTCAGGTGGTGCGCGGGTCCCCGTCTCGCAGCTCGCGCGGGAGACACAGACGGCTGCGGGACGCGAACAACAGCACGACGCGCATGGAAACATTCGTGAAGCTGGCTGGCTGACTGCGGGGCTATTGTTGCTCTAGCGGGAAAATGTCCCGGTGTTCCCAATGGCCGGTCCGCCCTGGCGCGCTTCCGCTGCAGCTGTGGCAGCACATCAACAGAGCCGCGACGTCAACACACAGAATCAGCACAATTCAGCACGGTTGTCTAACAGTTTAGAACGGTTTGGCACGATAGTGGAAAAGCGGCTTTAATATTTTTATTAAAAAACCGCGATTCCTCGATTTTGTAAAAAATAAAATCGTCTTAAAACGTAAATTCGAATTAATCGAAAAAATCGAAAAAACCGCCCAGCCCTACTTGTTGGTGATAAAAGTTTTAGCACATAAACATTTAAAAAAATGAGTAAGTTCTAGAAACTTACTAATTAACATATTTTTTTCACATATCAAAACTTTGAGTTAAAAATGAATGCGTAAATGAATAGCAAACTATTTTAAAAAATATCGAGTAACACTAAAAAAGTCATCTAACAGCTCTATCCATAAAAAAGCAACTACAGAAAACACTAAAAACAAGCAGCATAACTGTTTTATAAATAATTATAATAAAAAAAGTTTTGCATAAAAAGATACTACGTTATACTATTGCGGTGAAACAATCAGAACCATATTTGTTGCATGCATGCACCATCCTGTCAGATCTGAGGAGTTACTTTGTGTTTTCTTTCACTTTCAGCACTGGTTAGCAGTCTGCAGAGAGACGTGTCTGCCCGAGAAAAACAGGCTCTTAAACTAGCCGCTGAGGTGGACAAGCTCAGACAAGATGTGAGACGCAGAGAAGCCAAACTCTCAGGCATTATGGACAAGGTTCCTGCATCCCTCTCCTTCTACAGCTGTTCAGCTCTGTAGGTTAACACGTAGCTTTCAAAGTGTTTTATCAATAAAAGATCACACTTTCTCTGGTCTGATCTTGTTTTAGAAGTTTAAAGACTCTGAGAAGCATCAGAGTGAGCTGCTCGCCAGGCAGAGCGAGGTGGAATCTCTCAACAAAGTGAGTGTTTTATGAAGAACACCTTTACATGCACAATAATGTGCTGGTAACTCACAAAGATGACCTTATTGAAATAACCCCTTGTCACAAACCTCTTATATGCAAACCAATAACTCGGCAATGTAAGAGAAAAATACTCTAGTGATTTGTTTTAAATACTATAGTGTTTTTGAACCATACTATAGTAAAGTACTTGAATTATTCTGTTGTGGCTAAATTATATAGTAGCTGTGGTAATACTTTAGTAATATAAACAAATTCTACAAGAATATGGTATATTATACTACAATACAACACAGTTTACAGTAGTAAAAACTAAAGTATTAATGTAGTGAATACTTTTTTAGTTTATACTAAACTGAACTTCAGCAATTTTAATTGAACTAGATCTAAAGCAGCTAAATTCTACACTGCTCTTATCACCACCCAAACTGCTGGAATGTTCCACAATATGAAAAATTATGACTTTTTATTCTCATATTTACATTATATATGTTAAGGTGCTTTGGCAGAATGTACATTATAAAACATGCTATAGAAATAAAGATGAATTGAATTGAAAAAGGTATGCTGTAGGTATGCTATTTCCTATCATATGTTTTCTTCTTGAGAAAGTCTCATTTATATTAGTTTGCCCAAGAATAAAAGCAGTTTTTATAAATAATAAAAAAAAATTAAGGTCAATGTTATTAGCCCACTTAAGATTTTTTTCCAATTTTCTACAGCAGAGATGCCCAAACTAGGGCCCGCGGGCCAAAGTTGGCCCATGGTAACCTTTGATTTTGGCCAGCTGTCCTATCTGAGAAGAGAGGGAGAATGATGGGGAAGGTTGGGGCAAATTCCTTCAACAGAGATCGTCAATTCTAATTTAACATAACCATTTGTTAGTTTGTTTAATTGCTGAACTACAAAAAAGCAAACTGAAATTAAATGTTTCAATTAAATGTAAATGTAAAATGTAAATACGGTTACTTGACAGATGTTATAAATGGCATTGTTTGTTTTTATTGTAAGAAGTTCATTGTAAAATATACATATACGTATCATATACGTAAAATTATTTAATATGATTATACTGTTTTAAAAAAATACATTAATAAATTATAGAATTTACCTTCTCAAGTTTAATGTAATATCTTTGGCCCACCAGTCTTAATCAAGTTTGTTTTTTGGCCCTTCATTAGAAAAAGTTTGGGCACCCCTGGTCTACAGAATAAATTGTCCAATATTTAATTAACCTAACTTGCCTAGTTAACATATTAACCTACTTAAGACTTTGAATGATACTTTTTAAGCTGAATACAAAAAAAAATCTTGCAAAATAAGTAGAAAAATATTCATTGTCACCATGGAAAACAAAATTGTTAGCAGGGTTAGACAGCATCTGTGGACATTTTTTCCTATTTCTGCTCAGAATTTTGTTAAAAAATCTGTAAATATATGTGGATTAAATTTGCGGGTATAGTAACAAAAAAAACTTAAAACATGTAATAAAAAACAATGACTTTTTAACTTTTATTTTAAGGCTTAGAAATCTTTTTAACTTTTATTTAGGTTTAGGCAAATCCAAATCTCTCATATAAAACATCTAATAAAAGACAGAAAAAGCTGTAATGTAAATATTATTCAACAATATTACTGAAAGTAATATAAAAACTGAATAAATATTTATATAGACTCAATAATTGGCTAAAGAATCGGCAGATTTCTGCGTGTGCAGATTCCTTGTGGGCCTAGTTATTAGTTATTAGTTTTTAAAACTATGTGTTTATAAATTTGTTGAAAAAAATCTTAAAAGAATTACAATTTCACAGCATGCCAAAAAATTTTAACTTTAATTGCATATATAGAGTATATACAATTATATATGGCCATATATGAGCACATTTATAAAATTATAGATAATATATTTGAACATATACAGTATGTACATAAATGAAATATGAATAAAATATATATGTAAATAGACATTTTTGCAAACTTTTTATATATATTTCACATTTGCAATGTATTTTATATATGTAAAATTCAAATATGAACTTGTATGTCATATATGTCATTTGCATATATTGACATAAATCAGATTACTATATGGGGTATTTCCTTCTCTACTATTTCAAAGCATCTGCTGCCTCTATGAGCTTAAATTAATTCCTGTCACACATCACACTCACTGCACACTTCAGTAATCTGACAGAGAGCAGGTTAATACGTTCACAAGCTGGTTGAAAACAGGTTAATGTGTTTACATGATCACATGTATTGTCGGTTTATTTAACGTAATCGGTTGAAGAAGTGCATGTAAACATACTCTTATCCATTGTTTATCTCAACACAGCTTCATAAACAGATAACCGTTATACACCACAACCCAGGTGGGACTTGAACCCACAATCCCCATCTCCTGAGGCTGATGCCTTATCCATTAGGCCACTGGGCCAGATAGTATTCATTTATGAAATCAGATGTCATGTATCTGTTGTTTATGTGTGCTGTAGGAGCGAGCTTCTTTACTGACAGAGATGGAGAAACTAAAGCAGCTTCATGAGCAAACACAGCAACGAGAACAGAGAGTTCAAGAAGGGCTTCAATGTACTAAATCAAGGGTGAGAGAGCTTAAGACAGGGAAAACAGTCTGGTAAAACAACTCTTGTATCTATTTTGATAACCTATATGAAATTTCTTTAAAGTTTGACAGTTTTCGCGAGCAAATAGTCAAGATTGCACATGTTTCTGACAAGCAACCAGACCAAGAGGTAAGAAAACATTTCAGTCCAGAAGAAAAATTGCTAAAATATTAAAAAGTTATTTATTAATTTGTAATCTAATATTTGTAAATGTCATTGTAAATGTATTTTTTAAAATAAATTATTTGTTGTTGTTTTTTAAATCAGTCACAGAAAATTGAATTAAAAACACTTTTTTTTTTTTTTTTTTAAAAAGAGCTCCAATCTCAAATTATTGTCGTGCCACATGACATTATACATAACATATACACAAAAATGAATTTGACCTGCATTCATATATTGTGATGAACAGATTTTTTTTTGAGAATTGAGGATCAAAATAGTTAATATAGGTAATAAAAATGATATATTTAGTTTCTTTTTTTACTTGGATGCATATTCTAGGTTAATACATTAAATGTCACTGAAAACATTTTTGAGTAATCACAAATAAATGCTTGTTACATGACAATAGAATTTCATAGAAATGAATCTAGTATGCATTCATGTTTGTAGCAGACTTGTAGCAAAAATCTTTACTAATATATAGGTAATGAATATGCTCATTCAACGCCATCTCACGGAAATTCATAACTTTTTGATTTAGTCTCTAATTCGGTTGAATTTGTAAAATCTTATTCATACAATTTAGTATGATTTGCTCATCCCCCAATGGCAGTTTGGTTTAGGTGTATGGGTTTGGTGCCACGGCTCTTAAAAATCCTACATTTTTGTTTGACTGAACTCATACAAATTAGCTGCTAAACTGACATAGCATAAAATAGTTGTTTTCTCGTGAGATCAGGCTGACACATTGTAGTTTAACTTAAAGTAGTTAACAAATGTTTTTTTTTTTCACACTTCAGATGTCACATGACATTTGACATTATATATGTAATATTGACATTACATTTGCATAGAAAATAAAAAAACATGCATCTGATTAAAAAAAATAAATTTCGACTGGACCACTTTTATTATTATTATTATTTTATTTTATTTTTAAAATTTTGGAGCCTGGCAGTTTCATTTTGCCACTTTCCTTCTGAAATGTCATTTTGTAGCTGGTCAGTTTCATTCTGAGTGGCCAGAATATTACAAAATTCCACAGGAGAAAGAGAGGTTTTAATGATACGAGGGTGTGAAAACTCAGCCAGATTTTGCATTGTTGGATGAACTTGTTTATGCAGGTGCTGGACTGTTTATCAGAGCAAATGGAACAGATGGAGATGTACAAAACCAAAGTGCGTGACTTTGAACTAAAACTCAAAGAGCAAGCTCACACACAGAGGAAAATGTTGGACGAGAGCCAGGAATTTAGAGCTAGACTGCACGAATGTCAGGTATTATGTGGTGGAAACATTGATTATGTCATGTACAGTTGTTTATTTGTGTTACAGCAATGCATAAGGTGCTGCACAGCTATGTAATGTCTGTTTGCATTTGTATATAGAGTCGGGTGCAAAATGCCTGTATTGTGGACACAGTGCAAATGGAAATAGCTGGTCTGCAGGAGATGAATCTGAATCCTGAGCTCAGCTGGGTTCAGGAGCATTCACTCTATACACTGAATCTCCTGCACACTGTATTGCTGAATATGACTCAGAGGTTACAAGAAGCAGGGCTTGATGTGTCAGTGAAAACTGGAGGTAAGAAACCACTTCAGCTGAGATTCAGCATGGGTTTGACAAACCAAGAATATCAGTGTTCATGAAATGCATTACAAAAATGAAGATGACACTTTATTTGAAGGGAATGTTCATAAGACTGTCATGACACATTTATAATAATGAGATGACGCATGCCATGAATATGAAGATTTTATGCATGCTTATGAAAACTGTCATTATGTGTCAATTGCTCAGTTTTGTCATTGTTTGAGATGTCTTTGTTATGACAAATTGACATAAACAAATACATCACAACCAAAAGTCTTTGACATGACAGCTTGACATTTGTAAGACAGCATAACCTGTCATAAATCTGTCATAAACATGATTGTCATGAGGCCATTATAAATCTTTCAGGATTATTTTTCTGATCACTTTTTAATGGAACAAAATTAATTTGTCAGTAAATTGTCTCAGTGTCAATACATTGTCAAATAATTTAATAATAGCGTCATTAATCTTTAATGACATTTTAATGACAAATTCCATGTGTGGCACTCTAGTTATTAACAATGCTGTTATAAAATGTATGAAACAATTGTAAGGGCCTCATGGCAATTATGTTTATGACAGATTTATGACAATTTTAGTTGTCTTGGTTATGAAAAGTTGTCATGACAAAGGCAGAGACAAGTGTATTCTGTTCATAAAGACATAAAGGTGACACTCAAACACCTTTGCAATTAAAATAACATGACTGAGTGATTGACACTTAATGACAGTTAAGTCAATAAGCATGCATAAAATCTCCCTCATATTTATGATGTGCCAAATCATGATTATAATGGTTTCATGACAGTCATATGAATGCTTCCTTCAAGTAAAGTGTTAAAAAAATGAATTAGACATCGAGTTCAATGTGTCCAGAGCAACTCCAGAAAATTAAAATCTGCACTGTTATTGACATTTTTAGTAGTTTGAGACTAATAATACGTTCTCTATTGAAATAAACCTATAAAATAACAGAAAAAGTATCGGCCTGTTTAGATTTTGTACTACAATTTACATAATCCAGACAGTATATGATTTCAAACTACTAAAAATGTTAAATAAAGTTACTTTAAAGTTTTCAACATCAAAAGTTTCATGAGAAGAGAAAAGATTGCAATTGTATGTAAATGCAAACACCTATAAATCACAAAACGGTGGACACTGTTAATTAAAGAGCCCCTACTATGCATTAAAAAACGTAATATTTTGGTTTTGGGGGTCTCCAACAACAGGCTGATATCCATGCATGTGTCTTGCACTGCATTAAGCATGGATAAATCTCCTTCATATTTATGGTGTTAAATCATGATTATAATGGTTTCATGACTTATGTCTTCATGTCTTATAAACACTTCTTTCAAGTAAAGTGTTAAAAATGAACTAGACATCGAATTCAATGTGTTTTACATAGAAGTAGCCTTAATTGTCATTTGTTTTTATGTAGGAGTATCAGGTGCCTTACATATTTTGTGCCAAAACCACAATGACACCCAATCAGAGCTGAGTAACCTAAAGGTACTGCGCAAAACATTTCAATATCAGTTAAAGATTCTAAAAATCAGCACTTAAAAAACTTGACTGTATTTATTTTCTATACTGAAGACAAAGATGCAAAAACTTGAGGAGACAGAGATGCAGAGCAGAGATCTTCACGACAGGCTGAAGGTCATGCAGAAGCAGTTTGAGAAGGAGAAACTTCAGGTGCTGCTGCCTTTTTGAAACACCAAGTCAAATTAAACTTCATTTCATTTAGTTTCTGAGGCATAGATCTCTTGAGGGATGGTCTCAATTAGATTGTCATTTAGCTTTTTCAGATATAATTATGTGAAACTCATCCTACTTCCATTGGAAAATAATGAAAGTGTGACAGGGAAATGACTCCAAGTTGATAGACTAGATTAACTTCATGAATTAAATTCATCAAAATGTGTTTCTCCGGACCTTTGACCTATTAATGATGTAGGCAGCCGAGGGGCAGAGCGAGATGAGGAACACACTAATGCGACAGCTGGAAGGAGCCACGGCTGATCTGCAGTTAGTGAGACAAACTGAGGTGAGTCAAAACTACACTTTAAAAAATAAATTTGTTAATTATCGTAACAGTCGCCCATAGTGATTCACTGGTATTTTTACAATTTGGTTTTCCATTTACACATTTTCAAGTGCAATCTCTGCTCCAGCAACTTTTGATGTTCGAAATTAATCTCTGCACTTTTATTGCCATTTTTGTAGTTTGATACATTTTATATCAAATAATATATACTATTTTTTTAAAAATCAGTAAAAGAACAGAAAAATTACTGGCAGTTCAGATTTTGTTCTATAATTTACATGACCAATCTGGATAGTTTATCATTTCAAACTGCTACAAAATGTCAATGTCAAAAGCTACTTTAACTGTAACTTTTCAACATCAGTTGTTTTATTAGAAGAGATGCAAATTGCAACTGTACATAAATGCAAAAATCAATAAATCAGAAAATGCAGGTAACTGTAATTAACTTAAATTTTAGTTTATAAATTAAATGTATTCCCGGAAAAAAATAAACTTATCTTTCCACTGAAAACATGGTACATCTATAAATTTGATCTGTTTTTTTTTTTTTTTTTTTTTTAGATTTTTTTATTAGTTCACAGCATATACCACATGTAATAATATATCATATAAATTATTTTTCCCTTGGACATATATGGAGGGCCATTTCTGCCACATGCCAAACAAAACCAAACCAACTCAAATCCAAATCAAATCAAAACAAACCCCAACTTAACCAAGCCAAACCAAACCAAACCAAAACAAACCCAAACCAAACCATAACGAACCCAAACCCAAACCTCAACCCCACAAAAAACAAAACAAAACAAAACTGAAAAACAAAACAAAACTGAAAAACAAAACAAAACAAACCCAACCCAACCAAAATCAAATCTAATCAAATCAAAACAAAGCCAAACCAATCCAATCCAATCTAATCCAATCCAGTCCAAACCAAACCAAACCAAACTAAACCCAAACCCAAACCAAATCAAATCAATTTAAATCAAATCAAATCAAATCAAATCAAACCCAAACAAAGCCAAACCAAACCAATAAATTCCAAACCCAAATCAAATCAAATCAAAACAAAGCCAAACCAAACCAAACCAAACCAAACCAATCCATTTCAAACCAAAATGAACCTAAAACAAATCAAATCAAAACAAAGCCAAGCTAACCAAACCAAACCAAACCAAACAAAACCAAAATGAACCCAAAACAAATCAAATCAAATCAAAGCCAAACCAATCCAAACCAAACCAAAGCAAACACCAAAACAAACCTAAACCCAAACCAAATCAAATCAGACCAAATCAAATCAAAACCAATCCATTCCAAACCAAACCAAAACAAACTCAAACCAAACCAAACAAAACCAAACTGAACCCAAAACAAACCCAAAACAAATCAAATCAAATCAAAACAAAGCCAAACCAAACCAAACCAATCCATTCCATTCCAAAACAAACCCAAACCCAAACCAAACCGAACCCAAAACAAAACAAATCAAATCAAATCAAATCAAATCAAATCAAATCAAATCAAATCAAAACAAAGCCAAACCAAACCAAACCAATCCATTCCATTCCATTCCAAAACAAACCCAAACCCAAACCAAACCGAACCCAAAACAAAACAAAGCAAATCAAATCAAATCAAATCAAAGCCGAAATGAAACGAAACTAAACGAAACGAAACAAAACAAAACAAACCCAAAACAAACCCAAAACAAACCCAAAACAAAACCCAAACAAACACAAAACAAAACAAAAATGACTTTTATCTCATAATTTTACACACTACACACAAAATGTCTGTCATTCAGCTCTATGGATATGGCTATTTTGACTATTTTTTTGCCATTCAAGAGTGCCTTGCGCAGGGACATCGAGACCCACAAAGCTGAATGGCAAACCGAGATGGAAAAAGCAAGGACTCGAGAGGCAGAGTTGAAAGAAATGCTGCGTGAATTACATCTCAAAGAGGAGGAGCAGACGGAGAAGATAAAGCAGTGTGAGGAAAGAGAGGCAATGGATGAAGAAGAGCGACAGCAGCACCGGCTTGAGGTGGAGGAGTACAGAGAACAGGTGCGACAGCATGCATTCACCATTGTGGCCATGGAGAATCAAATAAACAAGGCCCAGAAGAGTGAAGAAAGATGGCGAGAGATGAAAGACCAGAGAGACTTGCTGAAGGAGCAGCTGAAAGGTGAGACGCTGCAGCTTCATTTGTCACCAACAGAGGGCGCCTTCCCAGCAGCCCGAGGTTCCCAATTAAAGTGAATTTGTGCAACAGATTTTATGTGTCCTACATACATGTTCTGTCTTCATTATCATGTTTACATTTCTTTTACCACAGAGGCGCTTGATAGACTGGAGGGCTTTGAAAGCAACAGCACATCACACACATCAGAGAAACAACCGGAATCGGATCAAACCATAACATCCCTCCGGTATAACACAACAGAGCACTCATGAATATTAACTACAGAAATCAATATTACCTACATATATACCTATTATCCCACTGCATTACTGAGAGTATTGCCTGAAATATGCATACTGTTATTCTAAACATTTTTCCAATTTAGGCACTAGTTGTTATTGTAACTTAGTATTGAAGCATTACTGTGTAAAATGATTTCTTTACACTGTCTTTACTGTGAGTTAAATAATATCCATAGTGTGAGCTCTCGTTAATGCATTATGTATGATGTTCGTTATTTATTCATGCATTATTTATGAAACTGTTGCTTAATAAGTAATTACACAGTCCATGCCTCTCTCTTTAAATCATCTGATATATCAGGCACTGCTGGAATGGAGCTGCAGATACATCTTATTTTCTATCTCAGTTCATTTTTACTGCTACTGTTAAAGCCTAAACAGTTTATACATTATAATAATAATAATCACAGTCAACATATTAGGGTTATTTTAGTATTATTAGTAAACATTGACATTTTTGTGCATGATTTAAATTTTTATTTTCGTATTTTCTGTTTTCATTGATGTTTTAAGTTGTGTAAAGTGTTTTTTGTGATTTTTATTACATTTTAAAAAAGAAGTATTAGTCAAGTCAAGTCAAACTTCATTTATAGAGCACTTTACAAACACAGAAGTGAGCCAAAGTGCTGAAAATATACAACAAAATAAGCGTAATAGTATATAAAATACAAGGTAAAATATAGCTAAACTACCTAAAAAGGCACATCAATTAAAATAACCAGTTATTAAGATCAGGTGTCAGATGCAAAAAAAAAAAAAGTTTTAAGAGCTGATTTAAATGAGAACACGGAAGAGGCCTGTCTAATGGGCAGCAGCAAATCATTCCAAAGTCTTGGACCCACCACAGCGAAAGCAGGGTCCCATCTAGCTCATGCTTTGTTTTTGGCACACTTAAGAAGAAGCTGTTCAACCGACCTGAGAGAACGAATGGGCTTATTTGGGTGTATCAGCTCAGAGATATAAGGTGGGGCAAGACCATTTAGAGTTTTAAAAACAAATAAAATAATTTTAAACTGTCAACAGTCGTGCGGCAGCATTTTGCACTATTTGAAAACGGGCAATAGCTGACCTGCTACTCCCTGCATACAGTGCATTATGGTAATCTAACGGAGTGGTAACAAAAGCATGGATTATTGTTGTTTTGGTATATATTGCTTTATTTTCTGCTAGTTGTCTAAATTGAAAAAAAGCTAGCTTTAACTACCTCTCTAATCTAATTGTCAACTTTAAAATCTGAGTCAAATTTTAGCCCTAAATTTGTGACTGTGGGCTTAATATGCTGAGCTAACGAACCCAAATTGAATAGACGAGACACAACAGTACCTTCAAAACCATTACTTCTGTTTTGTTTTCATTAAAGCGTAAAAGTAAAAGTGTTAAAGTATTAAAAATGACTTAAATACTAATACTTAAAACATTTTTAACTTTTTATAGAAATGTTACATTTGTTTACATTTATTTATTTACATTTGTTTTATTTATATTTTTTGTTACATATTTTTACATATACAAATATTTTACACTTACATTTAGATTTATGTTTAGTTACAGTTCATTTTAATATAATTCTGAACAATTATATTATATGAATTATTATATTATGTATATTTAATATTTTCATATTTTGGAACCTAGCTGAAATCTAATATTATCTATTATTATTGTTTAATTAATATTTGTTGTTGTTATAGTTCTTATTATTAAAAATGCTAATTACTGTTAACATTTATTAATCAATTATTAAGTGTTTTTGTATTTGTTAACATTAATTATTGCGCTGTCAAGTAATATTAACAGTTGAAGTTAGAATTATTAGACCCTTTGAATTTTTTTTCTTTTTTAAATATTTCCCAAATTATGTTTAACAGAGCAAGGAAATTTTCACAGTATGTCTGATAATATTTTTTCTTCTAAAGAAAGTCTTATTTGTTTTATTTCGGCTAGAATAAAAGAAATTTAAAATTTTTTAAAAACCATTTTAAGGTCAAAATTATTAGCCTCTTTAAGCTATATATTTTTTTCAATACAGAACAAACCATCATTATACAATAACTTGCCTAATTACCCTAATCTGCCTAGTTAATCTAATTAACCTAGTTAAGCCTTTAAATGTCATTTTAAGCTGTGTAAAAGTGTCTTGAAAAATATCTAGTAAAATATTATTTACTGTCATCGTGACAAAGACAAAATAAATCAGTTATTAGAAATTAGTTTTTAAAACTATCTTGTTTAGAAATGTGTTGAAATAATCTTCCCTCTGTTAAACAGAAATTGGAGAAAATAATATTTAAAAATAAACAGGGGGGCTAATAATTCAGGGGGTTTAATAATTCTGACTTCAACTGTAAATGCTGTGAAATATACTGTATTTTACTTATTAATCGTTCATGTTAGCTAATACACAAATAAACACAACTTTTAAGTGTTTTTGTAATGGTTAGAAGTGATTATTTTGATAATGAATGTCTATTCAGAATTTGTTATTGCTGTTATAAATCAGTCATGTGGTTTCTAATGGTTCCCTCAGGGCATCTCTGGCCTCGTCTGAACAGGAAGTGGTCAGTCAGAGCGAGATCATCAATGCACTGAGTCGTGATCTGGCTTTGGCTCACGCTCGACTCTCTGATATGACAGGTGCCACACAATCAATACAACATGACAAACAACCGCGTTCTGTGTCCTTGTTTCTCAACATGCGTCTCTCTGCAGGAGAACTAAGTGAACAGCAGAAGCTGGAGCTGGAGAGCCATAAAGCTTTAGTGATCGATCAGAGGATTCAACTGAGCACGCTCACAAACAAGCTGAGCATGATGTCACAACTAGTGCAACAGAAAGATGAAGAAACAAAGACGCTGGGAGAAAAGCTTAGGTACAGTTAAATCCTGACAGACCCAGTGGACACAAACACATCAATATCAAACCCAGTGGCTTGTTGCCTTTTTTTAAACAGAGCAGAAACAGAACAAATGAATGAGCTTCTGAAAAGGTGCTTTTCTGTTTTTGATAGACAAACTGAAGAGGAATTGAAGAGTTCAGCAGCAGCAAACAGAGACATGGAGAACAAAAGTCTTGTGCTTTTTCAAACATCAAGAAACACTAGCGTAAGATCGAAAACTGGACAGACGTTTATAGTAACTTACCAAAAATGTAAACAATCTGTCGCTTTTGAAATGTTTTAGGGCAAATCAAGACAGATCAGAATCATGTTTTTTGCAAAGCGCTGTAGATAATCAGTATCCTATGAACAGAATATGTAAAGTGGGGAAGTTCAAATGTTTACAGTTACAACTCAAATTGTACATTTCTGATCAAGGCTGAATGAATGTCATAGAAATAGAATTTACCTGATATTAGCTGATTCTGAAATTTCTGTTTGTCAAAGAATACCAGAAAATAACAGAACAACTATTTGATAATATTGATAATAATCAGAAATGCTTTTTTGATTAGCAAATCGATACATTTGAATGATTTCTGAAGGATCACGTGAAACTGATGCAAAGCTGAATTTTTTTCAGTATCATTACTCAAAGCTATAAAATTCATTTTAAGATGTAAAATAGAAAACAGTTATTTGAAATTGTAATAATATTTCACAATTATAGTGATAATGATAAAAATGACCCTGTTTTTAAAAATGCAGCCTAAAATGCACAGTATGTAATGTTCGCTGCTAGAGGGAGCACATTCACAACAAACATAAGCATATTTTGATGACGAGGAATTATGGGAGTTGTTGTCTTCATTACATCCTACAGGATTCCTGTAGAAATCATGTTTATGTATGAGTTATATTGGTATTATTATAAGCAATTTAAATTATTATTTTTATCCTTAAATTTGAACGACGTCCATGATCCTGTAGGTCTTGGAATTTGTTGGTTAACGTCTCGACCGTTTGTTGCAGTTTCTAAGCCTTTTGATAAAGGGTAGCGACATCCTCCATTTGTGGTATCCTGTCCTCGGCTTCGCCAATTCTTTAGTAATGTGACATCAGCTCTGTTTTCAACCCATAAGTAGCTTCAAGCATGTCTGCCGAATATTTAGTCACATCATTTCTTAATGTCTGTATGGCAGAAATGATTGACTTTGTGGAGTCTTTCCCATCAGCGTCACTCTGTTCATTAGCTGTTAGCTTGCTCACTTGTTACATGTTGTCAGAGCCTGTTTGTGGCTGAAATTTCGACTGTTGTCCCAACTTTATATTTTTTGGCAGCATAGTTACTTGCAGGAGTGTTTCCTTTACTGTATATCACTTACAAGTTCGATTTGGTCACCTTTTTAGGAATAAATTGTATAAAGTTGGCATCAGCTGAAATTAGCGTGACTAACCAGTGCGCGCCATAACTGGAAATCAATTATTATTTTTATAAGTGTCCAAAACTTATTATCATGGTAGTATGGCCAAAGTAAGGCTAAAAGCCAACAAAGCAACACGAGACCAAAGCTATTGCTGATTAGAAACGAGCGCAACTTGACATGAAAGCATGAGCTTTTATTATGCCACAGTTCATCGCTTCCGGTTCTTCCAGTCATGATCAAAAAAAGATTATGCTAAAGTGCTGCTGTGTGCAAATAATAACACACACAACATATTACAGCGTAGTGTTTCCATTTTCTATAAATACAAATCAGAAATGGAGAATGCATAACATCATTAACATGGCAGAACAGGACACGGTCCATATCTTAAGTTAAAATTTCTGGATTTCTGGATATTTCTCTGGATTACAACATTCTTCAAAACATTTGACACAATGTAAGTACATAAGTCAGCAAAATATATAACACTTTTGGATATTTTAATAAGAAAAACTGCACATATTGTGCCTTAAGGAGACGTTATTAAATATTTCTGTAGACTAGTCAGTGTACATTCCCAAAAGAAAAGTCAATGGGCAACAAAGACAGCAAGCACAACTTCATAGATCACAGCGGACACTTTGCTAACTGTTTTATAAATGTTGTTTTCTCAGGATGTGGCAGTCATGACGGCTCCTAATGATGTCATCCATCAGGGGTCAAAACACAAAGGTCATCGTCGCGAGAAAGCGATACTTCAACAGCAGGAAGGTTTGCAAGACATGAGAGAGCGAATCCGAGCGCTAGAACAGAAATGGCCAAGCAGTGAGTCTTGCAGTAGCTTATAACTAATGATCAAACCGTTGGATGTGTTGACGCTTCACTGATCTAATATAAGACCAACATTAACCTAACCTCTTCTGCTGGTTTACAGAACGTCTGGCCCAGCAGCGGGAGCCGGAGAAACAGGCTCAGGTGAAGACACAGAGACTTAAGAGAGGATCCGTCACTGCTGTGGTATTCACTGTTATACAATCTGATTTATGTGCTTGATAAGAATATATTCAATATTCTGCACCATTTCTTATAGTCATTTACAAGCTGCACATATAATAAAGTGAAGTTTGTGGGGAATTTATTGCTGGCAAATGACAGAAACCTTTAGAATTTTTGTTTTCTGAAAATAACTGGACGTAAATGTCCACCTCATATTATTGTTATAAAGTTTCAGGTTATAGTAATTAGGAAAGTTATTGTATAATGATGGTTTGTTCTGTAGACTACCTATAAAAATATATAGCTTAAAGGGGCTACTAATGTTGACCTTAAAATGTTTTTAAAAAAATTAAAAACTGCTTTTTTTCTTGCCGAAATAAAGCAAATAAGACTTTTTCCAGAAGAAAAATTATTATCAGACATACTGTGACAATTTCCTTGCTCTGTTAAACATAATTTGGGAAATATTTAAAAAATAATATAAAATTCAGAGGGGAGCTAATATTTCTGACTTCAACTGTATATATATATATATATACACATATACACACATGATATGAGTAGGCCCACACGGAATCTGCGCGCGCAGAATTCCGCAGATTTTCTGCAGATTTTCCGCAGATTTCCGCTGATTTTTAGCCCATCATTAATTCTGTTTATTTACTTAGAGTTAACTATTTACAGTTAATCTAATTGGATTTGCATTTTAAACATTAAATACAAGTTAAAAAGATATTATTTTTTATTTCACATTTTAAGGTTTTAGTTATGATACTCCCAAAATAATTCTGCAGAAATCCGCAGATTTTTACCAAAATTCTCAGCAGAAATAGCAAAAAACGTCCGCAGATTCCGTCTGGCCCTGCATATGAGGTAGCCTACTATGTTATGTGTGCATCTGACACAATGACACAAATCATAAAAATAAAGCTTCTTCTTGTCAAGACAAGATCTAAAACAGGTCTGAATGGGTAGGTATTAAGGAAGTTTGTATAACTCTTATTTTTATCCATGATCTTACTTTCTCTCAGATTTCGTTTCCTGGAGCCTCTGACACCATGTACCTCACTCAGGACATGCGTTAGGGCTTTCCCTACCGTAATACACCTAAAACACAGATTGCTGTAAAACTCGTCAATGGCAGGGAAGCGTGTTCTCTTGTTAACTGCAGGGAAAGAGTTTAACAAAATCATTTATCGATTTTATAATACCAGCCATACATGTAAAGCACAAACAATGTCCTTCAACTCGGTCACGTCCAGCAGCTTGAACCAATCTCCATCTGTTTGTTTCATTGCACTGTTTGTTAGATGTTTGCTCACACTTTCTTTTGCAGTCTGAAGCGCGTCAAGCACACAAAACGCCCAATTTGCGCCAGAGGATGTCTAATCCAATCTTTGCTTTGACTTCACATGTAAATCACTCGCGCTTCATCCACGTCTGCTTACTGCACAGGCTGAAAACTCCCCCACCCCCCATTCCATGTAATGTAATGATTGTGAGGGCGTAGGGGAGACATCATTTTTTGAGAGACACTATGCAATGTCTATAAGTCATGTAAAACAATTACTTGCAAACTGAAATAACTATAATTTGGTTTGTAATTTAATGTTTTATTAGATTATTTACATTTTTTCCGATTATTATTTAAATTAAGAATTTAGCAGGATCGCAAAAATGTGCAACTTTTTGTTGATTTTGTGTAGGATTCAGCGACTGCGGAATCGCAAAAATCTAGGTGGTCTGTAATATACTGGGCTATATGTGTTATTTTATGACAGCATTTCTAATAAATTTGACATTATATAAGTTATTTTATTGGCATTTTTTTGCCATGATTATATTTTTTTCAACAAATTGGTTTTGTTTCACTTTTGTCGCACTGTATAAATGTGTCTGCAAAATGTTATTGAAGTTTCACAAACTAATGCTGCGGTCACTAGAGTTTGTGCGTGCGAAATTCAGTTCTACGGCGCTGCGAAAAGGGGTGGGATTAAACAAGATGATTAGACATTTAAAAAAGCGAGCGATTAATCCATGTTTTAAATTTCTGTCCAGAGAGGTCATGTTTTGATCTTCAGTTGGTCTCAGGCAATCATGTGATGATTTCGCAGGTCAGAGTTCACCAAGCTTGAACTTTCCAATGCAGCGAACTGCGAAAATTGTCGCAAGCTTGCAAGCTTGCAATTCTGGTCTGACGCATTCGTGTGCATATGAATGGAAGTCTATGAGAAGAAAAGTGCAGTGTGACCAGAGCTTAATTTCAAGAGGAGCACGTGATATGATTGATAGCGGCTGGTCTCTCATCTGTAATCATTAGTAAGCCAATCGGATTATTCCAAACTCACTATAAATAGCCTGTCTACCATTACTCCCTTATCTTTGTTTTTTGAAGAATCAACCTTTTCCTCCTTTACCAGGGGGAGCTCTCAAGAACTACCTGATCTTGTACTTCCTTACATGCTCATTGACCAGGTGGGAGCCCTGGGCTCAATTATCTCCAAGCTCAGGGTTCTCTCCCGGGACGGCATGCCAAACCTGCTAATATTATCAAGCAGTATCTAAGTGTGAACTCTTAAAATGTCTACTAAAAACAATAAATGTGGGTGAGATCATTTTCTATTGTCTATTCAGCATAATGCTTATGGATTTTTTTTTTTTAATTTTGACTTGTATATATTTAAATATGTACTATAAGTGATGAAACTACCGTAAATGTTATTATACTTTAAATATACTGTACGTAATATCTTGCTGACAAATGGGTAAAATCTAGTGGTTTGGATCATAAAGATAGGGATAGTTCACCAAACGCTGAAAGTTCTGTCAGTTTTTGTCCTCTGTTTAATCAATAAGAAGATATAAAAAAAAAAAAAAAAGCTGGACACCTGTAAACATTGACATCCATAGTATTTGTTTTGTGATTCCATATTTGTTATGGAAGTTTGTGGTCACAGGATTTCAGCTTTCTTCCAAATATCTTCTTTTGCGCTCAACAGAATAAAGAAACTCATAAAGGTTTGGAACAACTTGAGGTAGAGTAAATAAATAGTACATTTTCATCTTTTTAAATATTATAAAAATATATATATTTTTTGGTATGTACACCACTGTTACACTGAAGTTTGATTTTAGCGGATGTCTTTTGTAAATCATAGTAAAAATGCACGATAGTCATTCGTTTTTGCTCAGAAAAAAAATAAATGAAATAAAATAAAGCGATATTACACTTTTAAAATTTTGATGCTTAAAAAGCCCCTTCTCATCTTTGATTTACTAATGAAGTATGTGTTGTAATTGTGCTTATTTGATTGTTGCAGAATGGTTTTGCCTTTCCTGAAGCTCTGTCCGAGGCAGCAAGAGAACGCACAGCCAGACTGGACATGTCTGATGCTCTGGAGCTCAGTGAGAGAACAGTGAGTGACGCACGATATACATACGCATTTTATGACTCTGAGATGTACATTATTTTGAGTTTGCATAACCGATAAATTATTATTTTTTTGTCTTTGGTTTAGTACCTGGAGCTGGTGCATGTGCTGCGTGAAGCTCTGGAGCTCAGTGACGATGAGCTGTCAGGCTGTGCGAGTTTACAGCACCTTCCTCCAGATGAGAGACAGCGCATCGTTTCTCTGAGACAAACAGACCTGGAGTTTGTGAGAAGCCGCTTTGATCTGCAGAACAGCCGGAGCCAGAAGCAAGAGCTACTGCTGCAGGAGAACCAGAGAGAGATACACACGCTCAGGTGCAAACAAAATCACAAACACACACTCTGGACAAATGATTCCCTCCCTCACTTCTTTTAAGGGTTCAGTGTGCTTTTTGGTACATTTTGCAAAGAAATGCACAACTTTGTCTAACTTGATAATATTGACCCTCATATTACACTCAGGTCTATTTTAACCTGATAAAAAAAATCTAAAAACGAAACCCTCAAATCACACATTTTCCCACAGTTATTATATTTGATACAATTATTCATTCATTCATAATTTTTCCTTCGGTTCAGTTTGTTTTTTTACCTTGCCACAGCCACAGCACACTACTCCGGCATATGATTTATACAGTGGATGCCCTTCCAGTCACAACCTAGTACTGGGAAATTATACAATTATTAGTTATTACAATTTTAAGAGATATAACAAATAAATGTTTATATTGCCTTTTATTTCCTTATGTGTATGGTTTGTGTTTCTCAATTTGTTAATAATCTAAATTTGTCAAATCAAATCAGTAATAACATGTTAAAACATGCCAACATTCACGCATTGATGAGAAATTTTATTTAAAAAAATGCTTTGCCGTCACACAGAAAAATTAGATTTGAAATGATATTTAAACATTTGCCAATATTAATGTTTATAATGTATTTTTTTATTAAATAAATACATCCGTAATGACATCAGAAACTTCATTCATTTCTTTCTACCCTTTTCAGAATTAAACTCAATTTTGAACATTTATATATTATATTATATTATATTATATTATATTATATTATATTATATTATTATATTATATTATATTATATTATATTATATTATATTATATTATATTATATTATATTATATTATATTATAGTGTATTATATTATATTATATTGTATTATATTATATTATAATATATTATATTTTATTATATTATATTATATTATATTTTATTATAGTGTATTATATTATATTATATTATATTATATTATATTATATTATATTATATTATATTATATTATAGTGTATTATATTATATTATATTGTATTATATTATATTATAATATATTATATTTTATTATATTATATTATATTATATTTTATTATAGTGTATTATATTATATTATATTTTATTATATTATATTATATTATATTTTATTATAGTGTATTATATTATATTATATTATATTATATTATATTATATTATATTATATTATATTATAGTGTATTATATTATATTATATTATTTTATATTCTATTATATTATATTATATTATATTATATTATATTATATTATATTATATTATATTATATTATATTATAGTGTATTATATTATATTATATTATATTATATTATATTATATTATATTATATTATATTATATTATATTATATTATATTATATTATATTATAGTGTATTATATTATATTATATTATATTATATTATATTATATTATATTATATTATATTATAGTGTATTATATTATATTATATTATATTATATTATATTATATTATATTATATTATATTATATTATATTATATTATAGTGTATTATATTATATTATATTATATTATATTATATTATATTATATTATATTATATTATAGTGTATTATATTATATTATATTATTTTATATTATATTATATTATATTATATTATATTATAGTGTATTATAATATATTATATTTTATTATATTATATTATATTATATTATATTTTATTATAGTGTATTATATTATATTATATTATATTATATTATATTATATTATATTATATTATATTATATTATATTATATTATAGTGTATTATATTATATTATATTATTTTATATTCTATTCTATTATATTATATTATATTAATTATATTATATTATATTATATTATATTATATTATATTATATTATATTATATTATATTATATTATATTATATTTTTTAGGGATGTCCCGATCAGGTTCTTTTGCCTTCAAATCCGAGTTTGAGTCATTTGATTTGGAGTATCTGCCAATACCGAAACCTGATCCGATACTTCTAAAGTAAATAAAGAAAAGAGAAGAATAAAGAATAGCGAAGAAACAGCATGTCCCTCATTTTTTATTTAATTCACCTTATTTTAACATTCAACAACTCTGTTAACAAACAGAGCACTTCTGTAAGGTAGCTTAAACAATCAAGTAATAATTAACATCAATTCTTCATTTTTGGACTTTAGTGCAAGAGTAAATATAAAAAAGAATCTAATATAAAAACAAACAGCACCTCAACTTAAAATACCCGGCTTTATAATACTTCCAGACCACAGACATACTTGCGTTTTCCGCTTCAAGCTGCTTCTGTGTTCTACTTTTCTGGGATTTAACCAATAGCGTCTCTGTAACAAAGTGATGTCATGCTGCACGCGTTGCTGTTTCTGTGTTAAGTCAAGAAAGAGGTCTAACTCTGTGCCACCGCATAACTATAGATGTGTAAAAAAATAATGAGAATATATATTTATATTAAGGCGACGCGGTGGCGCAGTAGGTAGTGCTGTCGCCTCACAGCAAGAAGGTCGCTGGATTGAGCCTCGGTTAGGTCAGTTGGCTTTTCTATGTGGAGTTTGCATGTTCTCCCTGCGTTCACGTGGGTTTGCTCCGGTTTCTCCCACTGTCCAAAGACATGCAGTACAGGTGAATTGAGTAAGCTAAATTGTACATAATGTATGAGTGTGAATGAGTGCGTATGGATGTTTCCCAGAGATGGGTTGCAGCTGGAAGGGCATCCGCTGCATAAAACATATGCTGGATTAGTTGCCGGTTCATTCCGCTGTGGCGACCCTGGATTATTAAAGGGACTAAGCCGAAAAGAAAATGATTGAATATTTATATTATATTATATTATATTATAATATATTATATTATATTATATTATATTATATTATATTATATTATATTATATTATATTATATTATATTATATTATATTATATTATATTATTCATTCATTCATTCATTTTCTTGTCAGCTTTGTCCCTTGCGGGGTCGCCACAGTGGAATGAACCACCAACTTATCCAGCACGATTTTACGCAGCGGATGCCCTTCCAGCCGCAACCCATCTCTGGGAATTATATTATATTATATTATATTATATTATATTATTCTTTTCACAGTATGTCTGATAATATATTTTTCTTTTGGAGAAAGTCCAATAATAATAAGGCTAATAATTCTCACTTCAACTGTCTGTATATGTATATGTATATATATATATATATATATATATATATATATATATATATATATATATATATATTCGAGTTCTGATTGGGAGGTAACGTCCGATTCCGATCGAGTCTGAAATCGATCGGGCTCGATTTCCTATCACATGATCGGATCTGGACATAATATTTTTTCTTTATGTATGTGATTCGTGTTGTTTTTTATTTTTCTCAAATTTTAAACATTTGAAAGAGCCTAATGCATTAACAACATGTTAAAAAAGGGCAACATTCACTCATAGATGAGAAGAATTGGTCATAAAATATACAATGGTTTAAATTTTAAAATTAGCACAAGAAAAATAGCAATTAAATTTTATTTAAACATAAATATTTTATTTTATTTTTGTAATATTTGGCAATAATAATTTGTATTATGTATTTTAATAAACATACAGCTTTAATGAACTTCAGAAACTTCTTTGATATTAAAATTCTACAGCTAAATTTTTTGAATGTTTAAAAAAGTTATTTTATTTTATGTCTTTCATATTTTTATGTTTTCTTTCAGAGAGAGACAGGAGCTGTGGACGCAGACACAGGCTGAGCTTGAGAGTGTGCAGGCAGAACTGGAGACTCAGAGACGAGAGATGGAGAATCTTCAGCAAGCTTTACAAGACAATGTCATCCAGCTGCAAAGAAACCAGCAGGAACGCGATGTTACCAACAGAAATAATAGGGTATCACACATACAGGATCACACAGAAAGTGAGAAAGACTGACTGACACTTACTCTGCGATAGAGAGAAAGAGAAAAAAAAAAACCGAAACGTCAAAAGGTGACTCGTTTCTAGATCAAGCTTTCATTTGACTTTCTGCTGATTACCTGAGAAAACTATTTTGACTTGTTTCTGCCACTGTGATGGTATTACTTTTTAGTTATTTGATGTATTTATTCTCTGTCATATGCCTATACTTTATAGAATGACAGATAAAGCATCATTTTGAACATTTTCAGACACCATTTCTCACTGTCTGTCTATAGAAAGCCATCTTTAAGTGTCTTCATAGCTCCCCAAAGTGCTGTCTATAATAAACGCTTTCTCAACAGAGCCTTAATACAGAGAAAATGGACAAAAGAAGAGTGGGCCATCATAACTGTATACCAAACGACAGCTATGAAAAGGTAAGCGCAATGGCAGCAGTGGATTGGTTTTGAATCAGCGTTCTGCATGTGTTTGATCGCCTGAACATATGTAAGGTCTAAATCCTTGCTGTCTGGCACAGGCTGCCTGGGGTTTTACGGAGAAACTCCACACTGTGCAGTTAATAGATTTTTCAGCAGCACCAAACAAATTTGCTCTTTCCTGAGCTCATAATCTCGCAGCTATAAATGGAGCATGAATCTGTTCCTGTTCGCTTGATGTTAGACCTAATAAAAAAAGCACAGGCAAGAATACAAGAATGCATCTATTTAATGCTTTTGGCTGCCATGATAATGTACCCATTTTTATGATATTTACATACTTAAGAAGTAAATGCTTATGTGCTGTACACAGAAATGACAGAATATACCTCACGAGTTTTCATGTTGATAGAGTTTTTTAGCATTTAAACGTATACATTAAATAATTTACAACACACATTCCAGAGAAGTAGAGACATTTATTTAAATTAAAATGCAATAATTAATTATGAATTTGAATATGTGATTTGATGATTAACTTTAAGTCAATTGACAAAAGTGTAAATTTTTGTCAATTGAATTGAAATTTGTTAAAATCAAAGAAAAGATTTCCAGTGTTTTCAGTGAGCAAATGAATTGTATTGTGGAAATATTAACTCATTTTGATTTTGATGCCTGCAACACACTACACACAACGAAAAAAATGTAAAAAGTTTGGAGAGGCATGTTTAACACTGTTTCACATCAACATTCCTTTTAATAGAATGTTTACTCATATGGAAATTTCAAATAGATGATACAAACGGTTAAAGTTTGTTCAAACTTTTCTGGAATTGGGGTTGTAGACAACATTAACGGGTTAAGTAAAATTGAATGAATATAAAAAACAATATGATGCAAGTATTTAAAGAATTTTTTTTTTTTTTTGGTGAACAAGGTTAATGTGATGATATATTGTTATACATATTTAAAAAAAGGTTTTATTGACATATTTCCACAGTTGAAACATACTGTAAATGGAATGTTTGCTTGTGTGTATCAAAAGGCATCAAAACAGCATTTATTGTTTAAATTTACTGATCAATTCAACTCAGAATTAAAAGATGAGACTTTATTTCTTAACCAAAGTACCATCAGTTGAACCAACTAGCATCAATTAAAACAGTATAGACTAAAAGATCAATCTTGGGAGTCAAGATTGATATTTATTTGTTAACTTAAGGCCCAAGGTGTTTTTTTACATGCATTTTTTATTTCTCTTTGCTATTTGGGCTTATTGGAACCTAATTAGAATAAAAATCTAAGTATCATCTTTTGATACGATATACTTTTAGAGAAAAATGATGTCCATATATGTGGACTCGTGGTCCGAATTTACATAAAACACTTTTTCCTGAATTCTCTTTTATGCATATTTAACATAGAATTTTTTTTTTTACTTGTTTTGACTATCAGAGTGTAAAAACAACATTTTTCCCATTTTGGACAGTTAAAAATAGGGTTTGGGACATTTCATATGCTGCAAAACAGTTGCAGGATCACACTGTATGTCTGTAACAAAATATAAAACATTCAAAGTATTTTAAATAGCTACTTAAGAGCTAAAAATGTGCTGTCCACGTGTGTGGACACTCGGGCCCTAGGAGGTTAAAGGGAATCCTACTGTAGGTATTAAGACATGTATGGCTTAATATAATGTAAATTATGCCTCTTTGTGAAATATGTAGAAAAAACGCACAACATATTTACGTTATAAAAAAAAAAATCCACATTTATTTCATTTTATTTTGGGGGCTATAAATGTCACCCAAATTATGTCATCAAAAACAACGGTGGCACCCATGATACAAAAGATTGCTCTTTTAGTGTTTAATACCCAGGGTTCCCTCTAAAAATGGATATACAGTTTTTTTTCTTTTTTAAATATTTCCCAAATGATGTTTAACAGAGCAAGGAAATTTTCACAGTATGTCTGATAATATTTTTTCTTTTGGAGAAAGTCTTGGTTGTTTTATTTCGGCTAGAAATAAAAGCAGTTTTTAATTTTTTTAAAAAACATTTTAAGGTCAATATTATTAGCCCCTTTAAGCTATATTTTTTTCGATAGTCTACAGAACAAACCATCGTTATACAATAACTTGCCTAATTACCCTAACCTGCCTAGTTACCCTAATTAACCTAGTTAAGCCTTTAAATGTCACTTTACGCTGTATAGAAGTGTCTTGAAAAATATCTAGTCAAATATTATTTACTGTCATCATGGCAAAGATAAAATAAATCAGTTATTAGAAATGAGTTGAAAAAAGCTTATCTTCGTTAAACAGAAATGGGGGGGGGGGGTGCTAACAATTCTGATTTCAACTGTATATGAAACAAAAAGTTTTGTATATTCAGTGGTTAAAACAACACTGCTGTATTGTAGCCAGTTTGCATTCCAAACTAAAAGGCCTTGTACCAAAAAATTGTCAGAATTCTTATCTACTGCTACAGCCATGATGTATCATGCAACAGCCTTAGATTTGACTGTTTGTGTCTGCAGGCCTCAGCAGTGAAGAAACGGACTTCGCAGATGAGGCTGAAAAAGAAGGCGAGTGAGGTGGATAATCTAAAGAAAGAAATGGAGCAGAAACAGCAGATTTGTTCAGTGGTCTCTGGTTTGTCTAGTCCTCTGCAGGCCTCAGAGAGCTCCCGAATCCCCTTGCTCACTGAGGCTCACTGACATGGACACAACTATGATGATGCAACTGTGCAGTTAATCACACTATGGTACAGGGTTAAAGAAAAGCTAATTTTAAATGATAATGTAAAATTTCCTAATTGTCTCATCTCATTATTATAAACATATATACTAAACTCACTGTGTTAATGAGCAGTTAAACTAGTATACCCTATAAAGTGGCTCATCTATGTATGTGTTAATACTTTGAAGACAAATTATTAGCCCCCCTGTGAATTTATAACTCTTTTAAAAAAAATTGAAGTGATGTTTAACAGATTACTGATATTTTTCAGTGACATTTTTAGTTTTTAGTTTTTTATTCTTATGGAGAAATCTTATTCTTTTCGATTGGCTTCAAAACAAACCACTGTTGTCCAATGACATGCCTAATTAACCTAGTTAAGCCTTTAAACTGCACTTAAAGCTGAATACTAGTATCTTGCAAATGATTGATAAAATATTGTGTACTGTCATCATGCCAAAGGTAAATTGAAATAGTTCTTAGAAATTAGTTATTAAAACGGTTATATTTAAAATTGTGTTAAAAACATGGGAAACATTTGAAAAAGAATAACAATTTCACTTGAAAACTGAAAAATTTCAATTCTGTTTTGGGTCTAGAAAACGAATGACTTCATAAATGAAACCAATTTTATGAGTCAGGAATCATTTACTCAAAAACCAAGCAAATAAATAAATAAAACTCAGATTTATCCATAAATATTACGAGTCTGTGCTGCATTCTATTCTGTAGGGATAATCCTTATATCCTAATCTCTTGAAAGAGTTTACCCTGCAGAGTGAGAGCAGTGAAAATTAAGGTAAGACTTAATGTAAATGTAGTCGAGCCTATCCAGTTGGAGCAGACTAGCACTGGACAGCGAAATGATGCACAGTGCATTATGGGTGTTGAAGTTTTCCTACTTATTAGGCAAAAAGACAGAACATTTTTCTAAAGTCTTGCAGCAGAAGATACTTTTGCAGCTTTCATTGGCCAATAATCAGACATGTAAACAGCCAATCACAGATTGATTGTTAAGTTGTGTAAAAAGATACACTATGTTACATTACTGCCCCCTGCTGGTCATGTCTTTCTTGTGTTAGACCATTTTGTGTTGTGCCATGCAGTACTGCAGCACTGCGTGTGGTCACGTTCTTCACTCATGCATTTTCAGTAGCCACATCTGTAACATTAATAATACAGTAACAGACCGGAATGTTCTGGATATACTTTAAATATGTCTATGGCATAAACATCT
This sequence comes from Danio kyathit, assembly GCA_903798195.1. NCBI lineage: Eukaryota > Metazoa > Chordata > Actinopteri > Cypriniformes > Danionidae > Danio > Danio kyathit. The sequence continues at coordinate 28,800,388 of LR812526.1, forward strand.
GAAATACCATAATCTAGTTGGTAATGACTAGGCCCACACGGAATCTGCGCGTGCAGAAATCCGCAGATTTTTAGCCCATCATTGAGTCTATGTATTTACGTGTGTAAATGTGTGTAAATTTAAATATATTCAGTTTTTAAATTCATTTCACTAATATTATTGTGATATAATAATAATAATAATTGCAAAAAAATATTTTCTGTCTTTTAATAGATATATTATATGAGAGGCTTGCTTTGTTTACAAAATAAGTGGACTAATTGGATTTGCATTGTAAACATTAAATACAAGTACAAATGTATTATTTGTTCATTTTATATTTTAAGTTTTTAGTTATGATACTCCTAAAATCATTCAGCATAAATACGCAGATTTTTTTTTACAAAATTCTCTGCAGAAATAGCAAAAAATGTCCACAGATTCTGTCTGGCCCTAGTAATGACTACATGTGATGGCGGTCACAGAATGTAAACAGGGTGGCTTTCTTCTACTTACGTGAAGGGGTTTTCAGGTTTTTAGGTGGACGTTTAAAGGATTTGACACATTCAGTTGAAGAATAAAAAAACCTCTGAAGTGATTTACAACTTGCCTTAGTTCTCAATTTCAGTCCTCAGGCCCCCCTGCTTTGCACATTTTGTGTCTTCTTTACTTAACACACCTGATTTAGATCACCAGCTCGATAACATATCCTTGATACTGAGACATACAAAATGTGCAGGCATTTTATCCTACCCATTAGATTATGCTACCAACGCTGTATTTGAATAGTTCTGAGGTTGGGGTTAGGGATTAGGTAGGTTAAGGTGATATTACAGCTTCATATCACACTACTCCACATTAAAATTTACACTGGTAGCAAAATCTGATGGGTAGGATATTGCGTCATCAAAATGTGCTACCTACTTTTTGAATAGGAGGTAGGACAATCTGACAAGTAGGACAAATCAGCAGAACACTGGAATTGAGAACCACTGCCTTAAAGAGAGATTGTCTGCAACCATATTTAACATCAGATTTGTGTGACAGATACACAGATACTGTACAAAGATACACTTAAAATCTATTTATACAGTTAAACCTGAATTGGCATTATATCAGTAATCACCAGAAATCTGGGATTTCTACTGAGTAAATGTCTACAGTATCTCCTTTTTTAAAAGACGCCATAATACCTGAGGTATAAAAGACATTCCTGTTCCCAATTAAACGAAAGAGTGCAAAAAAAAATCTGCTATTCAACAACAAACATGCCTTTGGATTTAACTTTAATCCGTTGTGTGGATCATTTCCCAACTGCTCCCTGTTCTCTAAGGAAGAATTACCGTAGTACTTTTTGTTCCTCACATCTGTTCCTCATTTACAGAGCCATCTGACAACGAGACGGAGATTCAGCAAAACAGTGATGTATTACGTTAATTAAATACACTCAGTGCTGTGTAGACAGGCATCAAGGGTAAGTCTCCCCTCATCATTTTGTCTGAATTACTGTCACACTGCTCTGTTTGCTTGTTGTGGGCAGAGGAGAACAGAGAAAAAAAACATAATAGACAGTTTTCAATAAGGCAAGGCTCCTGCAAGTGATCATTAAATTTCATTATACAGGCAGATAGGATCACATTAAAGCATCTGAAGCACACAATATGCATTATCTGAGTTTGCAGCCTTTTTTTTTTCTTTGAATGTAGAATCGGATTATCTGCAATATAGCAATGGCCTCGTGCACGTAATATTTGTAATGATTCTCATCTTCCTCATTAGTGCTGATCACTTTATGAAGTGGGTGGATAAATTCCAGCTGGCATCTGCTCCATTCAGACTGCTGGCATCAATCCAGCCCATTACAGGATCAAGAGAGGAAAATCAGTTCAATTATTGAAAGAGGGTCCAAATCTTTGTTCATGGTAATTCAAATAGTACAAGCGATGCTGAGCTCCCCGAACTGTCTCCTCCGATTAGAGGCTGCTTCCCTGTGGCAAAATGTTGGTATTGCATTATCAGCTGCTGTTATAAAGTTTGCTCACACTGCCTGGAACTGGATTGGAATCTAAACACTAGACATACAGTACTGTACAATGGCAAGAACAAGGACATGTATTAATGGTTTTCTAATATATATAATTTTATTCTTATTAGCTTTTTTATAGCATTTCTGACAAAAATCACATGTATTTATTAATTAAACTGAGAAAAGAATAAAATATATAAAATAAAAGCTAAATATTATATAATTCATAAAACTTTATTAAAAGCAAAATAACGTTCTTCTCACAGCAAGAAGGTCGCTGGTTCGAGCCTCGGCTGGGTCACTTGGCGTTTCTGTGTGGAGTTTGCAGTCCTCCAGGTGCTCCGGTTTCCCCCACAAGTCCAAAGACACGTGGTACAGGTGAATTGGGTAGGCTAAATTGTCCATAGTGTATGTGTGTGAATGAGTGTGTATAGATGTTTCCCATTGATGGGTTGCAGCTGGAAGGGCATCAGCTGCGTAAAACATGTGCTGGATAAGTTGGCAGTTCATTACGCTGTGGCGACCCCAGATTAATAAAGGGACTAAGCCGAAAAGAAAATGAATGAATAAAAGCAAAGGCCTTCTCCCGATGGGACATGCCTGGAACACCTCCCTAGGTAGGTGTCCAGGAGGCATCCAAGCCTCTTAAGCCTATATAAGTGTGCACCCTCCCACTCTGCAAAGGAAACTCATTTCGGCCGCTTGTGACCCAAAGCTCATGACCATAGGTGAGAGTAGGAACATAGATTGACCGGAAAATTGAGAGCTTTGTCTTTTGGCTCAGCTCCTTCTTTACCACAACAAACCGGTACATTGACTGCATTACTGCTGCTGTTGCACCTGCCGCCTGTCAATCTCACGTTCCATCCTTCCCTCACTTGTGAACAAAACCCCAGGATACTTGAACTTTCCATCTGGGGTAAGGACTTTCCTTCAACCTGGAGATGGCAAACCACCTTTTTCCGGTGGAGCACCATGGCCTCGGACTTGGAGGTGCTGATTTTCACCCTGGCCGCGTCACACTCTGTAGCAAACCGCCCCACTGCATGCTGAAGGTCCATGTTCGATGAAGCCAACAGAACATCATCTGTGAATAACAGAGATAAAATCCTGTGGTCCATGAACCGGACCCCCTCCAGCTCAAGGCTGCACGTTGAAATTTTGTTCATAAAAATCATAAACAGAATTGGTGACAAAGGGCAGCCCTGCTGAGTCCAACATGCACTGGAAACAAGTCTGACTTATTGCCGGCAATGCGAACCAGACTCTTACTCTGTTCATACAGGGACGAGACAACCCTTAACAGAGCGCCTCTGACCCCATACTCCCCGAGCACCTTCCACAGAATGCCACGAGGGACATGGTCCAATGCCTTCTCCAAGTCCACAAAACACATGTGGACTGGTTGGGCATACTTCCATGAACCCTCGAGCACCCTGGGGAGGGTATAGAGCTGGTCCAGTGTACCACAGTTTGAAGGTCAAGTACAGGTTTTTTCTTGTTTCTTGTTTTGTTTGTTTATCTTTTAAGCCTAATTTCATTTTTTAGTCTTTTTTTTTTTTTACAACAAACAACTTTTAATTTCAGAATTAGTTTAGTAAATTATTTACATTTACATTTATTTTTATTTATCTAAGTGCTTTTTGAGCATTTATTTAAATGTTTCTCATGCGTGTTTACGCAATATAGCCTACACTGCATCATTATCAGGTTGAGTGAAGCACTGCTAAAATGACATTGAAATGCACCATTTCTGTCACTCTTGTCTACTGTTTGCCATGTTTTTTTGACTGGAGCTCTGTGTTTACATGCATTCTTGTACATCCAAAAGTCTAACCTGTGATGTTTTTATCTCATAGCTTATATAAAGACACGGACAGCACACTACATCACAGGAGGAGATATACAGACATCTGAGTGCTGATGGACCATTTCATCAAAAGCTATTCTATCATTCACAGATACCCGGCGCTCCCCTGAGAGAGCTCTGAAAAGTGTAGGCATTTTCCCATCCTCGTCCCTCTTGAAAATGCTGATGATTTCATGAAGGCGAATGACAGAAGCACTTTGAAAGCACCCAGAAATAGCACTGGCTAGTGAGGTTGATGGGAGTAGCTGGAGCAGGGATGGATTCCTTAATGACCAAAATAAATGGCCACTCAATCCATCCACAAACACAGTTCATCTTCACCTGAATCCCCCTCTGACAACCTGTCCTCCCTAAACAAATGTTCGCTTTTGATGTAGTGTGCCATGATCAAGATTTATTGTTGTGCCGGGAAGCAGTCAGTCTGTCCTGTCATAGAACTTATACTCCTGCAGGTGGCACTAACTAAACACAAAGACCTGATGCTGTTGTAAATCAAATTATATGTGATTTTGGACATTTTTTCCCCACTGTGATTGATACTTAATAGGAAAGGTCCACCTATTATTAGAAATAGTGAAATTCTTTTGGTTTAATATTGATGCTGCTCTTTTGATTGCTAGGGTGAAAGAACAAAACTTTTGAATTAAATGTTTACTCTGCCTCAGCAGTTTAAAAGTTCATCAAACCCCTTTCACTCTTACAGACTTCACCCAGCAGGCACAGGACGTCAACATGACGTCAGATTGACGTTGTACCCCAACATAATGGGGATGTTGCATTTTGTTTGGAAATTAAAATTGGGAAAAACCCAACATCAGACTGACGTCAATGTCCAACATCCAAGCAAAAATCAACCAAATATCTACATCTAATGATGTTACAGCTTGAAGTTGTGTTGACATTACCACTATGACGTCTGTCAGATGTTGGATTTTGGTTGCCATACCTGATGAGTAAATGCCTGTTTTTGATGTCAATATGACGTTGGTTTAAGATGTTTGCTCGACGTTGGATTTTGGTCACTTTCCAACACAACCTAAAATCAACAAAATATCAACGTCATTTGACGTCGTCATTGGAAATAAAAATAATATTGTCCTTAGACGCTGATTAGACATTGAATTTTGGTCATCTGACCTAAATCTAACCTAATATTAACATCTTATGATGTTGTGTGCCAGCTGGGAAGAGACAGAACAGGCTTTTTAGAGACCGAACTTTAAAAAACACCAGAAAAATTGTTGCTGCAATATTTCAGAATGAGAAAAGCCCCTTTCCTACTCTCTCAGAAATAAAGGTACGCGAGCTGTCACTCAGGTGGTACCTTTTGAAATGGTACAAATCTGTACCTAAAAGGTCCATATTAATACCTAAGGGGTACATATTACTACCTAAAAAATATGAAAGAGTTCCTCTTAAAATTTTTAGGTACTAAAATATACTTTCGATGTACCAATATGGACCCTTTAAGTACAAATGTGTACCTTTGAAAAGGTAGTTGCATATGATCCCGTGACAGCCATAAAGGTTGCTTTGCTGCTTCTTTCTGTTGGAGGAGTCTTATCAAAGGCCATGATTCTGGGTGGTACTGCTGTGGCATAGTGGTGAAATCAGGGTGTTTTTGTGTGTAAAGTGTGTCTGAAAATGCCGCCTGAAAGACTGGCTCCTCGTCCAAGATAACTTTGTTCTTGGGGACCTTAAGGATGACATCATAATGGGTGATCATACAGCAGCAGGATGTGTTATCTGTGACACGTTCAATCACAATAACCTCAACTGCACACAGACACACATTTGCAGACACACACTGCATCCTACTCTTTCCCAAAAGGCTGCTTTTTTATCAAACAAGATAGACACGCACACACACCCATTCACATTCACAAACAGTTCCCGAATCCTCATGGGGAGAAGTCGTGTTTTCAGTTTAAAAGCACTGTCTCCAACTTAAGTGTAGACAGAGGATTTTTGTGGATGTGTGGAAGCTTTTGTTTTGGTAATCTCTGAAAACAAGTACAAAATATTTTCTAAAAAATTCCATTTAAATATTTCAGTCTGGATCCTTTAGCTGTACCCACTGAAGGTAAGTCTGATATAACTTTATTGTAATAGATGCATAAATATTAGTAAGCACTTTGCAGATGCTTTAGGAGTTAATATTTAAAAAAGAAAAAAATTCAAAGGGGGCTAATAGTTCTGACTTCAACTATATATATATATATATATATATATATATATATATATAGTTGAAGTCAAAATTATTAGCCCCCTTTGAATTTTTTTTCTTTTTTAAAGATTTCCCAAATGATGTAAGCAAATGAGTAAGCAAATGTTCACAGTATGTCTGATAATATTTTTTCTTCTGGAGAAAGTCTTATTTGTTTTATTTCGGCTAGAATAAAAGCAGTTTTACATTTTTTAAAAAACATTTTATGGTCAAAATTATTAGCCCCTTTAAGCTATTTTTTTCAAATGTCTACAGAACAAACCATCATTATACAATAACTTGCCCAATTACCCTGACCTGCCTACCTAATTAACCTAGTTAAGCCTTTAAATGTCACTTTAAGCTGTATAGAAGTGTCTTGAAAAATATCTAGTAAAATATTATTTACGGTCATCATGGCAAAGATAAAATAAATCAGTTATTAGAAATGAGAGATTAAAACTATTATGTTTAGAAATGTGCTGAAAAAAAATCTTCTCTTCGTTAAACAGAAATTGGGGAAAAAAATAACCAGGGGGCTAAAAGTCCAGGGGTATCATAATTCTGACTTCAACTGTGTGTGTGTGTATATATATAAATATTTGTTATTATTATGATTAATAATCTTTATATATCCCACTTTTCTGCAATATATCTCACTTTTTTTTGTTAAACAGCTATTGTGCAACCATTGTAATATACAAATTTGTCAGTTGTTCCAGCTGAAAAAGTAAAAAAAAAAACTGCAGGTTTGTACATGTTTTTTGTGTTGTTTTGATATTGTTTTGTTTAATCTTTTTTTTGATTTATTAAATATCTAGATTTCAGAATAGTTCAACCAAGAAATGTAGTTAATTATTACGAACATTCATTTTTCTTGCAGGTTTAACATTTATGTGCTTCAGAGAACTAAATGTCTGTAACATTGGTTCAAAGAGTTTGTGTAGCAAAAGAGGAATCAAGTCTAGACGACTATTCAAATATTATAACCCCATGGCCTGGTTTAAATAATCAGAATTGGATTTCTGATTACTTAAACCAGCCCATGAGGTTATAATATTTGGATTGTCGTTTAGTCTTGATTCCTCTTTTTTCTATTATACCACTATTACAGAAAAGAAGAACCAATCACATTGGCTGAAAACTAAGAGTTGTGTGTAATCCGTGTTGGTGAAAGTTGTTTTGCAAAGTAATGCATTATGATACTGAGTTACTCCCCAAAAAATTAACTAGTTGCGGTACTTAGTTACTTTTTATGGTCAGTAATGCGTTACATTATTGAGTTACACTGTAAAAAATGCAGGGTTCCACACAATTTAATAATGTTGTCCCAACACAAATTGATTAAGTTAACTTAACACTTTTAACAAATTTATGTGGATTGAACATAAAAAAATTAAGTTGTCCAAATGAAATCTCAAGAATTGTGTTGTATCAGCTCATTTTAAATAAGTAGTTTGAACGAGCAAAAAAAAAATTTTTTTAAGTGTACTTTTGTGTTACTTTTTCAAACCTGGCTGATGCTTGATCTCTTTCAGAACTTGCAGGGAACTTGCATCTTTAAAAAAACATAAAACAATAATTGTAGGATAATGTTACACTACATTCATACCATACATACAGATTAATCAAAGTTTAAAGAATGTATTTGCTACTTTTGTAATTTTTGTCTTATTAAAAAGTAAAATCACTGTTCATTTAGATAATCCTCTTCCATTTGTTCAAAATAATGAGAAAATTTCCATTGCAGAAATGTAAGACCCATCTTCCTTTCCGTCTCTTCCTGCATTCTCTCATTGCATGTGGGATTTAATGTGAGTACGTTCATTTTACTTCAACAATTTATTTTTAAAGGCAAATTAAATAAACTATAAACACTAAAAAACTTGCATTACATTTAAAAAAAAAAGTAACCTAAATATTATTACTTAATTTTGTTAATTAATGGTTTACTTTACTCGTTACTTAGAAAAGATAATACGTTACCCCCAACACTGTGTGTAATGTAGTGTACAACCTGTCTAAATAAACTCTTGTTTTCTTTGTTCGGGGAGAATCTCTTTGAATGTAGAGATCCTCCAGGGCGTGATTTAAGCATATTCAAAGGTATTGTCTGGAGTCTCTGTAGTTCTTACTGCAGTGAGGTTTATGGAGCTGTAAAAATTGTACTGAGTGATAGTGTTCAAAGGGGACAAGTCGTCGCCTGACTCAGCAAGAGTGGCTTTTTAGACACTCTTGAATATAGTTTATAGGTAAGCGTTGTCAGTAGACGCTACAAGGCGTGCATTGTTAGTAGATGGTGGTCAGGTACATAAAGCAACAGTTTAAATTTAATTTAATTTAATTCCATTAATTGCAATAGTTATATTACTACTGTTGGTTATAAATTTCATTGTTATGGCAATTTAATCACAGAATAAAATTTCTCAATCATATTTAAAATATATATTTTACCTTATGTTTTGTACTGTGGTTCGTGTGTAAATAGCTTGAAATGTCATAGAGCTTTGGGTAAATGCAGTAATAGTACTTAATGAGAAAGTTTTAGAAAAAAAATATGACTATTTTATAAAATAATGTTTCTTCAGATTAAATAGACACAAATATTTCTAAAATAATAGGGATTTTCAATGTATTATAATGTGAGGGCCTTTATTTACACTGTGATGTTTACAACCCTGGTAACTAATTATAAAAAATATAATTATGCATTTCTAACTAATTTAACCAAAATAAACTTTCCTCTGCTCTCCTCTTTAGTTCTGTCTCTTTGTTTAGGATTGCACCAACTAGACAATGTGTAGGGTCCTGAACATCTTATCAGCTCTTCTGAGCCGCTTCCTGTTTGCGGTGCATGGCGTCGTGACGGTGTGGCGTGTGGTGGAGGTGACGGGCGAGGCTTCCTATTGGGTGCTGGTGATGGGTGTGGGACTGCTGGGGGTGGAGATGGCCATCACTGTCAAATACACACGCAACGCAGAATGGAGATGGTGAGGTTATGCTATCATAGTCCTATTATTAACTTTAATATAACAACACAGACCAAATTTGTGCTGAAATTTTGTATAAAAAACAGTGTTTGAAACTGTAAATGAATTCTGTCTGTAGCACTGCAAAAATGCTTTTCTTATAAAGAATTTTTTGTCTTGTTACTTGTCCAAATATCTATAAGTTCGTAAAACAGGACAACATTTTTATCTTGTCTATAGAAAAAGTTTCTTAATTTAGGAATTCTTTTTATATTTGGACGAGAAACAAGGCAAAAACTCTAAGTAAGAAAACCTTTTTTGCAGTGTGCAACATTTTGACTATTAAAAAATATAAAAGTAAAAAGAAATGGCTATAATGACAAACATATCTTGTGACTCAAATTTGATACATTTTGAAAGTCTCAGTCCAGTGCAGCTGCATTATGTCTGCTATAACAATCAACAGTTTTGTTGGAAATAAAAATAAAAATCATATTTGTTTGGATCATTATGTTGGTGAGTAAATAATGACTATATTCTTATTTTTAGTTAATTACGATATTAAGGACTCTTTTCACTCTGTACTGTAGGCAACCCAGGCTCATTCTGAAAAGGTACCGCTATATACATTTCTGGAGAGCACCAAATACGTCGTAGGAGGTACGTTTTTTTGCAGTTTTTGTTTTCGCGAATCCATCAGAAGCCGCTGTGTATGATTTTTGAGATCTCAAATTTCTTTCGTGAGTGCCATTCTCTGCTGTTCTCACATAAATCCACCAAAGGCCGTTGTCAACTGACTGACTGACTGACCGATTGACTGACCTACCCTCCTCCTTCCCTAAACCCAACCAATAGTGTTTTCAAAAGCACCGATTGACCCGCCCACTTACCCACTTTCTGAAACCGTTCTTCGCCAGACTAAAACCCTGTCGTCGTGGTCAACTCCTCTCTTCATCTCATGTCCACTGTCGTACATGGCGAGCTAACTGATCAAACTGGTAACAGCGGTAAAGCCGTCTATACGAAGGTAAGCGGTCAGCTGGTAAGCGTAAAAAGGAACAGTGTCATAACTGCCCTGTAGTGTTCATTTTAGATGAAAAGCAGCCATACATACTTCTGGCTAATTTGCAATCTCCAGAAATGTATACAGGGTTTAAGTATGAGACTATGTTGACTGTAGGACGTGGTGTTGGTCAAAAAAAGAATAAAGTGAATCCATTTTTCCTTTTAAAAATAACTTTCCAGAGTTTCCAGAGTACAAACATTTTGGTATTAAAAGACTCAGGGCTCAAAAGCAGGGGACCGTGATAATTATTAACGCTAACGTGGGAAATTACACTTGTGTTCCTTCGAGCTCTGCACTTCAGTCTGTCTTGCAGGGACGGGTGATAATAATAACACACTGAAGGGGAAAAAACAACCTCTGCCTTTGCAACTTCTCACTCACACAGAGCATCAGACGATCATGTTCAGTTAGACTTTTTAAAAAGTATGTGCATTGAGATTGCTCTGCTAAGATATTTATTAATGAGACTCTGCACTCCTGCTGACATGGATGGAGGACCTGCTGAGAACATCCTCCTCATCATCCCCTTCACTCTTCCATGATCTCCATTTGAACCTTTCTCTGCCGCACTACTTTTCTATGCATTTCTATCTCTCTCATGCACGCTACACTTTGAAGTCTCTGTACTCTTTAGAGAGGCTTGCCTCTGTCAGTGGGGATTTGCATAGCTAATGGGAGTAATTTGCAGTCTGTGTTGTGCTGGTGTGCCTGCAGCACTGGACTCTGTTGTGTGACCCAGCTTTACCACCCAATCAGAAGTATCTGACACACATAGAAGTATTTGGTGGCTTTAATAAGGCTATGTTAACACTGGCAGTTTGTGTAAGTCTCGGAATGACTTACGCAGGAGCTCACGATAGAGATTTAAATACTATTTGTAAAGTTTTATCTTCAGATGTTACACCAGTGGACTGCTGACTGAACATCTGATGTGTAACAGAAGCCAGCTTGTGAAGTGCTGTGCAGGTAAATTTCACTCATCTGACCTCCAAAAGGTGCTCTAGCGACAAAGGCTAGAGGCCATGGTCTTTAGCCTCCTTGGTAGAGGAACCGATTCCCAGGGTGGGATTACTTTGGTGCCGTGACCCAGATGGGAGTGAGGTTTAGGGGGGTGAGTGTAACAGACGCCAGCTAGTGAAGTGCTGTGCAGGTAAACCTCACTCCTCTGACCTCTAAAAAGTGCTCTAACGACAGACGTGGTCTTTAGCCATCTTGTTAGAGCAACCGACTTCCATGCGGATGGTCGCCATTTCAAACCCGGATGGGAGCAGGTTGGGTGGTGTAGGACTGGCGGGGTTTCAGATGCATAACGTACATAAAAACTAAAAAGGCATCCTCCCATTGGTTGAATTTTATAGGATTTCTGGGAGGAGTTGAAACAAGTTTTGGATTTTCAAAAGTATACAAGTCTCAACAACTGAAGAGGATACTTTTGAATGAACGATTTAGGTTAAATGCAAATCTGCTTTTGTATCAGTTCATTTTAACAGTGAAGTGAGGTCCAAGCTCTGGGAAGGGCAAGATCCATCGTAACAATGAATGCAATCTTAAATCCATAACTCAAAATAAACATCAAAGTGGAAGTAAGAAGCAACCCCTCCTAGATGATTGCCACATAAAAAATGTTCCATGATTCCTCATTTGATCACTTGCAGAGCTCTCCTGTGGGGCTCAAGGCTGCTGTGTGGGAGGCTGTTCATTAACATTTGCTCCACCAACCTTGCTCCACTCTTAACAGATCTTGGCCCTGCCCAACTCGTTACATTTATAGGGCCCTATCATACACCCATCGCAATGCGGCACAAGGCGTGACGCAATTGTTGTTTGCTAGTTTCAGCTTGATGCAAGTGTCATTTTGACGTTTTTCACCACACTGTTTAAATAGCAAATGCATTTGCGCTCATATGTCTGGTCTAAAAAAAGGTGTGTTAAGGTGCATTGCTGGCGCGTTGCTATTTTGAGGAACTAAAATAGACTGCACAATAGACCAGCTGAGAGGAGGCCTAAAGTCCAGCGCAGAAATAAAATTATACAAAAAGTATTATTTTCTACATAAATATAAAAACCACTAGAGCTTTTTCAGTTTATTCATGACAAGTTGCTTTTGTATAATGTTATTATTAGTAGTATTATTTATTATATGCATATTTATATTTGTTTTATTAAAAACAAGCTTAGATTTGCCCGCCTGTCAGCTTTTAGACCATATGGGGCATAGTATGTGTATTTGGAAATAACTCAGTTTTTTCGACCACACTTCGTTAATTACTGTTCATTTATTAATTTGCTGGAAATTAGAACTAAATTTAGAAATAGTTTTGAAACAAATCTTTGCGCTTAACAAACAAAATTAATTATGTAGGCTAATGGATGTCTGTGCGTACAACACGTTTCCTTATCCACGGAAGAGAGTTAAAAGTGAACGTAAAGAATGAGGAGGCTCATTCTCGCACTGCAGATGCTCTGTTTAACTGTTTTCTCGCCAGTGAAGCGCTCAGTTATTCTACTTACAAAGTCCGTCATGTAAATAGCAAATGTGCTATGGTGCAACGCAACTGACTCTTAAAGGGAATGGGAGATGAGACTCTGATTGGTTTATTCTCAAAACACACCTATAAATCATTAAGAGAATAAGCTGAACCCTGTTAGACCATGCGCCGCGGCGCAAAGCAGATTTTTCAGTCCTTAAAATAGCAAAAGTGGATTCTGACACGTCCTTAATGCTTTTGCGCCCTGCGCTTTGGACTTTGCGCCTAGATGGTTAAAATAGGGCCCATAGTATCTTCATTGCCATTTACAGTCACACTTGAGACTTTTCTGGAGGCTATAGTATACAGAGGGGCGAGAGGCTCCTGAACACACTGCCATGTGGTTCTCCACCAACTGAGAGGCCCATATTTGTAATTCCACATTGTGGTACTGGACAGATTTCAGCTCTCTTATTTCTGGGAAAACAATAAACATAATTTGCTTGGATGGATATTGATTCATGGATTGAAAGCAGTCTGATTTCAGTACAATGTCTGCAATTCTGGGAAAAAAGGTCTATTGCAGAAGATTAATAGATTAGGAGTGGAGGAGAGCTCAGTTTCACCTTTGACCTATGTGCCTTCTTCAAAAAAGCTCCATCCCACACAATAATAACCACAGCACCACAGATATGAACACAGCCGTTTCCTGTAACAATACCTTATTGACATTACCAGGAAGTTTTGCTTACATTAAATATATTGTGGAAATAGACACTGAAGCAGCCAATGACTTCAACTGGGAATTGAGCCAGATTAATTTTTTTAAGAAAACCTTTTTTAGCATAACAATACCACCCCTCATTTGACAGCTATAGATTCCTCCACATCCTTGTTGGAGCATTTCAGGCAATTAGAGTAAGCCCCATGTTGCTTTGTTCTCTGCTTCTCCATGTACTGGTGGATAACATCAGGATCTGGCATCCGGTGAATGGCATTGACCCCCGTATCCTCTTGTGAAAGGCAGCCACTTCATGACCCAAGTTGCTCCAGCACCACCTCAATGAGCAGCTATAGGTGGTTGTTCCCCCCAGACTGTCCCCAGAGTACAAGAAAGTTCCTCCAGCTGAAAACTCTTTGTTCTTCCTCCTGGGTTTTGGCACTACAGTAACAAAGTTGAAGCTAGGAAGTGAAGGAGGTGGGAACTGACTTCATGAATGTACACTTTAGTCAGTGTTAGTGTGCACCGACCTTTGGGTGAGATGTCAATATGAGGTCCTGACTCTCTGTGGTCATAAAAAAATCCTGTGATGTCCTTCAAAAAGAGTAAATGAGTCTCCCCGGCATTCTGGCTAATCTTGCCCACTGTCCTCTTTCCATCATGGCCTCCTAACCATCCCCATATCATCTAATTGGCTTTATCAGTCTGTCTCCTATAAACGGGTGTGCGGTGTGCTTGGCTGCTGTCGCATCATCCAGGTGGATTCTGCACATTCGTGGTGATTGAGGAGATTCCCCCAAAAATGTAAAGCACATTGAATGCCCAGAAAAGCACGTATAATTAGTTATTGCTTTAATTCATAACTCAAAATAAACAAACAACAAAGTTAAAGTAAGCAGTAGCCTCACACAGATTATTGCCACATTAACATAAACAAAAGATCAGTATAAATATCCCAGGCCCGGTTGTCCATTGTCGCCATTTGGTGCCCCCCCCCCCCCCAGTCTTTTCGATGGGAACCTTGAGACTTCTGGACCTTATGCACGCTGTCCCATATTTTCCCCAATCAGTGATGATTCTTCTGACTTGACTCTTAAGGTCTGACATTTGCCTCTGTATGAAGTCAAATCTTTATTCTCTTTGGGGCTATCATCTGTAGCCATAATCCCAGAATCTCATGCAAATATAAATAAAGGCATCTAAAACTACAAAGCCTTATTACATTTGATACAAGTTCAGTTGATGCTTGAATCTTGTTTTTGTCTGTTAAATCGTAATTAACCAAGCTTTTGTTACTTAGTAAAGAGGGGATCATGCAATACTTGACCAATACTTGACAGCTTTTTGTTCATTAAGGTTAGTCACACAGCGGTGTTGGCTGAAAATACAGTTATGATTTTTGAAAATGTGAGTTAGCTAAAAGGCTATACAGTATGCTACCCCTGTAAATAACCTAATAATGGCCCAGTTTCACAAACAGGGCTTAGATTAAGCCAAGACTAGGCCTCAGTCAATTTAGGCTTTTTAAGCCAAATTTATAAAAATGGCCTTAGAAAAATATATTACTGGTGTGCACCTGGAGAAAAAAAATGACACTGATGTATTTTAAGACATCTCACTGCAAGTTATTTTGAGTTGAGACAGCTCAAACATGAAATTTAATCTTGACTAGCCTTAAACCTTGTTTGTGAAACTGGGGGAATATGTGTGAAATGCTCAGGGTTGAAAACAGCATTTTGTTGCTACAAGTAACACGTCCTAAGTGAAAAGTAAAGTGTAAGCACATTCATCCATCCACTAACGGGACATTTCTCCCACTCTTCTGCAGGTTCTCACCTATGGTTTTTCTGTATCTGAGCACTGTGATTCCCTCAGTCTGGTTCCTGGAGCTAAACCTCCTACAGTCCAATCTACCCTTCAACTCAAGCACAAACTCTGACCCGCAACTCCTCTCCCAGATCCCGTTAACAATGGTGGGTGGAAAACAAACGTTAGCAATAAAACTCTGACTTGACTAGTGAAAAAAAGTACAGGTACAGCCTTGAACAAAATCAGAATCTCTCTCATTCTGCCTCTGCTGTTTTGGTGGTTTCAGCACTCATCATTTCTGGGAAAGCAATAAACATAAAACGCTTGGATTGAAATTGATTCATGCATTGAAAGCAGACTGTTTTCTGTAAAATGTCTGTCTTTCTGGGAAAAGAATTGAATGCAGAAGATTAATAGATTACTGAGGAGAGCTCAGTTTCACCTTTGACATATGTGCCTTCTTTAAAAAGCTCAAACCCACACACTAATAATCACAGCACCACACATCTGAACACAGCAGTGTCCTCCAACATTGACTTATCAAATTTTTTTGCGAAAAATCACTCACTGACAGTGTTGGGGAAAGTTACTTTTAAAAAGTAATGCACTACAATATTGAGTTACTCCCCCAAAAAAGTAACTAGATGCATTTACTTATTTACTTTTTATGGAAAGTAATATGTTACGTTTCTTTTGAGTTACTTTTGAGTTACTTTTTCCATACCTGCTTGAGGCTTGATCTCTTTCAAAACTTGCAGGGTGTTTTTCTTTTCTTTTTTTTTTAATAGATGAGCTCTGCATTTAACGACACACTATATTACCTACACCTGCATTTACCTTTAAAAAAACTGATTACATTTTTTTTAAACTAGTTCAGTAAACTATTTCTAAAAGCAAATTAATCAATCTAAAAAGTAACTCGAGTTACATTTTTAAAAAAGTAACTCAAATATTATTACTTATTTTTTTTAAGTAATGCGTTACTTTACTTGTAATGCGTTACCCCCAACACTGCTCACTGAAGCATTCAGTGACTTCCATTGGGAACTTAAATAACAACTTTCCTATTATGATAAATCAACAACCAAGAATAAAATTTGTCTTAAAAATTACAATTGGAAACTGCCTTGTCTGTCACTGAAAATAAGTTCTAATTTTAGTTTGCACAATGACTCAACTTTTGTAGAAAACTAAACCTGATGGTCAATTGCATACAGTATTTCAAAAAGTACACAAAATATGAGCTCAAGGTGATAGTTCAAAATAACTGCTGCCAACACTTGCATAACAAATATGCAACCACGCCTTCAAAAATACTACAAAACAAGTCCTATATAATTTGATTATTGTCATCTATTAATGAATGAGCCTCACAAAACAACAACAAAACAACAACAACAACCACCTTTTCACAATTTGTAACGCAACATAAACAAGCAGGCCAGCATTTGTATATTATAAGCAAGTTTGTTTTGCTCTCCTTCTTAAATCTAAGAAGTATCTTTGAACAAAATGTAATATTCTCTTAATATTTTACATCCAACTTAATTCCATTAACAATGTACAGCACTACTACACATTAAAATAAACATTCTTCCTCAAGAGGTGGAAGCAAATGTCAATCATCCAAATGCCAGTAGTAAATGAAATTTTAGGTTGGCATCCAGACTGGAGAATCAGATGTTTGTGTCGTAAGGAGTATCATTACTAAGCTAGAGTCATTATCTACAAGAGACTGATCATGATTTACCACCTAAATATACAACAGTAAAGTGATTCTTTTTCTTCTTTAATTGCACGTATAAAGTAGTTTGAAACACCTTTGCAGAATTATACAGAAAATGAACTTTCAGACACCATTCCCACTGCAGAGTTGCTTTTAACATTTCAGATTTCACCTCCGTATCCTCCTGACAGCTGCGTATCTGAATATTCAGTATATTGTTTAATATTGATGACTGTGGCAATTTCTTTGTCGCACATTCATGTGGGTGGAAAGCTCACAGGATATCTGTCAAAATATTCAGCAAAAGCTAATCAGCGACTTTACTGGAAAGCTTTTAGGGGAAACCGTATCATCTCAGTTGTCCTCTTTTATTAGGTAAATCCTCAAATGCATCTTTTGTTCAGGCACTCCAATGAGTCAAAGCAATCATTTTGTTCTTATAAACGGTTTGAACCTTTTT
Organism: Danio kyathit; assembly: GCA_903798195.1. Taxonomy (NCBI): domain Eukaryota; kingdom Metazoa; phylum Chordata; class Actinopteri; order Cypriniformes; family Danionidae; genus Danio; species Danio kyathit. The sequence goes on from LR812526.1 coordinate 28,817,688, forward strand.
AATCTGGTATAACAATAACATCTTAACAACAATTTTGATTCTTGCATTCAAATTATCGCAGTCTCGCTGCGTGCTCTTGCTGTCTGGTCTGTTACCATGGTGATTAGACTATTTGTGTGTCTGTGTGTGTGTGTGAGACAGGGCTTGGAGGAACTTGATCCTGAGAACTGGGTGAAGGCTCTAGAGCAGACTATGCTGATCATTTTGGTTGTGGGCCGCTGGCTGATGCCGAAGGGCGACATGTCCCGTGACCAGCTCTCTCAGCTCCTCATGGCTTATGTGGGGCTCGGAGCTGATATCCTGGACATCTTTGACACTTTTAAAGAGCCACAAGTGAACACAAATCCGACTGTGATCATTGTCGGGCTAAGTTTGTTCTCCTGGGCCTTGATGCAGTTTCCTGTTGTCCTCACCCAGACCAGCCATCCTAAAACCCAGGAGGAAGATCAGTCAGAGGCTGACCAGAGGTGTGGGGAAGCAGGCTGGACTGTTTCCTGCTGCTCTAGTGAAGTCTGGAGCCTTTTGCTAACCGTGGGTCTGCAGGATGGACCGTTCCTGATTTACCGTCTGTACCTCATGATACGTGAGAATGTTCTGAACCAGCTCATGATCTTCTTTACTTGCAAGAACATCCTCACTGTTTTGCTGGAGGTCTACAGGATTTTTGTTGTTCACTTTGAGCAGAACAATTCAGAGATGAGAACGCAGTCAAGTGACTCGCATCAGAGACGCTCAGAATGGACTGAAGAAGAGAATGTAGAAGCCAGCTGTCTGGAATAGCATCTATCTCAATCACTCATTCATTTTCTTTCCGGCGTCCTTTATTAAACAGGGGTTGCCACAGCGGAATGAACCTCCAACTTATCCAGCACATGTTTTACGCAGTGGATGCCTCTCCAGCTGCAACCCAGCACTGGGAAACACCTATACACACTCTTTCATACACACACACTAAGGCCAATTTAGTTTAGTTTAGTTAATTCACCTATACCACATGTCTTTGGACTGTGGGGAAAACCGAAGCACCCGGAGGAAACCCACGCCAACACGGGGAGAACATGCAAATTCCACACAGAACAACTGACCCAGCTGGGGCTCGAACCAGCGACCTTCTTTTTGTGAGGCG